>QEPC01007740.1:931347-973278 GCA_003113815.1 Sphenodon punctatus | reverse complement strand
CTTTCAATTACTGTCTGCCCTCCCCACAGACTCCTGCCTAACTGCAACCAAGCAACCAAGCCAAGCACGTGCACCTGAGACTTCGCATCCGCTTGACTGTTATTGATCCCTTGTCTCTCCCTATGTCCCCTATCCTTGTCTCCACCCTCTGTGTCTACTAGATTGTAAGCCGTAGGCAGGGACCGCATCTATCTTACTGTTCTGTAAAGCGCCAGGTACATAGCTGGTGCTACACAAATGCTTATAATAATAATTCACAGTGAGTGTGAAAAGCATTATTTTCCATCACCCACTCTTGCTTATACGTGCAGTGTCACCCCCCACACCAGAGCCCAGTATAACCTTTCTGCATGGTCAGCAGTTAAGTGTTGTCTGACCCCTTGCAAGTATGCGCCACTTTTTACACAACTTATTTATTTATTTATTTATTTATTTATTTGTTGCAACCATAGGCCATAACAATACAAAAATAATAAAACCACAAAACAATATATAAGGTAAAAATTAAAATAAGAGATCCTACAATCCATTTATCCAATTTGAGCCTATCAATTTCTAACAGAACTCATTACTTCTAATCTAGACACATCATATCAAACTTAACAAAGTTATCCTACTAGTCCTATATGTACAAATATTGGGCTATAGTAATGTCCCATTATTATAGACTCCTTATGAAAATGTTGTTATGAATCTCATACAGCATTAAGCATGATACTGATTCTAAAAATTTTTTATACTAATGCACAAAAACTAAAAATCCCTAACTCTTCAGCAGAGCATGAGCTCAGGGAACTCTCGACCCCTAAATATTGTCGTCATGCTACCAACTTATACCCTTCGTCTCGCCTAAATCGACAAACCTCTAAAATCTCCACACTGAAGGAGGCACCATACTATTACAGAGCCAGATATTTCCTCCGTATAATCATTGCCAATAACGCATATTTTGCTACTCCTTTTGCCTCTTCTGAATTCCTTGGATTCAACCACTTCTTCATCACTGCCAACATGGGGAGAGTATTAATATCTTTTACTAGATGCCTCAATTTCGGAAGGCGTATTTTATCATATGCAGGACAAAAGACTAGAACATGGACCAGGTCTTCAATGACCTTAGGATTACACAGAGGACAAAATCTCAAATTCCTCTCGCTTCCTTTGTAGCGCCCTTCCATCATCATTGATGGGAAGTTCTGGAAGCGAAAAAGGGTATAAGCGCGTCTTAATTGGGGATCCTGCCAGGAGAAAAGATAGCTGTTTTCCAAATCCTCCAATTGTATCAAATAATATTCGGGGGCTATTCTCTGAGCTCTAATCTCACATTGGGTCCTTTGCTGGTCTTGATCAAGCACTCTGCGCTTGACTAAAGACATGGCCCTAGCATAGTCAAACCCATGAAAGAATGCAGCTGAAAAACCAAGTTTGCAAATTTCTTGTTCTAGCCAAATACTCCATTCTGTCACCCTCTCTGATATAAAGCCAATTAGAGAAGATTTATCCTGCTTGAAGATCTTTAATTTTAACCAAAAGCCTATCATTAATATCAAAGCCCTAGCTTTGATTGAGGGAGCCTTTGTCTCTACCAGTAAAAGAGCCGTCGGTGTTCCAGCAGGAACCCCCAGAATAGTTCTCCAAAATTTGTTTTGGAATTGATCTAATTTGTCCAAGAAGTCCTGCCCCCAAATTGAGACTGAATATAACAATTGGGGAACTACTTTTGCAAAAAATATACGAAGAGCAGGGGGTACCAATTGNCTCCACCCCCTCTCTCTCCCCTTCTGTCCAAGCTTGCCTCATCAACTGTCTCTCTGATATCTCCGCCTGGATGTCCCAACGTCAGCTCAAGCTCAACATGGCTAAGACTGAACTCCTTATCTTTCCTCCCTACCCTTCCTCTCCCTCTTCCCTGTCCATCCTTATTGATGGGGTCACCATCCGTTCTGTTCCCCAAGCCCATAGCTTGGGCTTCGTCTTTGATACTCTCCTTTCCTTTAAACCCTACATCGACTCTGTTGCCAAGTCCTGTCGCTTCGCACTTCACAACGTTGCTCGGATTTGCCCCTTTCTCTCCGTCTCCTCAGCCAAAACCCTTGTTCACGCCATGGTCCTCTCTTGCCTTGACTACTGCAACCTCCTCCTTACTGTCCTCCCCCGCTCTCACCTGTCCCCTCTTATCTCCATCCCAAACTCCGCTGCTAGGTTCATCCACTCAGTCCCTTCTCTCACCCTTCCACGCCTTCCCTGCTCCCCTAAGCGCCTTCGTCCCTTCTCCCTTGCTGCCCCCCATGCCTGGAACTCCCTCCCTGCCTACATCCGCCTTGCTCCCTCCCTCTGCATCTTCAAATCCCTCCTCAAAACCCACCTCTTTCTCACCGCCTTTCCCAACGCCTGCTAGAACTTTCCTTTCAATTACTGTCTGCCCTCCCCACAGACTCCTGCCTAACTGCAACCAAGCAACCAAGCCAAGCACGTGCACCTGAGACTTCGCATCCGCTTGACTGTTATTGATCCCTTGTCTCTCCCTATGTCCCCTATCCTTGTCTCCACCCTCTGTGTCTACTAGATTGTAAGCCGTAGGCAGGGACCGCATCTATCTTACTGTTCTGTAAAGCGCCAGGTACATAGCTGGTGCTACACAAATGCTTATAATAATAATTCACAGTGAGTGTGAAAAGCATTATTTTCCATCACCCACTCTTGCTTATACGTGCAGTGTCACCCCCCTCACCAGAGCCCAGTATAACCTTTCTGCATGGTCAGCAGTTAAGTGTTGTCTGACCCCTTGCAAGTATGCGCCATTTACAGAAGTGAGTTCTATGCTCCCACATTACTGACTGACCATGCTGCAAAACGATGCTTCTCACTGTGCATTAGGATTTGGTAACCACTTCAGTCTAGTGCGGCATTTGGGCAAGCAACTTATGTGTACATAACTCCCTTGTGCTCCTGGACAAATGAGAATTGTGCCCTATGCATGCAGTTCTTGATAATTGTGTGTGTCATTCATTTATATATATAAAATAAAAATATCCACTTGTATCCTTTTATTATTCTCTTTGTATTAATTACTATACACCATGGTTTTTACATGATTATGTAGAACCGATGTATGGTTTCCCCCCCTTATTTTTAAACTTGTTTTATTAGTTTTCCTTGTTTATCAGTATTATCACTCACTTTTTACACAACTTATTTATTTATTTATTTATTTATTTATTTGTTGCAACCATAGGTCATAACAATACAAAAATAATAAAACCACAAAACAATATATAAGGTAAAAATTAAAATAAGAGATCCTACAATCCATTTATCCAATTTGAGCCTATCATTTTCTAACAGAACTCATTACTTCTAATCTAGACACATCATATCAAACTTAACAAAGTTATCCTACTAGTCCTATATGTACAAATATTGGGCTATAGTAATGTCCCATTATTATAGACTCCTTATGAAAATGTTGTTATGAATCTCATACAGCATTAAGCATGATACTGATTCTAAAAATTTTTTATACTAATGCACAAAAACTAAAAATCCCTAACTCTTCAGCAGAGCATGAGCTCAGGGAACTCTCGACCCCTAAATATTGTCGTCATGCTACCAACTTATACCCTTCGTCTCGCCTAAATCGACAAACCTCTAAAATCTCCACACTGAAGGAGGCACCATAGTATTACAGAGCCAGATATTTCCTCCGTATAATCATTGCCAATAACGCATATTTTGCTACTCCTTTTGCCTCTTCTGAATTCCTTGGATTCAACCACTTCTTCATCACTGCCAACATGGGGAGAGTATTAATATCTTTTACTAGATGCCTCAATTTCGGAAGGCGTATTTTATCATATGCAGGACAAAAGACTAGAACATGGACCAGGTCTTCAATGACCTTATGATTACACAGAGGACAAAATCTCAAATTCCTCTCGCTTCCTTTGTAGCGCCCTTCCATCATCATTGATGGGAAGTTCTGGAAGCGAAAAAGGGTATAAGCGCGTCTTAATTGGGGATCCTGCCAGGAGAAAAGATAGCTGTTTTCCAAATCCTCCAATTGTATCAAATAATATTCGGGGGCTATTCTCTGAGCTCTAATCTCACATTGGGTCCTTTGCTGGTCTTGATCAAGCACTCTGCGCTTGACTAAAGACATGGCCCTAGCATAGTCAAACCCATGAAAGATTGCAGCTGAAAAACCAAGTTTGCAAATTTCTTGTTCTAGCCAAATACTCCATTCTGTCACCCTCTCTGATATAAAGCCAATTAGAGAAGATTTATCCTGCTTGAAGATCTTTAATTTTAACCAAAAGCCTATCATTAATATCAAAGCCCTAGCTTTGATTGAGGGAGCCTTTGTCTCTACCAGTAAAAGAGCCGTCGGTGTTCCAGCAGGAACCCCCAGAATAGTTCTCCAAAATTTGTTTTGGAATTGATCTAATTTGTCCAAGAAGTCCCGCCCCCAAATTGAGACTGAATATAACAATTGGGGAACTACTTTTGCAAAAAATATACGAAGAGCAGGGGGTACCAATTGTCCACCCTGCTTGTAATAGAAAGATACAATAGCTGCCATTGTTTTACTCACTTGTTTTATATATTGAAAGTGATTTTTCCAAGAGCCTGACTCCGAGATAACCACTCCCAAATATTTAAACTCGTTCACCTGCTCTATCCTAGTTTGCCCTATTATCCACTTATAAGTGGTCTTCACCTGCCTCCTACCAGCAACAAGGACCTTAGTTTTTGTGTAGTTAACTGTCAAGCTCTCCTGGCAACAATAGTCCTCGAATTTTTGCAGCGACCTTCTCAGGCCAATTTGGGTCGGGGCTAACAGTACCGCGTCATCGGCAAACAGGAGTATCGGGACCCGTCTAGTGCCAATCTTTGGCAGATGCAACTGTTCTTGATTCATAAACTCCACAACATCATTTAGAAAGAGGTTAAATAAGGCCGGAGCCAAAATACAGCCCTGCCTGACCCCTTTGGCAACAGGAATAGATTGTGTCAGCGGGAGGGAATATGCAGCTCTTACTTGCATGGTGTTCCCTGTATATAGTTGGATTATTAGAAAAAGAAGACGTGGATCAATAGTGGATTTACTTAGCTTGTTTCACAACCTTTCCCTATCAATCGAGTCAAAGGCTGCTTTAAGATCGACAAAACATAGGAACAACTTGGATTTCTTATTCTGCCGTGAGCACTTCGATCCCATATAGGTGGCTATCATGTGGTTTAGAACATATGTCTGGTTTACTGTGGATGTATTTTTCCTGAAACCCGCTTGCACAGGGTCTAAGATGGATTCCTGGTCCATCCACACTTGAAGTTTAGTTAGCAAGTAATTAGCATATAGTTTACCCACCGTGCTTAATAAACTAATGGGTCTATAATTACCTGGAAGTTGGGAATCTCCCTTCTTATAAATTGGGACCACAATACTTGCGAACCATTTCACTGGTATACGTCCTGAATTATTAATGGCTGTAAAAACTTCCGCAAGGATTCCCGACCACCATTCCACGTTTGCTTTTAACAATTCCACAGGGATATAATCCCCTCCCGGTGCTTTCCCAGTTTTAGTCTTTCCTATCAAATCCTTTACCATGTCAGGAGTAACAGGGTCCCAAGATGGTAAATGATCTACTCCTTGTATTTCTATGGACCTCCTGATACTATTATTTTGGAACAAGTCTGTAAAATGCTCCACCCAATCTTTGTTCGATACCATACCAGCCCTACTCGCCTGCACGTTTGATCCAACGTTCCTGACCATCGTCCAAAATCTTCTCGGGTCTCTATCTATGACTTATTATTGGATAGCCCAAGTGATTTGGGGACCAGAATTTATTTATTTTGAGAAAATTACATGTTGATATGTGTGTGGTTGTGTGTAAAATATACAGTCAAACCTCATTATAAAAAAATGCTTATAATGAACACCTGTATATAACGGTCCCAAGTTTAAGAACTATTTCTATCTATTGCATATTAGCAAACCCTATTATAGCAAAAGGCATGTTATAATGTATTTTCCCCTTCATCCCATCGGGATTTGATACATGGAAATTATACAATATGAGTAGTTAGGTAGATAAAATAAGTTTACGTGTGTGTATAATATAAAATCGTTGTACATATACTAGGGATGGGACACCGGGGAGAATACCGGATACCTGATTTATCGGTATCAGATTTACCGGTATCGGCATACCGGATTTTTAACATTGGCCGCTTTACCGGTTTTTTTACATTGCAGCCATTTACTTCAATGGCCGCAATGTAAAAAACCCGTTAAAGCGGTCAATGTTAAAAATCCAGTATGCCGATACTGGTGCTTATCGGATTATCAGATTGATCTGATATACCTGATTATCGGGGGTATCGAATTTATCTGATATCGATATTCCCACCCCTAATATATACACTTTCACTATGTGTGTTAACTCTCATTGCAAATTCATAATTCCTACCTGGACAATATTATTGTGGCTGTTGCATTTAATTTGGAATCAAAATGTTCAAATAAAAATTATGCAACACATAGAGAAAAATATTAATTACTGTAAAATAAAATGTGGTGAGAAAAAAATATTTTTAAAGAAATAATGGTTGAAATAAAGAGGGTAGCACTGCTTTTGATATAGTATGTTATTATTTTTTTATGTGCCAGTAACAAACAGCAAGTAATTTAGACATCTACTGCTGAAATTTGCAAAATGTTTTGAATAATCAACTTTCCTTGTAGTGCTCATTATTTATCTTTTATTTTTATACTTTCATTTTCTACCCCCAGCATATTCTGTTAGCACTGAAGTTTGTCATGGCATTTGTGATTGCTGATAAACCACGAGATATTCAGATTAAATTGGCCAAGTTGGAATTTGAATCTCTGGAAGCTCTCAAACAGCAGGTAAGAGCTACTTACTATACAACCTGGGGGCCGTGAAGAAAGGTATGTTATGGAAAGTGTCAATATTGTCTTTCTGTTTCAACTATGTGCTATTATATAAAATAGTAGAGCTTCTGTAATCAGGATTCTTCTCTATCGCTGACATGTTTTATGCCCCCTTTACTACACTGCTACTTTTGGAAGACATAAAACATACTGACAATCAGGTAAGTTTAGGAATCAAGATTTGTTAACTAAAGAGTGTCCTTTTATTTTATTTTATGACTGTCAGTTTAGGACAGGTAGCTTCGATTTTAAATCTTTTTTCCTCTGTTTATAATATTTAATTTCCTTTTTGGAAAAATCCTTGAGAGCTAAGCTCCCTAAGTAGGTAATGGTTATTAGAAATATTTATTTATTTATTTATTTTAACAAGTTTTATTTACACATAAAAACAATAAAACAGCTAAAACAACACAATAAAGAAAAAGCAAAAAAAATAGATCTCTCCCCCTTTCCTAACCCGCAACCCCACACCCTAAACCCCATCTCCTCCACTAAACGCCTGGCAGAACAGCCAGGTATTAGTCATACATTGGAAGGAAGAGAAGTTCGGGGCCATCCGGGCCTCTGTCGGGAGGGAATTCCACAGCCGAGGTGCAGCCACTGAGAACCCCTCTCCATAGTGGCCCCCCGGGCCACACGAGGAACTTTAAGGAGGGCATTCCCGGCCGACCACAGGGGTAGCTCCAGAGCACAGAGTGAGGCAATTCTGTAGCTAAGTCAGGCCAAGGCCATATAGGGCTTTATAGGTTAACACTGACACCTTGAATTGGGCCCTGAAGACTGTAGGCAGCCAGTGCAGAGCCCGGAGCACCAGTGTAATATGCTCACGGCAGCCCAACCCCATAAGGAGACAGGCCACCGCATATTAACACTTTGTTGTTTTTTCCATCATATTAATTGATTCTGCCCTGCTCGACGTCCCCTGAGTGTTTCTCGGGTCTACGCAGGGGAGGGCATTCTCGGTGGCCGCACCCCGGTTGTGGAACTCCCTTCCGATGGAGGCCTGGTTGACCCCGGATCTCCCCTCCTTTCAAAGAAGTTGTAAGACCTGACTGTTCTGCCAGACATACGATGGGGGAGATAGGGGAGTGGGTGGGGGGAGTGGGTTAGGGTGAGGGGGTGGGATATTATTTATCCTCCTTTTATGTGTTGTTTTTAATCCTATTGTTGTTTTGATTTTATGGACTGTTTGTAAGCCGCCCCGAGTTGCCTGTGACAGGAGGGGTGAGTTAGTAAGACTTTAAAATTAATTAATTAACAATGGTTGGTTATTTTATTTTAGGCACTCCTTGAATGGGATTGTATTTAATAATGATTGAAATATTTATATTGAAGGGATGTCACCAAGGAATTGTATGAACTCTGCAAACAGAGTTAAAGAAAATAATGTGGATTAAACTGTCTATTTAGAATCTTAGTATTTTGTTGTAGGGATAAAATACAGTTTGGCTGTACACAGCAGGTATTCCAAAATGCATTTACAAGACGCTAAGCAAGATTTCTGTACTGAAATATCTATAGCAGGGGTGGAGAACCTTTTCCCTTCTAGGAGCCGCTTAGAAAGTTAGTACAACCTCTGAGAACCACATAGGAGTTGGGAATGGGGGTGCATTAAGGGGTGTACACAGGAAGAGGAGGGACTAGGTCCTGGATCTATGTTATGGATCTGTCCTCTTTTCTTGTGTGCATACCCTCATCTCTGCTCCTTTACCCTGAGGTTAGGCCCTTTTCACACGGGCTGCAGTGAGAGGGGGGGATGGGTAGGTACAGGCGGCAGGTGGAGATGGGTGTGCGGCCATTCTCATGAGTGCATACCCACCTCCACGCACAGAGCATTGGGCATTGGCGCCCGTTGCTCCATGCATGGGTGGAGGTGGGTGAAACGTAGGAGCACACACGTAGCCCCCACCCACAGTGTTCTCACGGGCACCCACCCATCCCCTCTGCACCTGCCATGGTGTTTGCACGGGCACCCCCATATGTGTGCAATGGGGGGGGGACGTCTGTATGAAAAGGGCCTTAGACTTTCAGTGCTTGGGGGTAGGAACTGGATAAAGGGGCCAGATCTAGGCACTGGAAAGGGGCCAAATAAAAACTAGCTGCAGCTGTATTTGGCCCACGGACCTAAGGTTCCTCATCTCTGATCTATAGAGACAGTTAACTTGAGCGAAGAAAGGTGTGGAGAGGGTAGTAAAAGGTAATAAGAATGGGAACATGCTACAGAGAAAAGGGATTATGTGGAGAGAAGTCACTTCATTTTTAGGAGAAGTGTAGTTGTGTTGGGAAGGACTTCCTATATTTAAATATATTGGAATTTTAGAGTATTTTGATTATTTGTCCTGTTAGAGAAAGCAGACTTCTACAACCAGGAATCTTGTGTCGACGATACTATATTTAACCAGTAAAAATGTAAAAACTGGGTTTGTAATGCTAACAGTGCATCACAGCTATCTGTCTAAATTAGGGGGAAAGAACCTTTACCCCATTGTGGGCCACATACAATTTTTTTAAAAGTTCTGTGGACCAGAGCACTCTTTGAGGGGGATTGCTTGGGGGGGGGGGGGCATGGAAGGGCCCACTGGGAACACTCTACCCCCTAGTCCACCGGGAGTTCTCTTCTTGGGCTCCAGCTGGAGTGTTCTGCACCATGGCTTGCCTCCTTTTATTACCTGCCCCTGCTCTGCAGGCCAACCAAGAAAGTGAGATGGGCTGCATTCAAGGGGAGCCAGAAAAAGGCTTCAGGGATCAGGGAGAAAAAGGTCGTGGACTAGAAGTGAACCACAAACTGGAGGTTCCCCATCTCTAGTCTACAGTGAGTTAAATAAGGGCACATTCAGACCTGCAGGTAAGGGTCATTAGGAAGCCGGCAGCTCAGAGGCACATGCAGATTAATCATGTCATTGGTGAGGTGTGAATGCCAACAGCCAGGTGATTTCCTGTGATATGCGTCTTTAGAATGCCAATTGACCAACAAGGAATTCACCAAGCGGTCAATCAGCATTCTAAAGACACATATCAGAGAAAATCACCCAGCTGTCAGCATTCGCACCTCATCAAAGGCATGGCTAATTTGCATGTGCCTCTGATCTGCTGGCTTCCTAATGACCCTTTCCCGCAGGTGTGAAAGTGTTCTAATGCTGTATAAAAAAACTTGTGCAAATAACCCTTCATTTGATTTGTGTGTTTTACGTGTCAGCATGGAGATCATCTTAATAAACTGTATCATTCCTGACACGTAAAAAATAAAATTAAAATAAAATAATTCAAGGGTTATTTCTCTATACAAGCTAGAGTTTGCATTCATACTTGTGGTAGGTGTTGATACATGCAGGTGCTGGATTGAACATACTGGAGAGGAGGAGTGTCTGTGGGTACTTATGCTCCCTCTCAGTCTCTGCATCTGAGATTATCTACAGAGTGAGTTTATGTATGAGAAGAGAGGAGGTGGGGCATCTAACCAGTTCAGTTTTCTTCAACCATTCCGTAGTGCAGATATGTAGAATTTTATGCATGTCCATAAGTGCAGTATCCCAGCCTCTGGACAACATTTGCTTAGAGCTCTTTCTAGAAATTACACCTTCTTTCATAGTAAGAGGACTCAAACAAAACAAAGAAATGCTCACTCTATTCTATGTGTTCTCTCCTATGTTCTCTCCATATGTTACTTAAATGTGGTTGTTTACCTATAATTCTTAGCATACAATAAATCTACCCGTCCACATGCCAGTCTTCGTTTTCTACCTTTGTGGACTCATCCTAAGGTAGTATTTCATATGAGAAAGAAATTGAGGGTGTTTCAGGATGAAGCTTTTCATATAGGCTTGCAGCAAACTTTTAGATTAATTTGAGAGAGAGCATGTTTTCCCATTAGTCACTGATGTCTAGATGTTCAGATTATGCCCAAAACAAGATTTCACCAAAATGAGAAAACTTGTCAAAATCCCGGTTTCTGGTACCTTTTCAGTCGAATTGAGAACCTTTCAGTACTCTGTAATGTTTCAACTAGCATTTTGTATCTCGAATTGCTGACTATCTGCTTATTGGGATCCTCTTTACCACTTACCTTTGCCATTTACTGTTTTGCCATCCATTTCAAATCCTGAGAGGTAATACCGATGCAATACCGCGTTTCTTGCACTCCGTTTCCCCTCGTACTTCCTTGTCACTGGTGCACAGATTCCTTTACTGATCTGCAATCCAGTTGCAGATTGATCAAAGCAAAGGGAACAACAATTCTGATTGGAGGCACTGGAAGTTAAGGGCCACTGGAAGGAGATTATGGTTTGAGTTATTCACACAGTGCTTGGGATCAGAAATGTGAAAACAGCAAATCCAGAAGCAAAATGGTACCCTTGGCAATGTGGTAAGCAGTACATCAACAGTATGTGATGTAAATGAAAAGTCAGTAAATCAATACGGTATCTCATAGTGGTAAATGAAAAGTCAGTAAATCAATACGGTCTCTCATAGCGAGAATCAAGAAATTGCATTGTTATTGGGAAACAGTCGGGAAATCGACTGCAAATTAGAGTTTAGTGTTGCAATTTAGTTATGAAATTTCTTGTCATTTAACTTGTCATTTCATCCCTGGTTCAGATACTCTCCATGCAAAGCAACATTATCTCCATAGGCCATATACTTAGTGACCACTAGTTATAGGTGAACAGACTTCCTTAACTGGGTCATCTTTACATTGAATTAGAATATTCTATGACTGGGGTGGCCAGTGTTTCCAGCACCAAGAACTGCGTACAAAAACCTTCTTAAGGTTGAGAGTCACTAGACAGACAGACTCGCACACACATATAAACCTCTCCTACTTTGTGATTGGCTGGCAGAACTAGTGCTCTGTGGTCCTAGCTGCAAGGGATGGGACTTTCAGTTTTGGTTTAAACCGAAAGTGACAGAAAAAAGGCATTTTCAGTTTAAAGCACCTATAAATAGGCCTGCCATTTACGGGTGGTTCCACTTTAATATTTTTCCCATTGAAGTCATGTACAATGTGCAAATCGGCCCAAGCAAACCTTAACAAAATGTCAGCGATGTCATTTTAGCCACCACCAATTTGGCTAAGGGCGGTGGCCATTTTGTGCATGTGCACTGCGGAGCAGAGAGCTTGGCAGCATGCTGCGGTGAGGGTGCTTGCTGAGAGGCCCATCACAGCAGCAGCGGGCCAGCAGATGCTCACCCCCTTCCTCCAAGGACAGTAAGTAATATGCCATGGTGTGTGAGGGAGGGGGGAAATAGGGCCTCAGGTAGGGGGTGGGAATTAGTTTATTTTTAATGGATTTAATTACAAAACCAAAAAACCAAAACCGTAATTAAATCTGTAAAAAACAATAAACCGAAACAGCAAATCAGTCTGGTGTCCCACCCATACTGGCTGCTGAGATTCTGAGGAGCAGCTACAATTCAGCTGCTGACAATGGGGTGCAATGAAGTAAGACACAAGACCATTAAGTCAGTGCAGGGCCCAGGACCTGGCTGAAAGCCTCACTTGAACTGCCCAAAGCTGTATGTGCTTTCTGAGCCAGAAGTGACACTTGGCAAAACTCTATATTCGTTTCAGACAAGCTGAACCTTGAAATACTAGGGATGGGCGAACAGAACACCGTTCAGTCGTTCGGTTTGAAACCCCGAGTTCAGGTTCGGCTGTTCGGTTCGGCGGAGTTCAGTTTGGCCGAACTCGGCCGAACATTCAAAAAAGTGCTATTGGTACCGAAACCAAAATTTTTTTGGTATCAGTATTTTTGACCCTGAAACCACCCCTGATGTCAGGAAGTCTGCTCCTCAGCTGCCTCCCCCTTCCAGTCACATTTTTCCCACCCAAAGTCATGTTTTTCCCAACTCCGAACTCATCCGAACATTTCCAAACTGTTTGGCCGTTCAAACGTTTGGTTCAGAAATTCGGTTCGGTCATTGGAACAGGCTGAGTTCAGGCCGAACTCCAAACTTCCGAACCGCATTCACCCATCCCTATGAAATACTGCAATGCCATAACAATTAGAAACCCATGGGTTCATGTGATACATGTTCCTCTCCTGTCAAGGCTGTCTCCCATAATAAATGCATAAAAATATAATTCAAATTAAGATTGAATCTAAAGCAATAGAGTTTAGTATTGCAATTCTCAGACATTTATTTTTCACTGTGAAATTACCAGCAGCTGACAGAGACCTTATATGTTTTTTTCATAGGATTAAAAAGAGCAGGACTGCAACCCCTATTTTAGTTGTTCCTTTTCACTGAATTTTCATTTTGTAGACAGGCAAAACTAGGTCATACACTGAAACCTTAAGCACAAGTGAAAACAGCCATCTTGGTTAGAATGTGCCAGTTGGAAAACACTGAGTCTGTTTCAATCTGAATCTGTCAGCAGTTAAGAATTAATCTCTTACCATCATATCTGTGCATTCATTACTGTAATATGTGCCTGAATCCCAGTTCTTCAGGGTTTGGTTTATTAATCCTTCTGGAAGATGGGCATTCTGAATTTCAATAAGAACTAAAGCCCTCCAGTTCTGTGCTCCTTTCACTCTCGATCTTCTTACAGGATAGAGGAGAAGCCCATGTTAGTTTTAGGATATCCGTAATGATATATACAAGTAACCACCATCATCAGATTTCCCATGATTTAATTTCATGCTAAATCTTTCACTATTTGTTTATTTGCATTTTTATCCTGCCCTTCTTGAAAAGACTCAGGGCGACTGAATTTGAGCTTATATGCCAGCTAATGCACAGAAATAAAATGATCTTATGTGCAAATTTGTTCTTACTCTTAATTTGCACCAAAAGAACCTTAATTTTGTAGATATTCACTGACAAAATACGTGCACTTAAAACATTTCAGTTACTATTTGAAACATTAGAGATGAATTTATTTTTAAAGAATTTTAAAGTATTAAAGGTTTCAGCCACGCAGGATCATTAGAAATTAATCTTTTGAAAGTGGATGTAATAGAACTATAGTAATTTAATTCACTTTTTATTTTGAAACTTAAAATTGGTTTCTGTAACCAAGAGAAATTTCATAAACATTGAAACTGTCTTGTATTGCTTACATGCCAGATGGGTCTTCCTGTTACAGGGTATGTTTTCTATATGTGTGCTCAAAATATTAACACTTAAAAACAGTGAAGCATCTCAAATCTGTCTCCTGACTGCTGTCACAAATACACATACAACTGTCTTTAACTGGCTAAGACTTAGAGGCATTAATTTTTTTCCATGCTTTCAATAGAACGGATTCAGTGACAGCTTTGGGATGTCTGCTCCCTTGAGACAATGGGTAAACAAATGTGCAGGCGGTGAGGCAGCTCCCCGGCCCAGGGCATAAAACTGCAGCCTTCACTCTCCGGGTCAGTGAGTGACACAAAACAAACATTCCTGCCTCTGGGAGAACTGTCCCACTGCCTGCATGACCCAGGTAGAAGGGGGGACTGCAACAAATGTGCAGGCAGCTGGCCCCACTCCCAGTGCCCTCCCCCCCCCCCCGACACACAGCCATGTTGACTAGCCATGGTGCATGGCCATGGCGGGGCCAAACTGACACGTTGGCTCTCGTGGGAAACCCTTAGCCTGGGATGGGTGTCCCAGACTGGTCCCAGGGCATATCCTGGGCCATCCACCAACCCACCCGGGGGCAGAAGTGGGCCCACATCTGGCAGTGCGTGAACTCGTGAGCTGGTGGGTTCCGAGTACAGTAGACCAATATCACATCTGTTCACACCCAATATCTACAAAATGTATCTCTCTTTAAAGTATGCAGTTTGTTATCTGAATGTGAAGGAAAGCTGAAGCTATTCGGTGTTCAACTTCAGACCCATTTGTTGGCTGACTTCGTATCCCCTTGACTGATTTTACAGAATGTAATGTCTCATACTCCTTGCTCCTGGTAAAGTGTTTCCAAAGGTATTGGATATTAAAGGGAAGGGACTTGGTGAGGCATAATCTACATTGTCATGCAACTGTGGTCGTCTTTTAATAAATTGGAAAGAGAGAATAACAACAAAGTATGAATTGGGGGAAAGTTTATGGAGACATTGTTAACTATGGTTCTTCTTAAGGCTCCTCAGATGATAACTGCATTTAATAATGAGTTACTGGAATTATGATAGTTGGGTGCAGGATTAGGGTCTAGATAAGTCATGGTAAGGATGCAGCTGTCCTAAGTAGCCAGCTTGGAAGTGACTGTCCCTTTATGGGAGTTGGCTACCTCGACAGGCCATGCCCCTCCTGGGGATATACGTGCAGGAGGTTCTGCAGTAAGGTCAATCTGTGACTGGAAAAGTAGCTCAGCAGCTGAAAGTTGACCGAAGTACTGTCTAGGAAGAGTTTGGTGGTGGCCTAGAGACCGGCTTGCTGTGAGAGGTTTTGGACTTTATATTGGGATATTGCTGAGTTTGGACTGTTTAACTTTAAATAAACCTACACTTGGTGGTCGAAAGTAGTTGGAGTGGCGTAGCTTACTTGAACTCTGATCCTGATGAACTCCCAAGGCTGTCCTACCACAGGGATATACAATAGATATACTCTCATCTCTATGAGATTAAATATAATATCAAAGTAAGCCATTCTATATTCTGTTAAAATCAATGAGTGTGGTTGCTATATTTGTCCTAAATGGGCCCTTCCTCAGAGATGTGAAGTCTCAGAAGTGCAGACTGAGCATGCCACTGGGAGGGGGCTGTGGGGAAAAAAACGTTTTGAGGAGAAAGATAACATTTCATAATATTTAAACACAATGAAGGGAACTCAGCAGGCATATGTGTAAAACACTGAGCTCCTGGTAAAGTGATCCAGGGGCATAGGCTATTAAAGAGAAGGGACTTGGTGATATAATCTGTACCTAGGCCACCTCACGTAACCCAGGGAGGGGGATCTGAAATGTCCGTGAGAGCAGTTGCAGCGCTATTTTCACAGGAATTAGTGTACGTAGGAATGTGGTGTTCTGCTTTTCTCCTACAAAAACACTCATGATTATTTATTTATTTATTTATTTACCAATTTTATACCCCGCCCCTCCTGCCACAGGCAGCCCGGGGTGGCTAACAACATTAAAACACAATATAAAATACTATAAAACCAATTAAAACATCAAATAACCAATAAAAGAGGGGAAAAAGACTCCCACCCCACCCTTACCCCTCTCCCTCACCAAATGCCTGACGGAACAGCCAGGTCTTACACTTCTTACGAAATACCAGGAGGTCCAGGGCCAGATGAGCCTCCACCTGGAGGGAGTTCCAAAGGTGCGGTGCAGCCACCAAGAACGCACTATCCTGCGTGACCCCCAGGAAACCTGAGGGACCTCCAACACACCGCCCCCAGATGACCTCAGGGGGCGGTCCAGAACCCGGGGAGTGAGGCGATCCCGCAAATAGGGCCCAGGCCGTGTAGGGCTTTATAGGTCAATACCAACACTTTGAATCAGGCCCAGAAGACTATCAGCAGCCAGTGCAGAGATCGGAGCACTGGTGTAATGTGCTCCCGATGGCCCGGGCTGCTGCATTCTGCACCAGCTGCAGCTGCCAAGCCGTCACCATAGGTAGCCCCACGTAGAGCGCATTACATTAATCTATCCGAGAGGTAATAAAAGCATGGGTAATCGTGGCCAGGTCAGGAACCGAAACCAGCAGCCGAAGCCGCCGCACCAGATGTAATTGGCAGAAGGCGCCCCTCACCACAGCCTCCACCTGGAGATCCAGGCGGAGCTGCGCATCGAGGAGCACCCCCAAGTTCCATAACTGGGAAGTCAGTGGAGGACAGACCCCCTAAACCAAGGAGCCACTGCCTCCACCGACCTACCCACTAACATCACCTCTGTCTTGTCAGGATTCAGTCGCAGTTGATTAGTCCTCATCCAGTCCCCCACAGCTGCCAGACATCGGGTAAGCACTGAGACAGTTGGGTCTGGGTCGGTCGAAAATGAGAGATATAGTTGGGTGCCATCCACATACTGATGACACTTAACCCCGAATCCCCTGATCACTTCGCTGAGTGGCTGCATATACACGTTGAACAGGAGAGGGGACAAAACAGAACCCTGCAGAACCCCACACGAGATGTCTCGGTAAGATGAAAAACAGACACCAAGTACCACCCGCTGAGTTCTCCCGGTCAGGAATGAGCAGAACCATTCAGGAACAATCCCGTCCACCCCTGCACTGTCCCGCAGGCGCACCACCAACATCTCATGGTCGATGGTATCAAATGCAGCTGACAGATCTAATAGGACCAATAGAGTCGATTGACCCCTATTCTTTTCCCAGCACAGATCAACCACCAAAGCCACTAATGCTGTCTCAGTGCCATGCCCTGGACGAAAGCCAGACTGAAAGGGATCCAGATAACTGATGCGGTCAAGATGCCCCTGGAGCTGATGAGCCACCCCCAGTTCAATAACCTTCCCTAAAAAGGGAAGGTTAGAGACAGGTCGGTAGCTGGCAGGGAAGTCAGCGTCAAGCGATGGTTTCTTGAGCAGAGGCCACACCACCGCCTCCTTGAGGCAGCCCGGCACTCTGCCCTCCTACAGGGAGATGCTGACCACCCCGTCTAGCAGCGACCCCATTGACTCCCAGCAGCTCTTAACCAGCCAGGATGGGCATGGATTTAGTTCACAATAAGTGGCTCAAACAGCCCCCAGCACCCCCACCGCATCAGCAGGTGTTACCAACTGAAAGTGATCCCATAAAACTGGACAAGACGGGGTTTCTACAACCTCTCCACCCTTCACTGTATTAAGTGTGGCGTAGAGGTCTTGGTGAATACGAGAGATTTTCTCCGTAAAATAATCTGCCAAAAGGTCACAACGGGCTGGAGATGACTCAACCCCAGGGTTGAGGGAGGCCGGACTGACCAGCCCCCACACAACACAGAACAGCTCTGCCGGATGGGATTTTGCGGACGCTATGAGGGCAGCAAAGAACTCCCTCTTTGCTGCCCGCATAGCCATGGCATAGGCTCATAAACTAGCTCTATGCCGCAATCTGTCGGCTTCAGCATGAGAGCGATGCCACCGTCACTCCAACCATTGCCCCTCTCGCTTCAGCATCCGCAGCTCCTCAGAAAACCAAGGGGGTCTGCGTAGCCTCCACCTGGGCAACAAACGCCTGGGAGCCATTTGATCAATGGCCTCCATCAACAAGGTGTTCCACAACTCGACGGGGTCATCGATGAGATGGTTGTCAAGGTCAGAGGGTAACTCCCCCAGAGCACCTAGAAACTGCACTGGGTCCAACAGCCTCCGGGGGTGGACCATTCTAATAGGTTCCACACCCTTCCGGAGGCAGATGTGCTAGAAGGGAGGTCTGCAGGAGGTAATTGTCCATCCATGACAAGGGCACAGCTGATATCTCCCCCATTAATGGAGCACCCGCCTCAAGGCCAGTGCAAAACATGAGGTCCAAGGTATGTCCTCCAAGATGTGTTGGGCCATTGACCCTCTGGGACAGATCCATGGTTGCCATGGCGGCCATGAACTCATGCGCGGCTCCCCCGAGAACCGCGTCGGCGTGAATGTTGAGGTCCCCAAGGATGAGAGCTACATTGGGGGACTCAGTCATGCATGAAAAGTGGAATAGCGCATCCCTATGTGCCATAATTCCCTTGAGACTAGAGCTGTGATTGCCCTCATAGAAGTACTGTGAGAAAGTGGCCTTAACTACACATTTTTAAAGTGGTTTACGGAAACTAAGTGGGTGAAACCAATCAGTCATTGTTGTTATTTATATAGTGCCAGCAGTGTACAACCAATAGTTATTGACAGGTCACTACCCCCAGGGGGCTTGCAATCTAAGAGGCATGGGAGGGAAAGAGAAGGGAGAGGTGAATGTTGGTAGAGACAGGAGTACATTCATGAGGTTGAGAAATTGCAGGTGCACGTCCTTCACTTAGTTACAGGGAACTAGATTTTGAGTGTTAGAGAAGGCCTAATGGAAGAGCTTGGTTTTCAGGAGGGATCTAAAAGTTGGGAGGGAGGGAGCAGAGAAAACATATCCAGGGAGGGAGTTCCAGTTATGAGGGGTAGCAAGAGAGAAGAGGCAAAGACATTTAGAGGACAAGGGGGACGTGAGCAGGCGAGGGTGGGGGCTGAGGAGGAGCAAAGCTCCCAGGCAAGAATGTGGCGGGATACAAGAGCAGAGAGTTGGGGGAGCAAGGCCATGAAGAACCTTGAAGGTGACTACCAGGAGCTTGTGCTGATGCATTCATGTAAAGGGAACCAGTGTAGAGTGGAGAGAAGGGGCTGAACTTAGTCATAGTGATGGGCAAGGTGGATGACTTCAGCAGTAGAGCACTGAACAAAGATGAGGGGGGCAAGATCAGAACAGGGGAGGCCAGTAAGGAGGAAGTTGCAGTACTTAAGGTGAGAGATGACTAGAGCATGGACTAGGGGTTTTGCAGTGGCAACAGTAAGACAGGGTTGGATTTTAGCAATATTATACAGAGCAAAGCAACAGGATTTAGCAATAGCCTGGATCTGAGATGTAAAGGAGAGGGAAGAGTCAATGATGAATCCCAGGCTATGTTCCTGAGGGACCAGCTGGATGGTGACTCCCTCAATGGAAATTGAGACAGAAGTAGGAGGAGAATGTTTTGGGGGAAGATGAGGAATTCGGACTTGGCCATATTAAGCTTTAGTTGGCGGTGAGACATCCAGGCAGAGATGCCAACAAAACGAGACTGGATGGAGGGAGAGAGCATAGGAGTGGATAGAATTACGTGTGTCATCAGCATACAGGTGATTTTGGAAGCCATGGGTTTTAATGAGTTTACCCAGTGAAAGCGTGTAAAGGGAGAAGAGAAGAGGGCCCGGGACAGAGCCTTGGGGAACTCCCACAGAGAGGGGAAGTGACATCAAGGACGTACCAGCAAGAGAAACAGTGAAGGAGTGGTTTGAGAGATATGAAGAGAACCAGTTGAGACCAGAGTCCTGGAAACCAAGAGAGCGTAGCGAATCCAGGAAGATGCCATGGTCAACAGTGTCAAAGGTGGTAGAGAGATCGAGGACAAGAATGGAGTAGAGGCCCTTAGACTTAGCTAAGAGAAGGTCATTGGTGATTTTGGCAAGGGCAGTCTCGGTCAAGTGGATAAAGTGAAAGCCTGATTGAAGTGGGTCAAGGGAGGAATCAGAAGAGAGGAAATCAAGACTGCACATGTAGACAGCCCACTCCAGGAACTTGAAAGCAAAGGGTAGGAGTGAAATGGAGCAATAGCTGGAAGGGTCGGAGGGGTCAAGCGTGGTGGTGTTAAGAATAGGGGAGACGGTGGTGTGTTTGAAAACCTATGGAAGTTACCCAGAAGAGAGGGAGAGATTGATGACGTGCAGCAGAGAAGGCACAGCAGTGGGGGCAATTGACGTTAGGAGGCGAGAGGGGATGGGGTCAAGGGGGTAAGTGGAGGGGTTGGGTGAAGAGAGGAGAGATATGACCTTATCAAGAGAAGCTGGGGAGGAGGAGAATAGAGGCAGGAGCAGGGATAATAGGGGAGGGAGAGGGTTGAGAAGTAATAGCAAGATGGAGTTTGTCAATCTTGTTGTTGAAGATGGAGAGAAGGTCCTGTGCAGAGAGAGAGGATGCAGGGCGGACAGGGAGGCTTCACAAGGGAAGCAAATATTGAGAAGCGGTAGCAGGGGTTGCAGGAGTGAGATTAGATTAACGTGGAGTAATAGCAGTCTTTGACCAGGGAAAGGGCATCGCTAAATGCAGAAAGCACAAACTTGAAGTGGAGGAAATCGGCAAACTCACAAGACTTCCAGCAGAGGTGCTCGGCAGCTCGAGAGCAGGCTCAGAGGTGGTGGATGGTAGGGGTGAGCCAAGGATAGGGGTTTGTTTATTTTCCTGTTTTTATATGCCACCTTATCCTGCCCAAGCAGCTCAGGGTGGCTCACAAACATAATAAAAACATTATTATTATGATGGAGAGGGTGTTCTTGGTGGTCGCACCACAGCTGTGGGACTCTCTTCCAGCAGAGACCTGGGTGGCACCGGACCTCCCTTCATTTCGACGTCAATGTAAAACCTGGCTGTTCTGCCTGGCTTTTGGCGAGGGAGGGGAGTAGGTTGGGGTGTGTGTGTGCGCGCATGTTGTTGGGTTGTCTTTTGCTCCACTTGGTTGTGTTTTTAACTTTTATTATTATTATTATTATTATTATTATTAATGCGACCACCAAGAACACCCTCTCCATCATAATAATAATGTTTTTATTATGTTTGTGAGCCACCCTGAGCTGCTTGGGCAGGATAAGGTGGCATATAAAAACAGGAAAATAAACAAACCCCTATCCTTGGCTCACCCCTACCATCCACCACCTCTGAGCCTGCTCTCGAGCTGCCGAGCACCTCTGCTGGAAGTCTTGTGAGTTTGCCGATTTCCTCCACTTCAAGTTTGTGCTTTCTGCATTTAGCGATGCCCTTTCCCTGGCCAAAGACTGCTATTTCTCCACGTTAATCTAATCTCACTCCTGCAACCCCTGCTACCGCTTCTCAATATTTGCTTCCCTTGTGAAGCCTCCCTGTCCGCCCTGCATCCTCTGTAATAATAGTGTAATATTATTATTAATATTAATAATAATAATAATAATAATAATAATATTACAAGTTAAAAACACAACCAAGTGGAGCAAAAGACAACCCAACAACACGCGCACACACACACCCCAACCTACTCCCCTCCCTCGCCAAAAGCCAGGCAGAACAGCCAGGTTTTACATTGACGTCAAAACGAAGGGAGGTCCGGTGCCACCCAGGTCTCTGCTGGAAGAGAGTCCCACAGCTGTGGTGCGACCACCAAGAACACCCTCTCCATCATTGCCCCCTGGGGGACCTCAAGGAGGACACCCCCCGATGACTGCAAGGACTGATCCAGAGCCCTGGGAGTGAGGTGATCTTGCATATAGGCAGGGCCCAGATTGTATAGGGCTTTATAGGTCAACACCAACACCTTGAATCAACCCTGGAAGACTACAGGCAGCCAGTGCAGAGAACGGAGCACTAGTGTTATGTGCTCCCGACGACCTGTCCCTGTAAGAAGATGGGCCGCCGCATTCTGCACCAGCTGCAGCCTCCAAGCCATGACTATGGGTAGCCCCACATAGAGCGCATTGCAATACTCCAGTCTTGAGTTTATGAATGTATGGCTGATGGTAGCCAGGTCTGCGTCCAAAACATATGGTCAAAGCCGACGCACCAGATGTAATTGGTGAAATGCACCCCTTGCCACAGCATCCACCTGGACATCCAGGCGGAGCTGAGGATTGAGAAGCACCCCTAGACTACGGATCTGAGAGATATGGGGGGACGGACTCCATCAATAATGGGAGCCTCCACTCCCTCGCCCCCCCTACCCACCAGTATCCCCTCCGTCTTATCGGGATTCAGCCTCAGACGGCTAACCTTCATCCAGTCCCCCACAGCCGTCAAACACCGAGTAAGCACCGAGACTGCCAGGCCGGGATCTGATGAAAATGAGAGAGAGAGCTGGATGTCGTCAGCATATTTATTTATATTTATTTATTTTATCAATTTATATCCCTCCCCTCCTGAAAACACCTCGGGGCGGCTAACAATTTTAAAAGCATAAAAAATACAATAATATAAAATTTTAAACAATCATAATAATATAAACAATTAAAACAGGGCTAGGACAAAATAAATAATAAATAAGGGTAGGAAAGGGATAAAAACCCTAACCCACCCTCCCCAAAGGCCTGGGCGAACAGCCAGGTTTTACAAACTCACCAGAATGTTAAAAGGCTTGGGGCCAGGCGAGCTTCTTCTGGGAGGGAATTCCAAAGGCGCGGCCCAGCCACCAAGAATGCCCTCTCCATTGGGCCTCCCGCTTAACACGGGGGACCTCCAAGAAGGCACCCCCGGCAGACCGAAGGAGCCGCTCTGGGGTGCAGAGGGCGAGGCGGTCCCTGAGGTAAGAGGGGCCCAGACTGTGAAGGGTCTTATAGATCAATACCTTGAACCTGGCTTGGCACGCTATTTGCAACCAGTGCAGAGTCCGGAGTACAGGTGCTATGTGCTGCAGCCTCCAAACCAGGAACAAGGGCAGCCTCATGTAGAGCGCATTGCAGTAGTCCAGCCTCGAGGTGACGAAGGCATGGATGAGGGAGGCCAGGTCTGGGCCAGAGACGTATGGACGTAGCCTCCGCACCAGATATAACTGGCGGAAGGCGGCCTTTGCCACCCCCTCCACCTGTCGATCCAGGCGGAGATCTGCATCCAATATCACTGTCAGACTCCGAACCTGCTGAGCTATAAGTGGGCGACCCCCCCGCAATCAGGGGGCCGACACCTGCCTCGCTCTCCCCACCCCCATCACCTCCATCTTATCAGGGGTGAGCTTCAGTCTGCTCTGCCACATCCATTCCGCCACGGCCTCCAGACACTGGGATAACAACGAGACAGCAGGGTCTGGGTCAGCTGAAAAAGAGAGGTACAGCTGAGTATCATCTGCATATTGGTGACATCGCACCCTGAGCCCTCTCACGACCTACCCCAAGGGCTGCATATATACATTAAATAATAATGGAGACAGAATGGAACCCTGCGGATTGCCGCAGGACAAGGCACGGGGGCAAGATGTTTCCGCTCCCAATACTACCCGCTGGCTTCTCCCCGAGAGGAATGAGCGGAACCATTCAAGAACAGTCCCGTCCTGAACCCCCAGGTCACGCAGCCATCTCAACAGCAGCCCGTGGTCCACAGTTTCAAAAGCGGCCGAGAGATCTAGCAGGATAAGAAACGTTGAACGTCCTGTGTCCATCTCCCGGCGGAGATCGTCAACCAAAGCCACCAATGCTGTCTCGGTGCCATAGCTGGTGTGGAACCCAGATTGAAAAGGGTCCAGGAAACCAATGCTATCTAGATGCGCCTGGAGCTGGATCGCCACGGCCTGCTCAGTAACCTTCCCTTAAAAGGGAAGGTTAGAGACAGGTTGGTAGCTGGTGAGTGCATCCACATCCAATGATGGTTTCTTCAGCAGGGGGCGAACCACAGCCTCCTTGAGGCTGGGCAACAACCTCCCCTGCTGCAGGGACGCGTTAACCACTCTCGCCAGCACTGTCCCCAGTGTCTCCCTGGAGGCTTTCACCAACCAGGACAGGCATGGATCAAGTTCACAACTGGTGGCTCTCACAGACCCCAAGACATCCACCGCATTGGCTGGGGTCACTTCCTGAAACTCCCGCCACAAAGTTGGACTGCGTGTGTTTGCCGGCAAAGCCGCATAGGGAGGCTTTTAGACCGGCCAAACCCCATGCTTATTCTGGCTTGCGCATTCCTTCCTGCAGCCAAAATATGCGTGGGGGGAAGGTGTGAAAGTGGTCAACGTCTCCATCATTAAAACCAATGAATCAGGTATGTTAATTGGCTCAGGAAGTATGTATGTCTGCAACCATGTACCTGGTGCACTCAACAGCAATGCTGTACTTAGCCCAATGCGCTGTTTGTTCTCAAAGAAAAGAATAGCTAACTAGAGGGCTGTTGGGGACATGAAAGACACTGAGTGGGCAGAATTGCTCATTAGTTGTGTTTTATTTGAGTGGCCTTGCAAAATTTGGCACTGCCATTGTTATCTATGATATCTCTTTCCCACATAAGCAGATGCACTGCTTTACAGCCCAGCTATTTCCTCCATTTAGGCATCACTCAGTCAATCATTCGTCTAAGCTCATTTTACTCTTGAAACACACATGTATGTCATTTGGTTAGTTAAAATTTGCACAACCTGAAATCAGGGGTGGATGGAATGCTGCAGCTGAATGAGCATTTCCTTATGCCATCTAAGATGCTACAAATATTCATGCTAATATTGGTATTCTGTACCAAACTCCATATTCCTGATGTAGACGAATGATGATTATGTAATTAGATCACAAACTCACAGATGATGATCAAATAAAGTAGTTAATCACTTTTGTCTATGACATTTTTAAAAATAAAAGAGCCCAAACCAGGAGCCTTTAACGTGTGGCGGTAATTTTTTCCTAGTCAATATTCTGTTGCTCCCAAGAGTCTTTTAGTATAAGATTTACCTGCATGTGACAGAAGAAAGCAGGGATAAAATATTAAGGGTTTTTTAAAAATTCATTTTTCATAGCATAATTATTTTCTATGTATTTTCAATTAATGCTCCTGGGAAAGAGAGATTTGTAACCAGTCACCATGGGAACAGGTTGTGTTCAAGTATGGTCACGCTGTCTGAAGAATGGGTTACACGATCTCACCTAAGAGTCAGTATACTTTGCATACCTCAGTCTGGGGCCATCTCACAGGCAAAATATTTGGGAATTACAGTTTTAATATAGAGCAGACCTGATGTCCTAACACAGGGCCTTTTCAGGGAGCTTAATGTCAGAAACCAGGATGAGGCATGGAGATTAGGTACAGAATTGGGTCCAGGGTCTCAGTACTTGGTGAGTGAGTGCAGGATTGGAGCTGGGTGAATCACTACAGGATTGGGTCAGGAATGGGCACAGGAACCAAGAGGAAGAAGAGACAGACAGACTGGATGGAGGTGGGCGGACAGACCGATTGGACAGATGGGAAGGAGGGCTTGAGAGTGCCTGGAGTGGGGTCACCAACACCACATAGCGGGATCACAGTCATCCCCTCACAGATGTGGAGCTAGCATCATAGCAGGTGCTGGGGCAGGCTTCCAAGCCTCATGTCAAGCCTCCACTCCCAAAACAAAACCAACAGTTAGACAGGCAGGATCTGAAGAACCGACGCGAGGGCAAGAGTCAGAAGGGCCGCCCTCCATCCGGTCCAAGGCACACTCAAGGTCCAAAAGGGTGCAGAGAGAGACAATCCAAAGTGCGAGGAGACAGGAGGGAAGATACAGATAAGCAGGAGGAATGGGAACCAGGATGTTGACTGATGATCCACCCAGTTTCCTGTGGCTGCAGACCTGACTTTTATATGGCAGGTAGCCAGCCAGGCTGAGAAGGGTAGTGGCCTGAACCAGTGCTGGAGAAGGCCATTAGTGCTAGTCCTGGACCCTGGTGGTCAGAGTTCTCCGGTGGTGTTGAGGCACTAGCCACTCTGCTCAGGACTCCGGCGGTGCTGCTTCAACCCCTGGGTCATCCTTACGCTTACCTCTGAATCTAGCCATGTAAAAATACAGGAGAAACCACTTTAAATTAAGGGTATTTAAGAAAAAAATAAAAATAAAGTTGACCTCATTAGCTAGATAACATTTTCTGGAGTCTGAGCTTCATTATTCAGTATTTGTGATAACAATTGAGAAAGTGAGAACACCAACTCCATGTGGTATACAGGTAAAATTAGGTCTGTAGTGAAGGATGATTGAGTGTTAATGTCATAAGCATTGGGTTTGTTTTGAATATGCATGAATGCTATGTAAATTGCTTTAAGCTTGCTGTAACTGGGGGGGATCTCCATAAAGTTTTCTTTTTCAAACCATGTATTGTTTCTTCCCTCTTGTTGCCAAAGCTAAATTTGTCTCTGAAATCGCATTCTGGCAGAAGCTCACCATTCTTCCAATATAAAATTCTTACCTTTCATAGCTTGACCTATATTTTAAGAACATAATTCAAGAAAGGATGTATAATACATCTCTACAATGAAGTCTGGAATAAGACAACAGAGTAAAACTAGGCTAAAATTATTCTCTCATCTAAGAACTCTGCAGTTACAGCAGACTTGTGGTTCAGTGCCCAATAGGGATTTCCAATTATAATCTTTCCAGCTAAAAGTCAGTGGAGTAAACTGACATTTTACATTAAAATGTTAGTAAAAGCAGTGCACACTAGGAATTCAGTTATCAAATGACTTTGGCAACCAAATTTTAAAAGACATGAAACATTAGACAGCCAGTCATTTAAAAACATAAATAATGGATGTCAACAAATACAGATGTTTTCATAGGAAAATAAAACTTAGAGACAGAAAAATATTATACCATTTAGGTAAGCTCCCTACCAATGCAATACTTTTCCTCTTGTATGCGAGTTCCTGCTGGAGTTAGGAGTGCCCCATCTACAGCACAAGCTGGGAGTGGTGAGTTGGTTGGGTCTGGAATCAGGCGGAAGGGGAGTTGGGCAAGGGCTGGCAGGCCATGAGTGGGTCAGGTGGGGGAAATGTGCCAACCATAGTTGGGATCAGGACATGGGGGTGGGGGAAAAGCAGCATTTAGTCATAACGAGGGTGTTATAACTTCATTTCCGGCCAAAAAAGAAGGTACAAGTTTGAAAAGTTTAGGAAACGCTGCTGTAGACTATTCTCTTAATCAATTGGATATATTATGCAACTTTAATTAATATTCTGAACTGACTCTCTGTACAGAACAGGCCATAGAAATTCATCAGGCTATCTCTGCAAAAAGTCCTATAAATGAATGGGTTAGAGGATAACATCAAGTTTTGTTTCCTTTAGACAAATCCATGACTTTAGCCCCTATAGTATGTAACAATATATTTGATGCTATGGCCAAATCAAGGCATCCCACATAATCTGAATAACGGTGACACCATGCTATTCTTTTACATTTGCATTATAAATGCTTTGTTCGATTTCATAAAGGCTTCTTATTCACAGGAAGCTAATGCTCAGTTGCTTAAAACAGCCATCCCACTGCCTGGGCACCCGGGCCCAGGCAGCAGCCACATCAGATGCACTAGTGGCCATCTTCATCCTCACACTGTCGCATTGTGCCTCAGTTTCCTCAAAAGGAATTTGCACTTAGTGGTCCAGGCCTGACATGATCTGGTCTGGATATAGGGCGCTCTTTTCCAATATGTGGAAACTCAGTTTACACTTTGCTAATAAGCCAGCCAGCTCAGCAAATAAAGACCATTTATTTATGTAAATGAAGCTATGAGACAAGAAATATTATAAATATCTGAAGCAATAGTTTACTTAAGTTCAAATAAAGACATAGTACAAAAGAAACAGTGTCAGTTAAAAATACATGACTTAGAAAGACATTTCTTGTTCAAAGAACAGCTCTGTTACAAGTTCAAAATCTTAACATCTATAAGATATAACATATGCTTTAAGTATTCTTGCTATGGTTGACTCAGTGCATCATATAGGATATAACATATTACCCAGTCCTTTACCCGATTCTGCCAGATGGATATGAGAAAAGCTCCAAAGAAGGAACTGTTTCTGAAAAATCCATTTCTTCTCTCCCTTCTTATGGAGGGAAATGCTTGGAGGTCAGCTAAAAATGACATCAGGTCAAAACTGCTGACAGGGAGGGTTTTCTCAAAATACATAGTAAGAAGTCTGTTGATACATTCTAAAACAGGTTGCTATCATAAAAAAGAGGCTTAACAATGAGTAAACGACAAACAAACAAGGCCTCTTCCTGCCCTGCTTGGGAGTCACATATCTTGACTCTAGTCAACAGAAAATGTTGATTTCTTTAAGAGACAGACTTGATTGTATCTTCTATTCCAGTATACAGGCTGATTTTCCAGTATCTGGTCAAGAGTTCAGTAGAAAGGTCACTATAAGACAGTTCTTTAGGAAGTCATCATACAGAGAAGCTAATTCTGATTTCAATATATTGAAACACAAATGGTCAAAAAAATATGCCTATATACAGGATACATGACAACACTGCTCCCAGAGCTGCAGCCCAGCTATGGCAGACCAAATTCAGGCCAGGTCACTACAGGTCAAAACGAACATTCTAACCCGCTGTGACCTGCTTTGCCCCAGACAGGCAGCCCCTAACCCGTGCTATTCCTTCAGCTATATGCCGAGGTGAGAGCCCAGGCTAGCTGCCAACATGACCCAGAATACCCTGGGTCAACATTTAGCGGCCCTATACCATATGTGGCCTGTGGGCCACAGCAGGTCTAAGCAGGCCACTGTCATGTCTGATTCCCAAAGTTGGAGACAGTGCATAAAATTAAGGTCCAGACCATGACCTTAATCGTAAACATTTAAGATTCTGAGAGTAAAAATCCACCATATTCTACTTTTGCTATAGTCACACTGATACATTTGAAATTGATACAGAAAACATACTACTTTTGTTAGACCCACAAGAACAGGATTATTATTTGTTGCTCTTCGAGGATCTCAGCAATTCTCACTCTTGGGATCTACTTCCTGCACTGCAGGCACCGGAGACCTTGTTGTCAGCAGTTTCCAGGCAGAAAACCTGGGAAAATCTAGAACATGGTGAGGGCTCCGCCCCTCCATCCCCCCCTCCTGTCCCGTGAAAAGGGCGAGCTCCAGATCTCATGATAGCAGGACCGCATAAATGGGGGGAGGAGCCCTCACCGCCTCAGTTCCTTCCAACCATGCCACGTTGGTTATTTTATTGGTTATTTTTTGCATGGCATTTGGCCTTGTGGTTTTATTTCCTTAATTTCTGTTTTTCTTTGAGTATTTGTCACTAATTGTTATGTGTATCTATATGTTTGTTAAAAGCAATGGCCTCTGGCCATACTAGAATAAATTATCTATCTATCAGTGCTTGTCAGTAGTTCTATAAAATAAAAACAGAAGAAAAAAAAGAAAAAGTCTTCAATACAGAACATAAGTAACGACTTCAGTGTTGTGCCCTAGCCCGTGGGGTTCATCTCCCGGGCTGCGCAGCAGTGAGCAGGCATGCCCAAGCAGGCAGGCTTCAAACTGTGTTGTTCCTGTCTGGCTACCCTCTGTCAGTGACCAACACACTCACTGTCTGGCTTGTCCATAATACTCAAACGTGCAGGTTTTGTTCCGTCCTATCCACCAGGACGAAACGAGCTAGGTTTCTCCGCCTACAAGATATCCTCACCAAACGGGCACTTCAGGGTGGAGAAGAGGGGCTTCTCTGGCTCCCCATCTGGCACTGATTAACCTCCATGGAGTCTACGCCAACGGCCGCTCCGTTGGATCCGTCTGCGGTACCTGGTACCACCGGTACTCTGCGTGACGATGTGAGGCCTCTGGTACCGTCACCAACTAGGGACGCTTCACACTCAAAGAGTACCTCCCACACCACAGAGCGCGGTACCAGGTGTCCTACTGGGGGAAAGAAAAAGAAATCTAGAAAGACTACAGGTACCAAGGCTACCGAACCTGCCCGTATGCTGCAGGTGCAGACTTTGTTCTCGGAGCCTCAGCACTCTATCCCCACCAGAGCCTCTCCAGCTCCTGCAGTACTACCAGATGCTCCACAGCAGCCACTGCCAACTGTACCTCTGGCACAGAAGACGCCTCCTTTGATAGTGACCCTCCCACTACCCCCAGAATGACGGAGAGACACTCATTCTCCCTTCCAGAGGCGCTACCGCTCTCACTCTAGATTCCCCCCCGTACTGCGTAGTACCAGCGGATCATGTTGCCAGGTCAGTGCATGACTCTCCAACTTCCCTGCGGTTAGAGACTGGAGAACTTGTTCTCCCTGCTCCTGTTGCTCTCCTTATCAGGACCCCCAGTACCGCCGGTACGAGTACACCTCATTGCACCGCTATCTGTCCCACTCGCGGAGCGCATCTCCACCTTACCCAACACCCAACAATTTCGAGCGTCTGCAACGCTCCGTGCCAGTAGGCGGCTATGTACCACCGCTTCCTCCTCGAACTCCTCCTACGGCTACCGTTTCTCGGCCACCTCCTCCTGAGACTTCATCGGTACCGTCTGCACCATCGCTCCTGCAATCGTAGGAACCTGCAGGGGACACCCTCCATAGTTTGCACGCTACAACACCTTCAGCTCAGCCAAGGTCTCAGCTACAGGAGCAACCGCAAGACATCAGGTTAGCTCAGCCGCTAACAATCTCCTTTCTAAGTTCACTGTTGGGCAACCCACTGGCACCTCCGGTACCGGGCCCTGCCATAGAGGCTTCATCGAGAAGATCAGCATCTCCATCGTCATCTCCTTCCTCTCCCTCGCTTGAGGAGGATGAAACTATATCTCCCCCCCACCCCACCAGACACAATTTCTGATCCCAACCTGATTCTGGCTACGGAAAACACCAAGGCCTTTCAAGCTATGTTGAGGAGGCTAGTTTCTGCCCTACCCAAGCTCCCCATCAGGGTAGTCAAAAAGACACAATCCGGACCGGTGTTCGGAATCCTGGGTACGGGGGAGTCAGGCCACGTCATGCTGCCCATGCTAGACCAGCTTATGGAACCCTCTTCGTTGGTCTGGAATAAACCCACATCAGCTGTGCCAACCAACAAGCTAGTTGACTCCCTTTATGCCATTCCCAAAGAGGGAACAAGCATCTTTTATAAGCATCCTCCCCCTAATTCCCTAGTTATAGCTGCAGCCTCAGTAAAGACTCAAGCTGGAGGAATTCAAACTTCCCCCTCTGACAGAGAGGGCAGACGTCTAGATGTATTGGGCAGGAAGATCTTTTCATCAGAAATGATCCTTCTGCTATGTGCGGGTACCAGCACTGGCTCTGGTCCCAACTTAGCAAGACCACAGACCCTAACCGGATTGCTGCTATCCAGAAAGAGGGCATGCAAATTGCACAGTTCCAACTGACCGCAAACATGCACATTCTAATATTAGGGGTATGGCTTCTGCAATTGCACTCCAGAGGCATGCATAGCTTAGGTCCACAGCTCTCACCCCAGAAAATAAGACCCACATAGAAGACTTGCCCTTTGACTGTGAGGGCTTGTTTGCCTCTTCGACTGATGACACTCTTAAAAAAATTAAAGAGACTAGTCAAACTGCCAGGTCTACCGGGATGATAAGAACCTTAAAAAAGAAGTTCTACCAGTCCTCCACTCCATCTTCTTAAACCCCAAAGCAACGCTCGCCTTACCCGTACTATACAGGGAGGCGCTTCCCTTCTCAGTACTGACACTGTCCCCCGTCACCCAGCCTCGCAGAAGGTTCAATAAACAACAGGGAAGAGGCAGAACCTCCTCTAACTCTTCCTCAGGGCAGCCCCCAAAATCGCGTTTTTAGCCCTTTTCAGATCAAGGGAGTCCTTGAGGAATCTCCCTCGTTCTATAACCGTCTCCTTCCCTTTTTTCACCAGTAGGAGTCCATTACTAATGACCACTGGGTCAGGGAGATCATTCAATTTGGATACTCTATTCAGTTTATTTCCCTCCCTCCTCCTTCCCCTCCCTTACTCCTTCGGGGATCCCCCCACAAAACTCAAATACTTCTGGAGGTTCAGAAGCTCCTTTCCAAAGGGGCTATTGAAGTGGTTCCACCTTTGGAGCACAATACTGGCTTTTATTCCAATTTTTTCATGGTTCCCCAAAAGAATGAGGATTTTAGATCTAAGGAACCTTAACAAGTTCGTTAAAAAATTCAGATTCCGTATGACCTCCCTACCCATTATCCTAATCGGCCTTCAACAAGGAGACTGGCTAGCCTCCCTTGATCTCAAAGATGCATATTTTCATATTTCCATTCTACCATCTCATAGGCGCTACTTACATTTTGTTGTAGGAAACCTGCACTTCCAGTACACAGTCCTCCTATTTGGCCTGTCCACTGCTCCAAGAGTCTTCACAACATGCGTAGCTGTAGTCGCCGCCCACCTGCGAAAGACAAATATATGAACCTTCCCATACCTCGACGATTGGCTGATAGTAGCCTCTTCCAGAATCAGATTGATAGATCACCTTCAATGGACTCTCACATTGTTGCAGGATCTCGGCTTCTTAGTCAACGTTTTGTTTGTGTTCTTACCTGATGGCTTCTTTGATCCTTGCGAGGTACAGTAGGTAGAAATGTGTCCTGGGCCTCCACCTGATGGAGGGGGGAGCCTCCTTAGGGGAATGAGACCCTGGGAACCCTTTGAATCGGGGGGGCACCAGCTGAGCGCCGCCACCTGGATCAGTGCGGCGGCACCTCTAAAAGACTCCAGGAGTGGGGGCCCACGTGGAGCGCTGCTGTGCCGACCGGCGGCGCTGCATCTGCAATGGAGGGAGTGCTGGGGGGGGCACCAATAATGCACCGCCGCCTGTTCGGTGCAGCAGTGCTTCTGGTTTTCACTCAAGGTTTTCTGTTTTTTAAACGCAAGGGGGGAGGGGGATGTCATGTGGAGCGCTGCCGCAAGGTCTGGCAGCACTCAAGCAGTGGTGCAGGAGCCTAAAGGGGGAAAACCTGTTAAGCGCTGCCACCTGGATCACTGCGGCAGCACTTCTGCACTACTTTAGGGGCTCCAGGGGGCCATAAGTGGCCCCCCCGAGTTGGCTCAATTCCTAATGTGTCACCGGCAGGATCAGGGCGGCAGCGCTTCTGGAAGATTTTAAGTGGCCCCAAGGGGGGGGCTCACGTGGAGCGCTGCCATGTGGTCCAGCAACACTCGATTTAAGGGAGCATGTGGGGGGGGGCTAAAGGGAGGCCTCCAGCTTTGGGGAGACCCACGCGGAGCCCCTCGCCAGGAGCGGCGGTGCTGCTGGAGGTGGGGCCCACTGGAATCGCCGTCTCCGGGATGCTTGGTGGCGAGCAAGAAGCAGTTTTATTTATTTTAATTATTTCTTTATATTTATTGGCTGCCCCCTCATGCCTAGGCATCCCGGGGCAGCTCACAACAATAAAAACAATAATAAAATACATTAAACATCAACAACGTAAGTGATTAAAACTACCCTCCCACCCCAAAAGTTCCCCCCCTCCCTACCCTAGCCTTCCCCTCCGAAGGCCTTGTCGAACAGCCAGGTCTTACAGGCTTGGTGAAAGGGCATCAAACCCGGGGCCAGGCGAGCTTCCTCTGGGCGGGAGTTCCAGAGCCGTGGCCCGGCCACAGAGAACGGCCTCTCCATTGTGCCCCCCCATTTAACACGGGGGACCTCCAGGAAGGCATCCCCGGCAGACCGCAGGAGTCGCCCTGGGGCGCGGAAGGCGAGGCGGTCCCCAAGGTATGAGGGGTCCAAGACCATATAGGGCTTTGTAGATCAACACCAACACCTTGAATCTGGCTCGGTACGCTATAGGCAGCCAGTGCAGAGTGCGGAGCACAGGTGTAATATGTTCCCGTTGCCTCGTCCCTGTAAGGAGACGAACCGCCACATTCTGCACCAGCTGCAGCCTCCAAACCAGAACCAAAAGAAGCCCCACGTAGAGCGCGTTGCAGTAGTCTAGCCTCAAGGTGATGAAGGCGTGAATAAGACTGGCCAGGTCAGGCCTGGAGTTGTACGGGCGCAGCCTCCGCACCAGATACAGCTGGCGAAAGGCGGCTTTTGCCACCGCCTCCACCTGCTGATCCAGAGAGAGACCCGGATCCAAAACCACCCCCAGACTCCGAACCTGCTGGGCTATGGGAGGGCAGACTCCCCCGCCCCACCAGAGGACCCAGCACCTCCCTCACCCTACCCACCACCATCACCTCCGTCTTATCAGAATTGAGCTTCAGTCTGCTCTGCCGCATCCAAACCGCCACCACCTCCAAACATTGGGAAAGCAACGAGACAGCAGGACCTTGGTCGGTCGAAAACGAGAGGTACAGCTGAGTATCATCAGCATATTGGTTACATCACAACCCGAACCCTCTCACAATCTTCCCCCAGGGGCTGCATATACACATTAAACAAAAGTGGAGACAGAATCAAACCCTGCAGAATGCCACAGGTGAAGGCCCGGGGGCTTCTCCCCGAGAGGAATGAGCGGAACCACGCAAGCACAGTCCCACCCAGACCCCTCAGGTCTCGCAGCCATCTCAGCAGCAGCCCATGGTCCATGGTATCAAAAGCAGCCGAGAGATCTAGCAGGATCAAGAGTGTAGAACATCCTGCATCCATCTCCTGGCAGAGATCGTCCATCAAAGCCACCATCGCCGTCTCAGTATCATAGCCGGGGCGGAACCCAGATTGAAAAGAGTCAAGGAAACCAATATGGTCCAGATGCGCCTGGAGCTGCAGAGCCATGGCCCGTTCAATAATCTTCCCTAAAAAGGAAAGATTAGAGATGGGACGGTAACTGGCGAGTGCATCCACATCCAGCGAAGACTTCTTCAGCAGGGGGCGCACCACAGCCTCCTTGAGACTGGGCGACAACCTCCCCTGCCTAAGGGACGCGTTAACCACCCTCGCCAGAACCAACCCCAATGTCTCCCTGGAAGCTTTTACCAACCAGGACAGGCACGGATCTAGTTCACAACTTGTGGCTCGAACAGACCCCAAGACATCCACCGCATCGGCCGGCGTCACTTCCTGAAACTCCTCCCAGAAAGATCGACCAGATGGTGCCTCCATAACCTTACGCTCCTCCCCTACTGCATCCAGTTCAGCCATGAGGGGGCGGCTCCCTACTACATACGCTTTTTTAAAAAAAATTGCAGGGGAGTTAACGGAACCTTTTCTTTGTTTTTCTCCTAAGTACAGGTCAGCATGGCATGCACAAGATCTAATCGAGGTGGCAGGACTTCTCAGACCACAGACCCCCCAGCCTCTAATGTGGGGAGGGGGCGACCCAGGTCAAGGGTCACTGCCACCCCTTCTCCGAGGGGAGATCAGGAGTAGCTAGACAGGGCTCCTAGGTACACCCTGCGGGAGGTGACTACGATGCTAACCACTGCATTGGAGTCAGTGCACGCACAGAGCTCAGGAGAGGTGGCCCTAGTTCCCCCGCCTCCCAAAGGGGGGGCCGGGGCAGGGAGGACAGGACCCTGTCCCTGCCAGCACAATGAGTGAGAGGGGATTACCGGAGACTGATGCCAGGAACATGGCGGGAGTGATGCAGACAGCCTGGATCAACGCACCGGGGATAAGTGGCATAACGCCAACACTGATGGAACAAGGTGAAGGGTTCATGGGTCCCGCAGTACTGTAGGCCCAGGGGGCCCTGGCCCAGTTTGTACAGCGGGCGTTGCCGCAGGACCCAGTCCAGCAGCAGCAGGACAGGCCGTGCAGTGGTACTGGGAGAAATCGGCAGCGCTGGTGAAAAACAACGCTGCCACCCCGTTTTGGGATACAACGGTGGTTGATACGGGGGCACAAGCTGCTTATGGGCGGTCAGGTTATACTCCAGGCCTGCACACCTATGCTATCCCCATCTCCTTGCCCGGTAATCACCTGTCCCTGACAACCAAGGAGAAGATATAGAAGGGGGAATTTTTGATATTTTTATGTTATTACACGGTGAGGAGCCAGGCGATGAGGGCAGTGAGGCCGACAAGGGGGTGTAAAGGCAAACAGAAAAGGCCCCTGGTACCCAGAACCTGGGGGGAAATGGTCAGCATGTGTTTACATCTACATGGGGGTAGTAGCGTACAGGTTTCCAAGTAGGGCATAGCAGCTAATACAATACGCTGCCATCATTCAAAAAGCTTACTTGGATTTGGGGGGGGGACGGCCTGGCTTGACTACGACAAGATGTTTAATCATAGGGTCACATCTAACCCCCACACACGTTGGGATATTATAGATTATAACATGCACTCACAAACCATGGCCCCGCACTGCCCAGTGGCAGGCATCCGAACTGGGAGCGGGGTGGTATTGCCAGGGTCTTCCAAACCGGTCTTGGGGAAGCAGTATGCTGGGCTTTTAATGGGAAGGGGTGTTTTCGTGCCCGTTGTAAGTACGCTCACACCTGTGCCAGCTGCGGAGGTGGTCACCCTGCCCCTGCCTGTTTTAAGGGATGGTCCGATTCCAGAAAACAGAGATTTGCAAGCAAAGGGCCGAAACAGGAACAGCAGGGGGGCAGTGGGGGTCACGGGCTTGGCCCCTACACCAATCAGGCTTGAAGTACTAGGTCCCCTTCTGCAACGTTACCCAAATAGTATTGATGCTGATTACTTATGGCGTGAATTTTCGGAGGGTTTCGAGATTGCTTACATGGGTACATGGGTCAACCAGAGGGCTAGCAACTTGAAATCTGTGCTGGGAATGGAGGATTTGGCTTGGAGCAAAATTAGTAAGGAGATAGTGGCAGGGAGGTTGTCCTACCCCAGGGGCAGTTCGGTCAACAATGGAATTGACCCAGTGCTGTGCTTGGTTCAGTACACATCCTTTGATGCCGCGGTGCATATAGTACGCACATGTGGAAAGGGGGCACTCATGGGGAAGTGTGATATTCAGTGGGCTTTCCTCCTGCTGCCGGTATTTCCTAAGGATTTCGACCTCTTGGGCTTTTCATTTAGGGGCCATGCCCATGGGCTGCACCATTTCCTGCTCTGCTTTCGAGCACTTTAGTACCATGCTTGAGTGGGCAGTCAGGGACAGGTCAGGTTTACCTTACGTATCTCATTATCTCAATGATTACCTCTTCTTGGGGTGGGCAGGCTCTCAAGAGTGTGTTCAGCTTATGTTTGTGTTCGCTAGAGTAATGGCAGAACTGGACATCCCATTGCCTGGGGAAAAGACTGAAGGGCCAGCGACCCAGCTCTCCTTCCTGGGCATAATGATCAACACAGTGTCTTGCACATTGAGTCTCCCTCCTGACAAGCTGGCTTCCCTATGGGTGCTGCTAAGATGCACGGTTGGCGCCAGGAAAGTGACATTAAGAGATATGCGAACTTTGCTTGGCCATTTAAACTTTGCCTACAGGGTAGTTGCCCCCGGGTGAGCTTTCTGCGCACAGCTAGGCTGAGCCACAGTAGGTATGGCGTCCCCACCGCATTAGGATATCCAAAGGCCTTCGGGAGGATCTTGGCATCTGGCTGACGTTCTTCGATAGTTATAACAGGATTTTTCTGTGGAGGGAAGTCCGACTGCTGGAGGCGGACCTTCAGGTGGTATCCGATGCAGCGGGAGGGGTGTTTGGGGGGTTTCTTTCAGGGCAGATGGTGTGCCCAGCGGTGGCCACCTGAATGGGCAGCTACGGAACTGCTCAGGGACATAACCTTTCTGGAGCTCTTCCCATTACTAGTGGCCTTGGAGCTCTGGGGGCAGCACTTTCGGGACTCCCACGTATGTTTTTGGTCTGACAATAGGGAAGTGGTACAGGTAATCAACCGACAATCAGCCAAGCACGTGCCCGGGGTTCACAATGGTATTGCTGATTCCCTCTCTCGTTTTCAGATGGAGAGGTTTCGTTCGCTGGTGCCTGGCACCAACATCCACCCAGAGGTGATGCCGGAGGCCTTGTGGAAGCTTGGGAATGCAGATTAGATAGGAGGGTTAGAGCTGCTGTTTCGAGCTCAACCTGGCGCGCATACGCCAGCTATTTTCATGACTTCTGCAATTTTCTGCCCTTGCATGGGTTTCAGGAGAAGTGGCCCATCCCTCCCTGTCACATTGAGTGGTTCGCGGTACACTTGAGTTGCCATGGGTTGGCCCCGTGTACCATAAAGTGTCACCTGGCAGCTATAGCCTTTTTCTGCAAGGCTCAGGGGGTGGCCGACCTGCACACAGGATACAGGCTCTGCAGGGCTGGGCCATAGAATGGGGGCCTAGAAGGGATACCCGTCAACCAATTCCCATTGACCCATTTGGTGACCTCACTGATTTGTCTCTGTTCATCTCTCTATGAGATGTTACTTTTCTGGGTGACTTTCTCCACTGCATTTTTTGCAGCATTCCGGATCAGTATGTTCTTCCCAGCGTGATCGGACTGGCACGACTCTGGAGTTATGGGACATGGCTCGAGGGCCTGACTTTATAGTGATCACGATCCAAAACTGATCAGGAGGGCCGAGGCCAGCGTTTAATGTTGCGCTGATCCCCAGTCGGGGCAGTGTGCCTAGTCTCAGCAATGGAGGCATACTTGGGTGTTCGCCCAGGTCTGCAGGGTCCCCTCTTCATACATTTGGCTGGGACATTTTTGACCAAATTCAAATTTCAGGCTGTTTTTTAAAAGGGCATAGCGATGCTGGGTCTTCAGCCATCCAACTATGGACATTGGCAGATGGAGATCACGCACTTATTGCGGTTACATACGGCCGTTCACCCCTTCTCAGTAGGATTTCACCACAGGACAACTCCTCACCATCTAGATATGTGGGCACAGCATTGTGCATTGGGCCGAATGCCACGCTACCAATTCTGACTTTGGGACCCAGTTGGGTTGTGGCCTGCGGGTCCGCCTTTACTGGTTTGGGCGCAGTAGAGTGCGCTGGGAACACCTTATCCATTCACTGTTTTGCAGGGCGGCACGCTTCGGTCCGCCTGACATCCTAGTCATTCACTTGGGCGAAAATGATCTTGGCCTGCGCAGCGCATGGGAGCTTACGGGCGAGATGAAGACCAACATCTCCGAATTGGTAGCTGCTTGACCACAGTCCTCCATATGGTGGTTGGACTTGCTAGAGCAGCGCATTTGGCAGTATGCCACCAAGCCAGGCAAAATAGAGCGGGCAAAACGCAAGATCAATAGAGCTATGTGGGAGTTCGTAGAACACATGGGGGGTCGAGTAGTGCACAACGAACGGATCGTGTGCTGGGATGCAGGCCTTTTTCTAGCAGATGGAGTCCACTTGTCTGTGCAGGGGAATGCTATTTGGTTGGATGACTTGAGGATGGTGTGTCATTTCCATTTAGATATACCTTTGTGGGGGAAAAGGGTGGAGTGAAGCTTTACTCCCCCTTTTTGTGGAGGTTAGCAGGGTAGGAACCATGCTGTGGTAAGGCTCCCTAAGAGCTAAGGGGATGCGCTTGCACCCCATCACCACTTGGGGAGTGGGGGGGTCTTAAGGGCGGGAGCCCCAGGCTTGGCACAGCACGGCTGGAATGGGGCGCCAACCCACCCTGACCCAAGGGGAGGGTGAATTCGAAGGGTCGAATCACCCGGGTTAGGTGGGCGAGAACTAACTCGGCCTCCTTTCCTGCTTTGTATAGCTTGGTTCCTCTCCGCTACATACACACAGGTTCTTATATGGGTTGTCTTTTCTGTTAACATTATGTATACAATGTAATAAAGTTGCGGCCAATGCCTCTTTAACCCAAAGAATGTCCTGACTGTTCTTATGGGTAGTACGGGTAGTACAATATTCTACCATGTCCTTTGCACATAATTATTATCTTTCAGCTAGGTACTGTATTGCTTATGAATGAGGGGAAGGAGTTCCCATTGTTAAGAATTCCTACACACACACACCTAGAAGCTAAGCACATTTCTTTTTGATTAGTCAGTTAATAGAGTCATCCTGATTTCAAATTGATGAGTAAAGAGGCAAAAGTGTACAAATGTCTAGAAATTAGAAATCTCTTCAGCATTTCTACAGTTAGTGACTGTGTCTGTATGACTGTACTGATATTGTATAATCCAAAGAGCAGCTTTTGCATCTCATATACTTAGGTTAAACGGGTAAAGGGAGGGAGAGAAGAGAGAGAGAGCTGTGTGTTGGTTAAAGATCCTAAAGATCACTTGGCTGTCACAGTATATGACAGTTATGTAACATTTATAAGCATGTTTACATAAGTGTTCTCCGGTGCTGCAGTCCACCAGTCATTCTTCTAAAACTCTACAGCTGGAGCATTAAAGGATATTGAAGTAATTCACATAGAAAATAGGTACCTAAATGATTTCTTCAGTAGTAGTAGTAATATCAGCTGCAGTTTTGAATGAGTGTTTGTTTTCATGAATATATTTGAAAGCAAAGGAGAGTTGTAATAAAAAAAATAGAAAATCTGAACACATCATCAATAATTCACATGATTTCAAATCAAAGTTTGAATTTGAGTTAAAAAGTAAAAGTGACTCATTAAAAACATTGTTCAAATGATGTCAGGGTGGAGCGAATAGGGAAAAGAAAAAAAAAAGAAACTCCTATTTACGTAGTCTGTTTCCCCTTCAGTTGGGAGAAGTGAGAGCTGCAGCCCAGGCTGCTTTCAGACCTCCCCCCCCTCCGCGCACATGCATATTCCGACTGCAGGAGGAAATGCGCAGCCAGGATATGCATAGGGGGGGGAAGGGGGAGGGTCTGAAAGTGGCCTGTGTCTGTGCAACCTTGTTTGATGCCACTATTATAGCTATTTAATTCTGCATAGTAGTGCATGTTTGACAGTTTCTTTTTATTAAAAGCAAAAATAGAACCTAAGACTGTATCTGTTTGTTTCCAGGGAATTGAACGAAGTCCCTTTAAGAGTTCTATGGTTAATGTCAGTATATTTATGTGTCTTTCTTTGGATTTTGTGCTAACACTGTCTCATATTTTATATTTTAAGTAGGCTGTTTTAATTAGTTTTTTCTTTCTCCTTTTTCTTATAGTGTGTAAATAACTTTTCATTAGAATATTTTAATCTTTCCACTTCCACATTCCTTTGAGTTCCTACTTGGTTAGCTAAATCCTAATATTTACGATCTCCATGGGAGAAGTATTGTACCACTACACAAAGCCAACAGTCATCTCACATTTTATTTTTTAAATGTAGTGCTGTTTGGTTGCAATTTATGTTGATCCCTATGTGGCTGATAGAAATTTTTAAATGCTTCTGTGTTGTGTATCATTTGAAAACATCCGTTTATTTGCTACTGTAATCTGTTGATGTAAACACAGTGACAATTGAATTAATCGAGGAAGCAGACTTTAAAAAGGCCATTTAAGTGCCTATGCCAACTCTGTTCCACTAAGCAGTTTGTTTAAATTGATTTGATTAGGACACAAACAAAGAGCCATAGAAAAATTCAGTCTATTCTGAATTGTACTATGCCCCCATCAGAGTATTTTAAATGCACAGCCACTGTTCATTATAAACAGGGGACTGCTGAAGCCCCAATTTTGAGGAAACCGTTTGACCTACATTTCTGAACATTTAACCATGGCTATAAGTTGTGAGAACCATCATATCCACAAAGTTTGAAAAAGATCCATTAGGAAAATAAAATGTTATAACTGCTTAAACGTTAATTGGTTGTGGTCAAAATGCACACCATCCTCACGTATTTGAATCGTCAATATCTCCTCCCCCTGGATGAGTTGAACCCCCAAACTTCACAGGCTTCGAAAATGAGATCAATAACAAGTGCTTTTGAAATATGATACTGATTGATGCAGCCAAAACCGAGTTATTATGATCAAAAAATCAGTTCTGCGGGGTCGCAGTAGAGCAGGCAAAACACAGCACGGTCCTGCTGGCTTGCACATGCTCAGTAGAGCAGCTGCTCACAGGCAAAACAGAGCATCAGAAAAGTTAC
>QEPC01007740.1:898441-913425 GCA_003113815.1 Sphenodon punctatus | reverse complement strand
GGTTAGTGCCTCCCTTCGGGAGGGCAGGGTGCCTGAATGCCTGAAGGAGGCTGTGGTTAGGCCCCTGCTCAAGAAACCATCTCTTGACGCTGATGCTCCTGCCAGTTATCGGCCGGTCTCTAACCTTCCCTTTCTAGGGAAGGTTATTGAACGGGCTGTGGCACGGCAGCTCCAAGAACACCTGGATCACACCGGTTTCCTTGACCCCTCTCAGTCCGGGTTTCGGCCTGGGTATGGTATGGAGACTGCATTGGTGGCTTTGGTTGACGATCTCCGTCTGGCATTGGACCAGGGTCGTCAGACCTTACTGGTCCTGCTAGACCTTCTGGCTGTGTTCAACACAGTCGATCATGAGGTGTTGGTGACTCGCCTGAGGGACCGCGCCAGGATTGGCGGGACGGTCTTGGACTGGTTTCATTCATTCCTGGCTGGGAGAACTCACCGGGTGGTCTTGGGGGAGTGTACGTCTCCCCCCGGGACCTCACGTGTAGAGTCCCGCAGGGTGCCATTCTGTCCCCCCTATTGTTTAACATCTATATGCAGCCGTTAGGGGAGATCGTGAGAGGGTTTCAGGGCATGCAGTGTCATCAGTATGCTGATGACACTCAGCTCTACCTCTCTTTTTCCATCAACCCAGGCCATGCAGTCTCTTTAGTATCCCAGTGCCTGTCGGCTGTGGGGGTTTGGATGAGGTTGAGCCATCTGCAACTGAATCCTGACAAGACGGAGGTGATGTTGGTGGGTGAGGGCTTGGGGGGCCTGGGAGTGGTTGAATCTCCTTTTGTGGGGGGGGTTCGCCCTCCCATGGTCTGACTCACAGGTATGGAATCTGGATGTGCTCCTCGATTCACGGCTCAGCCTGGAATCTCAGGTTGTGGCCGTGGCGGGAAGTGCGTTTTGGCAGTTACATCTTGTGCGGCGGCTTCCGCCGTACCTGTCAGACTCTGACCTCGCCACTGTCATCCATGCCTTCATCACCTTGAGGCTGGATTACTGCAACGCGCTCTATGTAGGGCTGCCCGAGAAGCTGGTCCAGAGGCTGCAGCTGGTGCAGAATGCCATGGCCTGTCTCCTTACTGGGGCGGGCCACAGGGAGCACACAACACCAATGCTCCAGGCTCTGCACTGGCTGCCTATAAAGCACCGGGCTAGGTTCAAGGTGCTGGTTTTGACCTTCAAAGCCCTTCATGGCCTGGGCCCTGCCTATCTGCGGGATCACCTCACTCCCCATGTGCCCATGCGACCCCTGAGATTGTCTGTGGGGGCCTTTTTGGAGGTTCCCCGGGTAAGACGGGTGGCCACTGATGTGAGATCTTTTTCGGTGGCTGCCCCCGTGCTGTGGAATTCGCTCCCTGAGGAGGCTCAGTTGGCCCCACCCTCCTGTTGTTTTGACATTTGTGTAAGACCTGGCTGTTCCGCCAGGCTTTTGGTGAGGGGGTGGGGTAGGGTTTGGGAGGGAGAGTGAGCTTTATGATTTGTTTTAAAATTTGTTTTTTATTTTAAAAATGTGTATGGTGTTCGCCGCCCCGAGCTGTCTTTGGGCAGGAGGGGCGGGATATAAGTTTTAAATAAATAAAATAAATAAATAACATGACACTTGGTGACGTGGCTACATGCAAAAGGGAGCACTGTAAAAACAGGTCTTTTGGCTGTTTAATGCCTATTCATTTTGGAGAAGCAAGCTGACAGGAATTTCTATTGTGGTGCTATAACTTTGCATACCAAAAGCCTGCTCACAGGTAACTGCATAGAGAAGCGGAAAAGGAAAAATATGACAAAAGAACTAATTTAGCAGCAAGTCTGTTTTCAGACAGCATAGCTTTTTAATGTTTTGTTAAAATCAATGAAAATTAAACAGAGGGTGAAAACAGACAGGAAGTTAGCCCACTGGAGTCCATATTCAGTCCATGCAGACACCACTCACCCCCTCCCCCTCACAGGTTTAGTGTGTCCAACTTAATAAACAGGCAGTCCCCTGCATATATTTCATGTGTTTGCAGCAGCCTCCACCCAGTGGCACCAGCGAGAACAAAGAGAGGGGGAGGAAGCGATTGCTCCTCGAATGCTCTTGACTGCCAGGTGTGTTTGGTGGGTAGGTGAGGGGGGCAGCACCCTGTTTCCTGCACCCCCTGCCTCACTTTCAATGGCCCACCTGTCAGCTAGTGCTCTCTCTGGCCCGCTTGACAGCTGGTCAGGCACGCTAGTGCTCACCCTGGCCTGCCTGTCAACTGGCCAGGCATGCTAGCGCTCTCCCCAGCCAGCCAGGTGCAATAGGCATGAGTCTATGGTGCTGGTGGACCTGGATGTAGGTGAGGCTGCAGATGATCCTAATTGATGAGACTTGGACACGTAGGCACATATTAACCTGGATTTGCCTGCTTGGTGAGTCCGCAGTCTCCTGGAAGACGCTGTGAGGGGTGGGTGGGGTGGGTGGTGGCCACATGGCAGGTGCGGGTGGCCAACTAATAAACAAGTGGGTGGAAACGCACATGGTGGGGGCTGATGTGCGCTGACGTCTTGTTTGTTTTCACCGAGAACAACAACTAGGAATTAATAGAATATATATTTTATAGGTTCAGGAACTGTTCTATCCATTTATTTCTATAAGTGGCAAACAAAACATCAGAAATTGCTTCAGAATTTGATGCCCTTTTGTGGTTTACTAGATTGTTCCTATGTTGAGTATATGTAATGTGAACTGACCATGGCTATGTTTTCTATGAAATGCATAAGAAAAAAGGATGGTTTACTTCTTTAGTAGCAAGGGTTTGTTTTTGTTTTTTTCCTTGAGAACATAAAGCCAGGTCCAGGAATTTTCTTGGAGTCTCTTGTTGCCTCTCTTTTTAACCAGGTGTTCCATATTCCAGCCTCTTTCACCACCACGCATTGCTACCTCATTTAGGGACTAACCTTAATGCTGAATGTCTGACAAGAGTATGTGTGGAGAACTACATACAGCTTTTGAGTTCTCTTTTCTGCGGGTGCACCAACATCTCAAGCTACAAAAATATTGGCGGCTTATGGAATGGATAGTGATCCTTTTGCATCAAGGGGTGGTTCTGCAAATTACATTATCCATGCACATGTGTGGGTAAGCATGCACTTTTTTTTGTATGGTTACATACAGAAGCACATGTTCTTCGATACAATATAGGGCCACTTGAGAGACCTGTGTCAGCCACCCTCAAAAGTGAGGAGCAGTTGTCCCACATCTTTTCTCCTTTGTAGCAAAGTATGATGTACCATTAGTGCCAGGGTAGGAGTGGCACCATCACCTTGCATCTCCAAGCTATAGGCCATGTTCCAACAGCACTTCATTAATGGTCTTGCAAAACTTCATAACAATGACACCCACCGTTGTAATGATGATACAAAACTGTTTTGCCGTAGGACCTCTAGTTGTCTGGAGAGCAAGCTTTCAGAGGGCAATGATGACACACTACTTCACTAGGATGGCAGAACACATGATAGTGTCTTGTTGAAAGCTTAAGGAAGCTTAATTTTAGACCTGTTTGAACAAGGGTCTCTAACTAGTGAAAAAGGTAGGGGGGCCTCAATGAAGTCATGCTCCCTCACCTCCGTAGCCTTCTAAAGACAGTAGCTAAGGGGACAGTCAAAAAAGGGACAATCAAATCTGTATCTCTGCGGGTGTTTGCCGGCAAAACCACGCCCCAGAGGGGGGCGGCTTTCATACTGGCGGCACCCCGCGCATATCCTGGCTGCGCATTTCCTCCCGCAGCCAGAAAATGTGCAGGGGGAGGTCTGAAAGTGGCCATAGCTATAATAACAAGGTTCTGAGTGAAGTAACTGATTCAGAAGACTGATGGGATACCAGGGGGAGCGGTCCTATCGTTTAACTCATTTATCATAGCTGACACCCTATCCTTTGAGTCCCAATAGCCTCCCTCCCTGTTATTCCACTTCCTCTCCTTTTTATTTTTATTTTTTTGTCATTCCACATGCACCCTTACTTCTGTTCCATATGACACACACACAGATAAACATTGTATTTCTCCCAGAGCTTTTGAGTTCTCTGTGAGGGGAGTGGGGGTTAGAGGAGCGATTTGGACCCAGGACTTCTGGGTTGTCTCTTACAAGGTTGAGAGCTGAGCAGGGGAGAGGAGACCAAACTAGGAACTAGGACTATTGAGTTGCTTGTGAAGGGAGTGCAGCCTACTGGATTAGAGTGGGGTGGAGAGGTTGGAAGCCCGGAGTCCCGCGTTCTCTGTAAAGGGTTGGGACCAAGTAGCTTAGATGGGGAGAAGGGGCGGGAGCCAGGACTCCTAAGTTCTGTCTTTCTTAAAGAGGAAACAGAGGGGGGGGGAGAGGCCAGCTCACGCCAGCTTTAGTTAGTGTTGCCCCCAACCTGCAAAGAGGAAGCGGATTGGGGCTGAAAGACTAAGGCAAAGTGTGGGTGCACGAAGCCTAAGTTGTAAGTGAGCACAATATGTGAGACTGATCAATGTCTTTACTGCTAGTATGGCACGGACGTTAAGGCAGGAGCCTTAACTTTCAATTTCCATGCTTTGTAGTGCATGATTGAATTTGCAAGAACCTTAACTCTTCTTGTAAACCGGAGGTTTTTTGACTATGGATACATAACTCGTTAAGTGCCATCTGTCTTTCATCTGCTTTTACGTTTGATGTTCCATCTGTTTACAACTCACAGCAAGCTGAATTTTTCTTCCACAGCAGTTTTAAATGGATTTCCACACTTCACTGAAATTAGAAGGCAACAAAAAACTTCTATTGCAGCAAGATATTATTTTCTATGGTATGTTTTTTCAGATAAGTTGAATCAGGGTGAGGGGAAAAGGCCGGAGCTGAAATTATTGCCAAAGATAAAGTCCATTTTTGTGTTATCCAGGAAGGAAACAACTGTGACAAGATAATTTGTTATTTTAGCTACTTTATAGGCTGTGTGTAAAGCAGATGACATAAACACCAGTACAGTACAAATAGATGAGAATAGGAATTTAGATTACTTTTAGAACTAATGGAAGATTATGGGGCAGAACTAAATTGCATTGACTATCAATATTATAGGCAGAAGACAAACTACCTATTCTATGATTCCTATAAGCCACAGTTCAGAAAATAAGTGCTGTTAGAGGAAAATAAGTTAAAGGAGACCTAACTAGTAAGAGAATTTTTAAATGCCTGTATGTACATTAAAAAAGCAACTAAGAGTTAATCATAAGACAAAAATTCAGTACCTTTTACATGACTCTTACTTTGCTGCACCATATTTACAACGTACATATAAATAAAGTAGTATAAACAAAGTTCTGTCTCATTGGTGCTTACTCATATATTCAGTTCTGCTCTGCATAAGTCTGAACTGTCATTTGTTTTGTATGTAAGTGATTACTTTGATATTATTATGTTACAGCTTATGACCCCCTTCATGATTTTTTGTATGTTTTCTTTGGTGCATGTCTTTGTAGTGCTAACTGCTCACTTCCCATTAAGATAGAAAATGACACTACATCCGTCTTTTGTGTATGAGAGGTGTTAAACTTGGCTTAGATTACAGAGGGAAGTCCAAACTACAGCTATACTTTTTTATTCTTTTAGAAAAGGTTCTTATTGTCTGGCACTCTTGAAACTGTCCTGTTTATCTAAAATGGTACACACGTTCCCTTTTGACTGGTTCTGATTTACTTGAATAGTACCTACAGTGGGAGTATTTGGCATATGATCTTTGATGTATTATCCAATATACTTGGTTCAAAGTGCATAAAATAGATTACCACGGCTTATTAATATCTTGTAATTACTTGTCCTTTCCCAGCTTGTTTATTTTGTTTGCCCTAAAAGGCTATAGAAATATTAGCTTGTTTTCCATCTCACAGCATTACATAAATTCAGTCAGCTTAAGTGACTCACTGACTAATATTAACTTATTGTGCTGGTGTAAGGTCATTTGATGTCTGAAAACATTTTTGTAGTCTAACAAACACTTGGATTTTTTAAAAAAATAATAATAACTGATAAGACCTCCTACTTCTATTTAAATTTTACAACAGAATTTACAAGGCCAGAGTTAAATTTTCTAACCAAGTGTAATGTACTGTCCTGTCAATTCCTCTTGTGTACGATATATAATACATGTTTTAGTAGATCAAACATTTAGCTTCTGATGTTTTTGCTTTATCTGTTGGATAATAGCTTCATTCTACAGCAGGTAGGTTAGCGTGAGGAAAGGAGTTATGGCAGGAGAATACCCTGTAGCCCAAAGCCAGTATATAGTGCCAACATTTCTTGCAGTCCACAAATACATTTTCCAAAGCCAAGACTCATAGTTTGATAGTATTAAATTATTATGGCAGTTTTTCATGAATTGCAATAACTGATTCCTTGTACTTCATTATAGTTGGTACCATTTTCTCTAATCTGCTTTAAATAACTGAACAGTTGTTTAGAATGCGGCGGTTACGTTGCGCCTCAGTATGAGTGACACGACAGGAGGCAAAGAGGCTAACCCAGGGGTGGGAAATCTAAGGCTAAGCCAGGGGCCAAATGTGGCCCATGGTAAGTTTTTATACGGCCCCATTCTAATTCCTGGATTACCTCCAATCACTGAAAAACTGAACTCAGGATAAGGGAGCAAAGATGAGGGCATGTACATAACAATAGGGGACAGATCCATGGCACAAATACATGATCTGGGCCCTCCTTTTCTTAAGTGCATCCCTTAAGCACCCCCACATCCAACTTGTTTGTACTGATTTTCAAAGTTGCCCCCAGGATGGCAAAGGTTCCCCACCCTGGACTAAGCTGATAAATCTGTTGTTATACTAACCTTGGTTTAGTCCTTTAAAGCTTTTCATTGGGTGTGTAAGTAAAGTGTGTCAGTCAGGAACAAAAGTCAGATATGGCCAGTATGTGCATCTCTAATGACTTCTCTTAGTCCAGTTTGCAGCTTTCTCTTACCCAGTTCCTCCTAAAATGGTATGTTTTAGGAAGTTGTTCCCCAAAATCAAAAGAGCAAAGTGCAATTAACACAAGTCGTTTTCTTCTCCTTTGCTTTCCTGATGCTTCTCGCCAAATAAGCAGAGCAGAGAGAATGGGAAGAAAAGTACAAGCAACAGTTTTTGTTCTTCAAAGTGGAATAGTGCTAGACTTCAGGGAGAGTGGTATTGTGTTTTCCTGCTGTATGCTGCTGTGTCCCTCCCCTGCTAGTCCAAGAATAATAATAGTGAATTCAAAGCAGAACAATTGGTAGGAAACAACAAGGGATTTAAGTAGGGAAACGTGATTTAAAATATGCAAAGAGAAAAGAAGTGGTTTAGAGGAGAAAAATAAGAGAAAAAATACGCCAGGGTAAAAAGGAGAAAGATCTGAGATTACTATTGACAGTCATCAATGAAAAGCAATGACATGTGTATATAAAAGTGCTGATATAGTATGAGGGTAATCTCATAGCAAATGTACAGTTATTTTTCTGGGAAGTATAAGCCACCATGAGCATATGTGTTTTTATTGACAGCAGTTGTTGACCAGTCACCTGCCTACTACAAGGCTTGCTTATTGTTTTCTCCGCTTTTCACACAATTGTTTGTATGTTTTGCTTTTAAAAACATTGAGTATCAAAGCAATACACAAGTCAAAATACATGTTTGTATGCAATGGTGCCTCTCTTTTGGTGAAATCCCCTCACTTGTGAGAAAGTAACCGAGTTATATCACTTTCTGCATAAGACATGTCTTAGGTATGCTTTCCTTACTTTACTACTTGCCACTCTTATACTGGCACTCTTATAATAAAGAGCAGACATTACTTTTGGGATAGTTCTCATAGCTACAGCAATTACAAAATGCCTGTTAGGGCGGATCCTAAGCCCTCCATGCTGTGACGTACACACAGTGCACACACATCCCCTTTATGAGGAATATAATATGTGCGCAACTTGTGTGTACTTATGCGCACATGTATGCACACGTGCATGGGCTTAGGATCAGCCACTAAGGCCATGTTCTGAGGAACAGTTGATTCAGTGTTGTTGGGCCTTCCTTAAGTTTTACTCCTGAAGTGTTCACGCTAACAGAAAGCTAAACTTAAAGTTGTTCAGATTTAGGAAGAAAAAGATGTACTGCTGAAAAATCATAGGATGGATTTGCAAGTGTTTATCATTATATCTGGTAACACCAGTTTTTAAAAGCTCAGGTTCCCCTTTTTAAAGAAAAATCAGGAGAACATACTCCCCTTCGGTTTGCGTTTCAAAGTAATCATTTGGGTGAACACTTATCAGTGTGAGAGTAGCAATCTCATTTCAGTGATCATTACATTTCAGGTAGGGGGAAATTGCTGCAGTATTACTTCAGTTTACACTGTTTATCTGAGTACTACCCAAAGAGGAGCACTTACTTTGATTGAATTAAATCAAAATAGTTACTTTTTTACCTCTGCCTGAGGTAAAAATGGCCTTAAAATTTAAAAACAGAAAAGAAAATAGAGTTGGGAATAGCATACTGTTTACTTTCTAATCCAGCCTCTGACCTAGAATTTTCTCTCTCTGTTGATCACGCACAATGGGTGTTACCAGATGTAACACTGGCTATTTGTTTTGGCTTTAAACGCTCATTTGGTCATGAATGTGTTTTGTGAAAACACACACTTAACACAATTTGGGATCTGCAAGTAGCTGCTAGTAGCATGTAGCTACTGTTACATCTAGACATATGCACTGTGCTGCTATTGAAACCACAGAGACCTTTGCCAGCCTGGAACCAGCTTCGCTCCTCTGCAGCCGGATGCATTGCACCAAAGGATATCACCCAGGAGGAAACAGCTAGTGGGAAGAGACTATCAGGTAGCTACAAGCACACAACAGCATATACATCTGTTCATGCAGCTGTATGCCCACAATTACATCATTTTCAACATGGGATGGATTTACAAGTGTTTATTATTATATCTGGTAACACCAGTTTTTAAAAGCAGAGATTCCTCTTTTTTTAAGAAAAAAAAAATGTGATGAGCTGTACAACAGTACTCTTCAAGAATATTCAATGAGGTTTTACTGTCTGCTGTGGAATCTTAAATGTTCAACTACTTTATTCCATTATAAAAAAAACCCTCCAGTTTACAGTAATAGTTAAGGCTCTTGCAAATTCAGTCATGCATTAAAAAGCATGGAAATTGCAAGTTAAGGCTCCTGCCTTAATTTGCGTACTATGTAAGCAGTAAAGACGTTGTACAGTCTCACATATTATGCATGATTCTAACTTGGGCTCTATGCCCCCACGCTTTGCATTGGTCTTTTAGTCACAATCCTCTTCCTCTGCAGGTTGGAGGCAACACTGAAGGTTGGGGGCAACCACCAATGCAGTGGGGGGGTATGGAGCCTAAGTTGGAATCAAGCACAATATCAGAGACTGTACAACGTCTTTACTGCTTACATGTCACGAACGTTAAGGCAGGAGTCTTAACTCCTGCCTTAACAGGACAGGACAGTTTCCATGCTTTTTAACGCATGATTGAATTTGCAAGAGCCTTAACTATTACTATAAAGCGGAGGGTTTTTTATAATGGAATTTCTCATTTTTTAAAAGGATATTCAATAAAAATGTTAGTAATTGCATCTAATTATATACATATTTAATTGTAGACTTCACCCGCCCCTTAGCTCCCCAATCCTACCCCCATCTCCTCCCAGGAAGCCCCTCGGACAGTTCCCCCTGCCCCAATCAGGCCCCCATCCCCTTTTAGCCAGCCTTCAGACACTCCCCTGTCCTCTAGCTCCCCCAACGCTGTCCCTCATCCCCTCCCAGCCAGCCCCTCCCACATACTACCCCACCCCCTATATCCCCCAATCCTTCCCCATCACCTCTTAGGCAGCCCCTCGGGCAGTCCCCCTGTCCCAATCCTGCACCCCATCTCCTCCCAGACAGTCCCCCTACACCCTATCTTCCCCAGTCCTGCCCCCCTCACACACACACACAAGGGGGGACACACACACAGAGGAACACATACACGGAGGGACACACACAGTGTGGACATACGCATACACAAACACACTGGGACATGGGGGGACACACACATGAACACATGGGGGATACACACAGTCATGGAGGACACACACCCATGGGGGACAGCACAGACACACACGGGTACACACGCATGGGAGGACATTCATGGGGGGACACACACAAACATGACAGAGAGGGATTAGACAAACACACGGGGGGGGGGGACACACAGAGGGACATGGGGACACCCACAGGGCGCGCGCACACACACACACAAACACAGGAAGGACACACAGACACCGAGAGGGTAGGGCACACACATGGGAACACAAAACACACACATGGGGGCACACACACACACATGGGGATGCACACCCAGAGGGAGGACACACACACGGTGGGGACATACGCACACACAAACACACTGGGACATGGGGGGGACACACATGAACACATGGGGACACACACAGGGGATGCACACACTCAGTCATGGAGGACATACACCCATAGGGGGACACCACAGACACACACATGGGGGACACAGACACAGACAGGGTTACACACACATGGGAGGACATTCATGGGGACACACACACACAAACATGGCAGGGATTAGACAAACACACGGGGGGGACACATACGGACATGGGGACACACCCACACCCACAGGGAGGACACACAGACACAGAGGGGGGGGACACATACACATGGGAACACACAAACACACACAGGGACACACACATGGGGATGAACACCTAGAGAGGACACACACATGGGGGGGACACAAACACAGAGGGGAACACACTCACATATTCATGAGGAGACGTGCACACACAACGATGCACACAGAGGGACACACTGGGACATGGGGGGAAACACAAAAACACACATACAGAGGGACACATGGGGGACTCAGACACCAGGACACAGAGGACACACACACACATGGTGGGGAACACATACACACACAGGGACACACACTGGAACATAGGGGACACACACATGCGAGGACACAGACGGGACACACACATGAAAGGACACAGATGGGGCACAAGGACACACATGAGTGCACTTGCACACAGGGACATGGGGGGACAAGGACGCACATGTGGGGACAGGCAGGACACACACACAGAAGGAAACACATGGAGGGTGACATACATGTGGACACACATGGGGGCACACAGACATGGGGGGACACACGAGATATACACACACAGACACACACAGAGGGGGGGACATATAGAGGGGGAGACAGGCAAACACACACATGGGGGACACACAAGCATGAGGGACACACATGGGAGACACAGATGGAGGGACACACAAACACATGGGGACACGGGGGCATGCACGCACACAAATACAGGGGGGACACACGCAGAGGGGGAAAACACACATGGAGGGACACACACACTCTGACGGGGGGACAATACAGGGGACAAGGACACACAAGGGGGACACACACAGGGACACAGACACATACAGAGCTGACATACACAAGTGGACACAGACATGCACACACAGACACGCACATGGGGCACACACAAACACAGAGGGGGACATGCTCACACACACACACACACACACACGGGATGTGTGAACGCAGTTTGGCTGTTTGGAGTTCTGACCAAACTCGGTCTGTTTGGTTTCAACCGAACCCGAACCAAACTCGAAAATGACTGAACAGTTCAGTACCGTTCGGATGAGTTCAGGCGGGAAAAATGTGACTGGAAGGCTCAGGGAGGGAGAGGCAGCTGAGGAGCAGACTTCCTGGCACCAGGGGTGGAGAGGCTTGGAGTAGCAGCCAGCCTGCCCGATCACCATCCCTTTTCTCCTCAGACCACTGGCTTCACAGTCTGCGATTGGACATGGGGGATGGGGGGGCGCGCTAGGCTGCACAGAGCCAATGGGGCTTGCGGTAAGGCGGGTGCAGCAAGTAACGAAAGTCATTGCCCTCCCCCCTTCCAACACCTTCTGAGCTAGCCACTGTTCCTGACAGCAGGCGTTTTCAGAAGTCTCCCTCTCCTAGCAGTTTGTGTTCCTAATTCATTGCCATCCTCCTCCATTTCACCCATCCCACACATTTACCTCCCTAGTATCATTTATTTAGATTAGATTAGATAGATTTAGGTGTTATTTTTATTTTTTGCCCATCCCTGTGTTCTTTCTCCCTACCCTCCATTGAATCCTCCCCTCCTCCCTTTATATATTCCATCCCTGATTCCCTTCCCCTGTTTTTGGATTTATTTAGAGTAGGATTAGATTGATTTAGGTTTCATTTCAGCTCTGTACCCCTCCCTGTGTTGTTTGGTGTGAGCTGTCTGTTGTCCCCTCACCCCCATCCCTATGTAGGTGATAGATAGATAGATAGATAGATAGATAGATAGATAGATAGATAGATAGATAGATAGATGTAGGAGTTAGCTTCGTTATAGAGATAGTGTGTAGTGATTCAGTTTTATAGTGTGTTTGTAAGACTAGGCCTTTGTAGTTATTAGATATTCCATTTAGTTCCATAGGTTTTAGAATAGTTAATAGCAGTTAGATTTAGTGTAGATAAATATAATATTAGATACAAAAATAATTTAAAAATAAAATATATATATAAAATCTTTGTGTGCATTCTTTGGGTTGGAAGACATCGAGAAGGGAAGTAGGAGAGACCAGTCTGCTGCCCGTAAGGCAGCACAGAGGGGTAAAAGATTGGACTGGTCAAGCTCAGCTGGTAACAGATATAACTTTTAAAATAACTTTTTAAAAAACAAACATTAACAATATAACAAAACATAAAAATAATAAACTTCTTAGTGTCTCAGGGTCAAATGATACCGATACCGAAAATAAAATCTTCAAAATCGGCACTGATATCGATACCGATTTCCGAATGTTCGGCCAAACCAAACCCGAACTCGGTTCCCAAACCAAACAACCGAACTTGGTTCCCAAGCCGAACATCCAAACCGCGTTCTGTTCGCACATCCCTAACATACACACGGGGAGATGGGAGGACACGCACACACATGAGAGGGGACACACATGGACAAGGACGGACACACACACGGAGGGACACACACGCATAGGGGGCAGACACGGGAGATACACACACTCACACAGAGGGGGATGGACACACAAACACACAGACATGGGGGGACACAAACACACTGGGGTATGCACGCACCCACCCACACACGGTAGGACATGGATACACACAAACACATGGGGGGACACATACAGGGGGGACACACACAGGAGGGGACACATACATACACACACATGGGTGGACACACAGGGGGACACAAACACACAAAACAGACACGGAGACATGGACAGACACACGGGGACACACAAGCAGAAGGGGACACACGTGTGGGACACAGACAGACACACACAGAGGGACACACATGGGGACACAGACACCGGGACACACACACACAGAAAGAAAGAACGGGACAGAGAGAGAGGAGAAGGACACACACAGGGAAGGGGTAGAACCCAGAGAGGGAGATGGGGGGACGGACACACACACATGCGCGCACAGAAAGGGACACAGAGAGAAGGAGGGGGGGACACACTTACCCCCCTGCCCACTCGCCTGTTGCTGTCACCGCAACTATTTAAAGGCCTAGGGCTGCTGCACTTGTGTTCATGCTGAGGGCTGCCATGTTTCCTAGTGTGGCATACTGGGAAATGTAGTTCCACCAAGCCACACTAGGAAACTTAAGTGCAGCTTTGCGTTCTCCCATAAACTACAGTGGGAATTTTAACATGCTAGTAATTTTAAAAGTAATGGGCAGTTTTAAAAAAAACAAAGCCAAGGCACCCTTAGCCCACAGGCTTGAATCTTCTAAAATGATTTCAAGTCCTGACCCATAACTAAAAAAATACCAGGCTGGTCAAATCAAGAGTTGCAAAAAATCTGCTTCTCAGCCTCCAACCTTTCAGTTGTTGGATCTCAGCCATTTTAAGTCCAATAACTTTGAAATTTGAACAGATTAAGCCTCTCACCCAAGCAACCCTCCATGCAAAATTTCACAATGATAGTTTAAATTATCTCCATTTTATAAGGAATAGAATGTTCGGGCTTTATAACGGAGCATATAACTATCCTTAACCTTAACTATCCAGGCACTCTCTTGCCTGGATAATGCTGTATCATTTCATAAACTGATAAACTGTTCAAGTTGAGTCAATAGCTGCTCTGTTCTTTAGCATCCTACCACTGATCCTTAAAGTGCAGTATACTAAAAACTTAGTGAAGGAGTTGCTGACATTGGAGGGAGACCCTGAAATTTCTGAGAGTATTTACAAGCTCCATAGAAACTGCATTGAAAAGAAGTGCATGCAAAAACAGTACTTGAGGTGTTCCATTACTGCATTCTCTCTCTTCCAAGTAACTTGTTAAAAAAGGACTCTGTACTGCCAGAAGTAAATAGTCCATATGCTCCACCTTGTTTTCAAAATTACTAGTTGAAATTTTTTATTCTTACACATACTTGTTAGTTAATGTGCAGCATTCCTTTGAGAATACCATTCATAATTGCACGTCCTACTTCAGGTTTTGAATAAAAGGGGGAGGTTTGGTAACTCACAGATGTATCCCAGTGTGCAGACTAACAAATAATTGGAATAAGTTATCTGTATCTGATTGTGACAAAGGCTGTTTTTAAACGGACCTGGCAGGGAGGCACATCCATGTGTGCTACTGCGGACAGAACACACATTTCTGGGGGGGGAGTCATATGGCTAGGAACGGATGTGCAGTTGGTATTTGCCCGAATCCAAGCACCGTTTGGCTTGCCCCCCCATGGAGCATCCTGGATTTTTCCCAGTGTTACTAATTAATTATTGGGATCGAGATCGTCATAAAACACCACTCCAATGTGGTACAAAACAAAACTTTATTGGAACGGCACACCTTGGTTTTCTATTCTTGGCAGGATTATACTACACACACAGTATTATACAGATAGTCCCCAGATAAAGATATCTTACGTGTCCTGTGACTGG
>QEPC01007740.1:776652-892543 GCA_003113815.1 Sphenodon punctatus | reverse complement strand
TTATCTGTTCACAATGGGTTTCATTTGTCAACTCCAGTTGTTCAGCAGGAGACTTTGTTAAGCATGTGTGGCGGTGCCAGGAGAAGATACTTGTTTGGCTAGGCCTTTGTTAGTATGCTGATGGGGCCTTATCCACACGTTGAGTCATCTTAGCTTGAATTCCATCACAATCTCAGGCCTGCTGGCTGTTCTGGACCCTCTCTCTGCTCTTTTGCCTTTGCTTGACCGAAGTTAGGTCTGGCTTCCTTTGTCCAGGCCAGGAGAACATAAGATTATCAATAACACTATATTCTATTGCAATACCAGGTGCTTAGTGCATGGGCATGAGTGGGCGGTGGGTGGACGCGGGAATGCCCACTACATGCCACCTTCAGGCGTGTGGGGTGGGTGGACCTACATGTGCGTGTCCCATGTCAGAATTACTGTTTTTGGTAGAGCAGTTCTAGGGAACTTACCTTTGATGAGCAGAAAAATGTTATCATCTGTCTCAGTATATTTTTAAAATAATTTCTTAAGAAGAAATGTAGAGTATGTGTACTTAAAACTAGAAATAACCATCATTTCTCTGACACCAAGCTACAAAGTTTTTCCTGCAGTGGAAGTGGCCCTGGAAACATCTAAAACTAGATCACAAAAGGACTAGAAACTATATTGTAGGGGAGAAAATACTGTGGAGAGAAATCGTGCACACAGATGAGGAAAAGACCTAGTGCTCGTTCACACACCACTCTATATTTAGAGTGTATAGTGGCGCACATACTCCATTCTGAGCATTGCATGAAATCCTTACTACTTCCTGTACTCCTTGATGATCTTGTGTTATCTTTTGTCCAGTGCAAGGATTTGCTTGCAAGGCTCCAATGCTATCAAGTATTGGAAATTGAAGCTTGCTACAAAAACACCATAGATCCATCATTTCCTGTTTGTCACTTCAAGCGACCATAGACATGTGGCCATAGAGTCCTGAAGCATGGATTTCTACTATACTGTAGCACTGCATGCAGGGATATCACAAAGGTATTCCTCCATGCTCTTCGTATTGTTGAAAATACCACACAGGCATAGGGAGGGCATACGGGCTGTTGAAATGTAGGGGAACCAGCAGCTGTGTAAATGTATTGCTACAGGACAAGACAAACACAGATGAATGGACAAATGGTGAGTTTGCTGAAGGAAGGGTATTAATGAGCCCTTAGTGACCTAATAGAGCTTGTCTGCTGCTGATTTGAGATTCTTCTTATTAAAAGGTGTAGCTCGATATGATGATCCCTTAATCATTACATAAATAAAAAAGTTTTCAGTTTAACAACTTCTAAAAATAAATGCCTTATTTTTCAGGTTCAATAAGCACACTGAGGTACCTAAGTATTATCACTCTATGGTACATAAAATAGGGGTGCTAGGTTATTTTTTTATATTCCAAGATTTGTTTGCTTCCTCATACTTACCTTTAATGCAAACATTTTGGAAAAAAGCTTGAAATTAAATTCCTACGTAAATTATTTGTTTTTTCCAAGCTGGTGAACACACAGCAATACACATAAACTCCACAGAGCTACATTTCTACTGTGGAGGGAGTAGTAATGCCAGGTTGGGGGAGCTACTGGCACTGCTTCAGTTTTTCTACCGGTGGGACACTGATTTTGAGTTAGTGCCACTCTAAAAATATCCAAGTGCCACCTTTTGCAATCTACATGGACCAGAATCCCCTATCCAGTAAGCTTGCCATAACCTTGCACTCCAGGCAGAAGGTATAGCCAATGTCTTTTGTTTTTAAGGCAATGAAAAAAATATCCTCCCAAAAGACAGTGTCAGCTACAGTTTCTTCCCTGCACTTGAACATGAAGGCAGCGATGGCTAGACAGAAGATTGATCTTTGTCGTTATGACTAGGACTGAAACGAGGTTTTGCCAAAATGGGAAATGTCCTCATTCCAGGTACCATCTTGGTTGTTACCATTCCTCCTCCACTGACGTGAGGTTAAGCGATCCTGCTGACCACTCCTAATTACCAGTAGTCAGGGAAAGGGCAAACAACTGTTCCCTATTTTCTTTCTCTGTCACTCATGATTTTATCAAGAAACTTGGAAATGTCTCAACTGACATTTCGTTTCTCAATTTAATGACTTTTCGCTTACTGGAATCCTGTTTACCGCTTTGTTGTGCATTTCAAATCCTGAGAGGTAATACGGACACAATACTGCATTTTTTGCACTCCGTTTTCCCTTGTTCTTCCCTTGTCATTTGTTGTCTGGTACACTCATTCCTTTACTAATATGCAGGTGCAGATTGGTCAAAGCAAAGAACAACATATAACAATAATTCTGACAGGAGGCACTGGAGTGGAGTTAATGGGTACTGGGGGGAGGTTAAGGGGTGAGCTATTCACACAGTGGTTGGCTCAGGAATGCAGAATTTTGACTTCTCCATTAGTTTACATACCTCCTTACCATTCTGGAGAACAATAACATCTGACTGTTGGATGCTAGAGAGAGTGGAGTTTGGCTATTTAGTCCAGTTCAGATCCATACCCTATCCTCATCCCCGTTCCCTGTCCCTCCTTAGGGAACCTTCTCACAAGACAAAGTTGCTAGAGGAAATCCATTCATTGCTACAAAAATGGGCAATTAAGGAGGTGCAAGAAGACTTTCTGGGAAGGGGATTTTATTCACAATACTTCGTAGTCCAAAAAAAGGATGAAGGACTTAGACCTATCCTGGATGTTAGGAAATGAAATATGTTAATAAAAAAAAATTAAATTCAAAACATTAACTATCCCAAATTTATTATCCTCATTAACAAACTTAAGAAGTGCCATACTGGGCTGGATCAGCGGTCCATCTAGCCCAGCATCCTGTCTCTGACAGTGGCCGGCACTGTCAGCTCAAGAGAAGTACATGTACTGGTCATGGAGATGTGACCCATCTTCTGCTGACTGCTCCCAACTATCAGTAGCCAGGGAAAGGACAAACAACAGTTCCCTATTTACTTTCTCCATGTCACTCATGATTTTATAAACTTCTATCATAAGCAAAGCATGTGATCGTACAAATTCTCAACCTCATGAATGTATTCTTGTCTTTCCTGATGTTTACCCTCACCCCCTCCCTTGTCTCTCAGATTGTAAGCCCTTTAGGGGTAGGGAGCTGTCTCTCACTGTGGATTGTACAGTTCCACGTACATTGTTTTCACTATATAAATAATAATTAATAATATCCTCCCTTAATCACCTCTTCTCCAAGCTAAATAGCCCTAGCCTGTTGAGCCTCTCATCATATGGAATTCAGTCCATTCCTTCTATCATCCTTGTGGCCACTTCTCTGAACCTTTTCCAGTTTTTGAGATGGGGCAAACCACACAGTATTCAACGTGGGGTTCTACCAAAGATTTATACAGTGGTATTATACTTTCCCTTGTGTTTTCTGTTCCTTTTACAATAATGCCTAGCATTTAGTTTGCCATTTTGACTGCTGCCATATACTGAGCTGATGTTTTCAAGGAACTATCTACAATGATTCCAAAATCCTTCTCCTGAGTAGTTACCACACAGATTAGTTAGAACCTAGAATCGTGTATGTAGAGGATTGGTGTGTGGCTCTTGACTTGAAGGATGCTTATTTCCATATACTGATACAACAGAATCACAGAAAAAGTTTGCACTTTGTCGTAGATGCATTATCAGTGCAAAGTGGTTCCTTTTGGTCTTTCAGCAGCACCAGGGGAGTTCACCAAGACCATGGTGGCAGTCACAGTGGCATTGGGAAGAGAAGGAATTCATAACTTTCCTTACCTGAACAACTGGTTACTTTGTGCTACTACTCCAGAGCAAATGTGAAAGAACTTGACAGTTACAGAAAACATGTTAGAAAACCTGTGGCTGATAGTCAGCAAGGAGAAATCAAAGCCAGAACATGTTGGTATAATAAACTTCATAGAAACAGTCTTGCATGCACCAGGACAAAAAGTATTCATGCCAGAAGACAGGTTTGTCACCATCAAGAATACAATCAATTACTTCAAACGACATCCTATACATAGATAAAATCCTTCCTTCTACACCATTACTGTCCTATCTTCACACCTCTTTCCAAATTAGTAACGGTTCCTCCAAGTGTACTAGCTTCCCTGGCATGGTGAAAGGATGCCAACCACGTACTCAAAGGATAGCCTTTCAACTGCCTACTCCAGATGTCATGGTAACAACAGATAATTCCCTAATGGGATGGGGAGCTCATTGCCAAAGCCTACAAATACAGGGTCCTTGGTCTCCAGAGGAGAAGGAATATCACATCAACTTCCTAGAGTTGAAGGCAATAGAACTGGTGCTAAAAGCCTTCAGAAGATGTCTGGCTGGTCATGTGGTGCAAGTACTGATGGACAACACAACATCAATGTGGCATCTAAACAAACAAGGAGGGACAAGGTCACCCCACTTGCCCAAGTTAGAAGAGAACATTAGGAGGTGGTATATCGGAGCTGTTCACATGCCAGGAGCAGACAACAACTTAGCAGACTCTCTAAGCAGGTCCACTTCAGTGGTTGTTGAAAAAGGAAGTAGTTCACAAGCTATTTGCGAGATGGAGTGAGACAGATGTAGACCTTTTTGCTTCAAGACAGCAGAAAAGTAATACTGTTCTACACTCACTGAGGAATAGATCCTCTGGCCTCAGGGAATGTGCATTCATGATTCAGTGTAACATCAGCCTCCATTATGCATTTCTGCCAATTTACTGATAACAAGAGTCTTACAAAACATTTGAATGGGTTGTGCATATCTGATTCTGGTCGCACTGGCTTGGGCTTGTCAGCATTGGTACTCAACCATTCTCGAGCTGCAACTTGCCAAAGGAACATGAGAGGACTCTGCACCTCAATCTGAGTGTGCTGAGTTTGACAGAATGATTGATCAAAGGGCGACATGGAAGATGTACCTTAGAATGTTCTTCAGATTAAAGACAATGCTAGAAAACCTTTGACTTTGCAGTCTTACATACTCAAGTGGTGTAAGTTCTCTCTGGGCTTTGGGTCAGGGCATCAATTCAGTATCATACATATCGTTCCATTGCCAAAGAGATACTATCCTACCTTTTATACTTGAAAAAGAATAATCTTTCCCAGTCATCAATAAAAGTGCACCTTGCTGCCACCATTGTATTGTAGCTTCACTCAATTATTGTTCACAATGGACTGGGGAAGGTCCAACCACAATAATGAGCATGATGAGCAGTGACAGCGTATGCCCATTAGCTGAGCGGGATTGAAGATCGCCTTTAAGTTCAACCCATTTTAATTTCAAATATAATTTTATTAGAAGAAAAGTACAAGTCCTGGTTTCCTGGTTTTGGCAGGTAACAACCCTCCCCACACCTAAGCAAAAGTAGCCCTATACAATAATGTTGTGTGTCCAGTGCCACATGTTGGACTCCGTGCAGGCGTTGGCTCAGGAAGGCTGGAAGGGGGACCCAGGTGAAGCTGTAGAGATGGGCTGCTAGGGGTACGGTGAGTGTGTGATCCACATGTGCAATGTCAGAAAGGGAATGACACCACCACGGTTCACTGCTGATAGTGACCACAAGCCGTCATTCAAAGTTTCATCTGTTCGAATCAGTCCTTATATACTTTTTAGGTGCTGCTGTTAAATGTGGAGGTGAAGGGGCTGAGGCACTTGCTTGTGGGAAAGAGGTGATGTCACTCTTCTTTCGCAGAGAGAGTCCTTCTCCATTGTTAATGGATCGTTGAGGCTTAACAGTTCTTTTGGTGCCCAATTGTTGTAGAGAAAAGGGTGAGTCTCCCAGTTCCCAGTCCTCTGAGCACATTAGTATCTTCTTAGCACATTGTTCTCTCCTGACTTTGAGATGGCCCTCATCAGGAATGAATGGCTCTGGGCATCTCCTGGGTGGAGGAGTTGTGCCTCAACAGTCTTGCTAATGGCTTCTGTCCTTACTGGAGCTAGAGTACTCAATTGTCCATGGATGGCAGGATGTTAACTGTTGGGTTGGGAAATACCTGAGTTAGGACCGTCTCTGACAATACTGAAAAACAGGACAGTCCCTGGCCTCTTTTCTCCCTCTTCCATTCCTCCAGTCTGCTCCTTTCACAGTCTTTGGGCCTAGCTTTCTTCTATCTTCCTTTCTTCATGGCAAGACAACGTAAAATATTAATAAAAATAGATTTTATTGCCATAGTATCAAAACATGATTATATCTGAGGCAAGTCCATATTTTCCACTCAGATTGCTAAAACGTTTATGAACGGATTTACCTTAATAAAACCGCCAAAGTCTCAACCTAGGCCAATGTGGGGTGTGAATTTGGTCTTAGTGAGACTTATGCTGCCACCCTTCTAGTCCAGGGTACCTTCTACAGAAAACCATTGTTCTGGTGGAAGTAACATCAGCAAGAAGAGTTAGTGAGATTTCTGCATTAAGAGCTTCGGTGCCATATCTGATTTTCCACAATGACAAGTGGTGTTGCGACAAGACCCAGGTTTCCTACCAAAAGTAGTCACCTTGTTTCACTTAAACCAGGACATTTGTTTGCCAGTATTTTTTCCTAGGCCACACAATAGGCAGTTAGAGACAGCTTTACATACTCTGGATGTTAAAAGGGCCCTTTCTTTCTATATAGATAGAACTTGAGACCTTAGACAGCATGCCACTTTATTCATTTCTGTTCAGGGGGCAAAGAAAGGGAAAAGCCTTAGGGCTGAAATGCCATATCGCTGTGGCAGAATTTACCGACAGAAAGTGCTCTTCCGCACCAAGCAGCATGCTTAGGAAGGGAGCAATTTTCATGCCTTGCACTCGTGGCTTTCCACGGTTGCTGCCGTGGTATTTTCGCCACTGTAGATTTCACACGGAAGCGGAGATTTGCCACAGTTTCCCCTTTCCCTTAAGCGCGGCAGCTTTGTGATTCTCACAGTATTGCAGCCAGGGGTGTAGCCACTGTGGTGCGGGGGAAGTTGCTGCCTTGTAAACAAAGTTCTTCGAGGGGCTCCTTCTATTCTCACTTGCATGCCCTTCTCTTACCGGCATATACCAAGCTCACTAGCTTAAAAAAAAATCACGTGATGTTCATACGCCCCCACGCTATATAAGGTACCTAAACCCAACACAGTTCCTTCCAACCCTAAACAATTAAGAAGAAAATTCCATGCGGTGTCGGAAGTGTGGGTGCTTGTGAGAATGTTTGGAGCCATCTCGAAGAACCTTGTTTAAAAGGCAGCAACCTTCTGTTCTCCTTCGAGTGGCTCCTCCCATTCTCACAAATGGGAGCATACCAAGCCTAGAAAGAGGTGGTGGGGGAATTTCCTAACAAAATAACACTCCATGCAAGCTGGATCTACAGCCTTGGAGGGGGGCAGCAGGCAGGGGGGCAGCCTGCTCTGGGGGGTCCATTCAGCTGGGGGAGGGTTGGTTGTTCAGTGCTGTCTCTGTTAGAAGGATGGATAGATCCTCCCTCTTCCCTTTGTGATCGCCCCATAGAGAGAAATGGGGGTGCAGAGCAGCTACAATGAGGCAGAGAGCCATCCCAGCAAAGGGGAAGAATTTGTCCTTGGCAGCCTAATGCACAATAGAATTCACAGAAGAGCAGGAACTCCCCACCCCCTCCATCCCCTGGATCAGCATCAGGAGCCAGGCGCTCTCTCACTGCTGCTGGGGAATCCCTGCACTCTAAGTGGGACGTAGACAGCGGCTAGTGTGCAAGGAGGGATAACAAAGATCCCTCCCTCAAAACTCAACTCTGGGTGTTGCCCTGTTTGTTGTCCCTCCTTGTGCACTAGTCTCTGTCCCATTTAGAGTGCAGGGATCCCCGGCCGCAGCAGCAGTGAGCAAGTGCCTGGCTCCTGATGCTGATTCAAGGGATGGAGGGGGAGGGGACAGTCCCTGCTCTTCTGTGAATTCTCTTGGGCATTAGGGTGCCAAGGAAAAATCCTTCCCCTTTGTCGGGATGGCTCTCTGCCTCATTGTAGCTGCTCTGCACCCCCAGTTCTCTCTATGCAGCAATCACAAAGGGAAGAGGGAGGATCTATCCATCCTTCTGACAGAGACAGCACTGAACAACCAACCCTCCCACAGCTGAATGGACCCCCCCAGAACAGGCTGCCCCCTGCCTGCTACCCCCCTCCCAGGCTGTAGATCCAACCTGCATGGAGTATCATTTTGTTAGAAAATTCCCCCATCGCCTCTTTCTAGGCTTGGTACACTCTCCCATTTGTGAGAATGGAAGAAGCCCCTCGAAGAATAACTTTGTTTACAAGACAGCAACATTCACTGTGAAGGAGGGGACTCTTCCCCCACTGTGTAGCAGCGCTGCGGGGCTACAACTTAAAAAGGTGGTGCCGGTGGTGCAAGAGAGACTCCTCCGGGACTCGGGAGCAAGGCTCCCACAAATGCCGCATATGACTGGGGCCGACCCTGATCGCTGCCAGCCTACCGGCGCAAATGCGCCCCGCACCACGGTGGTTATGCCCCTGCAGCGGACTCTGAAGCAGGTAGTCAGAGTCACCCTAAGTTCATTCATTCAATTATCTATTATTCAGCATCACAGTGCATCAGGGACTCGTGCTCGGTGGCGGAAGGCAGCATAAAACCGCTTGTGTTTTATGCTGCATCTGCAGATGCTTGCAGCAGGTAATGCGGAATCGTGGCAATATCGAGGAGAAGTCGGCGGCAAGACACATTAAGTGCTGAGTTCTCAGAATGGAATGGCAGCGCGGTAACAGCTGCTGCCACTTCAGCCCTAAAAAGCCTTTCCTCCCAAAGAATTTTAAAGCTAGTTTTGAGTTGCATCACACTTTGCTACACCTTAGAGGGACCCTCTACCCTTAAAGGGCTTAGAGCACATTTTACAAGATCAATTTCTACCTCCATAGTTTCATTAGGGCATGACCCTGGAGTGGATATTTGCCGGGTGGCAATCTGGGCATCCTACCATACGTTTACAAAACATTATTTGATGGATTTTGGCAGCGAAAAAGGATCTTAAATTTGGGAGAGAACTACTAAATTCTGTTCTCAAATAATTCCACGACTCACCGTCCATTTGCACATACTGCTTTTAAATCTCCCAACAGTGGGAATGCATGCAGCTACTCGAGGAAGAAAGACAGGTCACCTACTGGCAGGGGCCCATGGATTCTGCATTTTCCCTATTGGCAGCAATGCTGGAAATACAGAATCCACAAGGTCCTGCTTACTGATGACTGTCATTCCTTGAGATGGCTGTGTACATCCCCACCTCCCACCTATCTTCTGTGCTACTCAGAATTATATTCATTTTTGTTAGATAGTATCGGTAAGAGTTTGAAGGAACTGAGGGGAATGAAACTGCCCTGCCCACTCAGCGTGCAGCAAGGCTGGGAGGGAGGGGCAGGGCTCATCATGAGCTCAAGACTGCTTCAAATGCTCCAGGGAGAGTGGCTGTACTGTGCATACCCAATGGTGAGGATACATGAAGCCATCTTGAGGAACAATAGTTACCAGTAAGTAACCTGTATTTTCCTTTCTTCTGTCCTCCTCTCCTCAGCTCTGTAATTTCCCTACTGTAAGTTATGAAAACTTGACGATAATAAAGGGAAATTATATATTTTTTAAAATACTAATGAAGAAAATGTAACTGATTAAAAGCCATGAAAAAGAAGTAAACTTGTTGCTGAATCTTTTTCTTTGACTTTCTTATGTATGTATTTCCTGTGTGTTTGCATTAAAAAAAGTTGTATTTACTACATTACACAGTCCTAGTTATAGCTTCTGATCAATTATTTTATTTTCTTTATTCAGATTTCATTTTATTTCTTCTCTTACATAGCATGGTAACTGAACTTCATATATTCTTAAGCTAGAATAGGTCAATTATTCTGTATTGGTTTCATCACCCTACCTGTTGTTGGCTTTTCTTTTTTTTTTGTGGAAAATTTCACTAGAATAGTATTGGGGATAGTTAGAATGCAATTATAGAAAATGAAAAAATGTAAGTACTGCGTGTCTAAGTGATCCTAAACAGATATCATGGTTTTGGAGGCAGGGGGAGTGGTTTGGTTTGGTTTGGGTTTTTTTGCTCATTCTTTAAATATTCTTAAGCTATGATGAGGACAGTATTTTAGCATTTGTTTTTTGTGTTCATACGTGTTATGTTTTTTGAACAGAGGATAATTTCACTTCAAAGAAGGCATTGTGTGGGTCACTAACACCGGTTCGAGACCCAGAATGCACCGCGGCTGTGGGTTTCCGTTCAGAAGTTACTTTTCATTCACCCCTGCCGTGGTGACCATTTACCACACTTCTGGACCTCCTCCCATCCCGACCTCACACAGCGTGGTTAGCTTCCCCCCCGGGCAGCGTTTGACTGTGGTGAACATCTGGATGCGAGCAAACAGACATGCACGGCGCTTTCACCACCCCCCGCATTTGACTGAGGTTGACTGTGGTGGACATTCACCACGTCACTTCTGAAATCACCCATCATCTACATTATCTGGCTTGCCTGGTTTTATGAAGATGACAGCTTTAAAGATAAATGATTAACAGAACTTTTGATACTTGAGTGAAGTACTAGCAATTTCCATTGTTTCTTGAAAGTGCTTTTTCCAGAATCAATGGGTGATTTCAGACGTTACAGAGCCCGTTGGCCCCATACCAAAATCACCCCATTCATTCCCCGCTAGGGTCACGCCGTAACAGACGTGCCGGGGGGATCCCGGCGGGGAATCTGGGGGGGGCGGGGCCACGCGGTGCAACGTGCCCCGTCCCCTCCACGCTCCCGCCGCCCGCCCTCCAGGGAGACGGGCGGGCGGCGGGGCCAATGCGGCCGCCGCGTCGGGCCGGATTCACCACGGCCAGACGTTACTTTTTTTTGGTCCCCACTGGGGATCTGCTTCCCGGGACATTCCCCCCACTAGCCTGGGAAGGGTGGTTCAAATTGACCCCATGTGACGATTGAGCGTGGCGAACATCTGGCGGCCGCCAAACAGACGTTCGAGACACATTGACCACAGGTGGGTATTCACCGTGGTTCACTGTGATCTCGTAACGTCTGAAAATACCCAATGTCTTCCAATTATGAGTTAGTGGTGATTCTTCTCATTTTGGTCTTGGGAAGACTTGAAGTTAATGTAAACAGAACTGCTAAAACTTGAGTTAAGAATAAATAAGATTCCATGGTTTCTTGAAAACAATAAGAATCAAGTAAAGATTACAACTTATTTTTCTGCTGAAGATGCATTAAACTCACAGTGCTTCACCCAGCATCAGTCACTTCTTTCTTCTTAGAGAGAAGCAACATGGCCAGAATCATGAGACATAGCTTTTCTGGCCATGTAATTGCAGGTGACTGTCCTTGAGATACAAAAAGGGGGTAGATATCAACTATGTAGTAAAAAAAGAACCAGAAAACCCATCAGGATGTGTGTAGAATATGGCCATGCCTCAACCATCTGCTGTAATTGTATAACTGTATACATCTCAGAACACATTGTGCTTATGCTATTTAGAGTTTTCCTGTTGTACATTTCTTATTATTTCCTTTTTATATCATAGTTAATCATGTTCATTGTATTATTCTTGCTGCACATCTTCTTAGTTTATAGTTTCTGTGCCCTGTTTATGTTGCTGGAATATAGGGCCACTCAGACTCTGATACCTTTTAGTTTGCATTGTGCTAAATACGTTCCCTGTTCAGTAGTATTCCTGTACTGTGAAGTATAACATTTAGTCAAAGTGTCCTCTTCTGCATATAGTTTTGGAATCGTTTTCAACTATATATCATGCGTTTTGTAGACAAACTGGGGGGTGTCTTTGACCCCAAATATCCGATACAGGCTGCTTTTAGACGTGCGCGGTGCACACACAGCGTAAAATCACGCCACGTGTAAAAATCCTGCGGGTGGGGTTTAGACGTAACATTTTGTGCATTAAAGTTAGTTGTGCGTTCTTTTAAAACCACGAATTAAATACGTCAACACTGAGGTCCCACCTGTGGGATTTTATGCCACATGTGCACTGCACTGCACACATTTAAAAGCAGCCTAACATAGTGATTATTTTTTTTCAAGCATAGTAGCATTAAGTAAATAGTGCACTGTAGAAACCAGTGTAGGAGAATGGACTATGGTATACGTAGTCATATGTTACATCTGCTAGATGTAGCCTGTCGTCTAGATGCATGCTTGGAAGAGGAGAAGCAGCTAACAAAAACAACTCCCTTAAACCAATTCCAGCTAGAAAAGATTGAGGGTTGGACTAGATGCCCCCTGAGGTATCTCCTAATCCTAACAAATATTCTATGATTAAGAAAAAGAAAATTAGCTTGATCATTTCCTGAATGTTTGTATTTGCTAGACTTAAAATGGAATCAATAGAGCTGCCATACAAGGTAAAGATCAGTAAAAATTAGGACATTCAAAAGAAAAGGATCATCACTAGTCATGTCCCAGCTAATGCACGCTACAAAATTTCATCACTTCAAAGGCATGCAGATAGAAACGATTAAACACTAATTTTCTTATATCCATACTGTACATCTAAATAAACACATGGACAGCCTAGGGGACAAGAACACTTTATTTCTCCACATTAACCGTACATTGCATCGTAATTATAATGCTGAGAATTTAGGTAATCGCTCCAATGTGAGTGAGTTAGTTTAGATTTGATGAGTTATGACTTGAATAAAATTGCTGTTCTCTCTCTCTTTTCAGTGCTTTTACCTTCCTGTAGTTTTAAATCAGGCATTTAATTAAATAAATGAGTTAGCAAGGATGCAGAAGGGAAATCTGAATCTCATCATCCAGCTATGACGTTTTCCTACTGTTGCTTAGGGAAACCATATAAATATTTGTAGAGCAAACTAATTTTTATGTTTATAGGTGGGATGGAAATGCACATAGAAATTTAAAATAGCATTTTCTGTAAGTGGCTTGTATCAAAGGAAGCATACTTAGGAATGTATGTAAGCAAAGTTCCAAAACAAAGCCACAAGTTCCCACGTATTAAAGAAATCTGACATGATCTCCATATGTCATGGGTGAAGTCTGAGTGATTTATATATGCCTTTACTTACGGGATAATGAATAAAGTCAAACATAATGTGTTTGAAGGAGGTATGGTCATTTGCCATAACGTTTGTTTGACAGGTGATAATAAATATAGTCAATCTTCTAGAGCAGTAATTCCCAGGCTTTTTGCCAGTCTGATTCCATTTTGAGACTTAAGTATAATCCTATGACCCCAGAGAGCAGAGACAAACAGAGCATATTAAATATCTGCCAGGATTGTGAACTCCTCTGAAGAGAGTATGACCTCCCTGCTTGGGGTCCTCCTCCACCATACTTTGGGAACCTCTGTACTACGATTAACATATGCTTTTAAGTTACCAACCTGCAGAGACTTTTATGCTTAGCTTTATGCATGGTGATTGGTCACAGTAGTTAATATGCATGGACGTTTTGCAGCACTGTGCCATTAGGCCTTGATCCTGGTCTTCACAGCATGTTACAGAACTGCTTCCAAAGCCAGTGTTGTTACAACCTCTCCCTAACCTGATGCTAATTAATTGAGTTAACCCCCGTTTCTGCTATGTCCATCCGAGGAGTACACTGTTGTAGCGTTGTCTGCGTCAGGTTCAAGATCGGGTTAAGACAAAGAGTGCTGATGCACTGTCCCCAGCACATCTCCTGCATGCAGGTGTGGATGGAGCATCTGAGTATCACTCAGTGGCATTATGCCTTGGGAAGGATCCAGCTATCAGTAGAAAGTCCCATGTTCGCTGGAGCACCTCCACCTCTCTGCAGGATCAACACCTTAATTTGTATTATTGAAACAATAACCCATCAGATCAGTTCTTTTCATATGCAGTATGATATAAGCAAATAGATTACAGGTGTCTATCACACACCACTTTTTTCACAGCTTAACAATCCACTAGGGTTTTGTATATTATAGACAGTTTCTGCTTCTGTTTCAAGAGCCATGCGTTGGTATCCTGCCTTCCTTCCCCAACTGCACCAACCTCGAACTTTACCCAAGGAAGCCTTATACGCTGTGTTTCTGCCTTTGTACTTATGACTTTTTGCAAATCTAAAATATGAATACTTCATTGTGCTAGCAGAATGATTAATCTGCAACACATTCACAATTTGTCAAATTATAGGTGAGTTAAATGAAGGAAGGGCATTCAACACCTTATCCAGTCTATTTATAAACAGGGTTCCTAGTTTTGTCTTTGTGACAGAAAATCAGAGAAAAACAGAGATTTTGCCTTTTTCCAGAGAATTTAACTGAAAATGGCAAAAACATAGAGGTTTGGGAGGAGGACACAGCGAGTGCGGGGCAGCGAAGACGCAGAGTGGCGCTAAGGGGAAGCAACCTGAAGGCATGTGCTGGGGGGGGAAGGGAGCTCTGCATTTGGAGGGGGGCACAGACCTCAAAATATTGGGAGGGTGGAATGTTGGTGGGACAGGTAGCTGCAAAATTGCATTAAAATGAAAACTACAATAAAATGTGGTGATCTAACTCATACCTATATATATTGTGGTAAGGGAAAGTCAACTTGTGTTTACATTTAATCACAGAAAAACAGATTTATTTATTTTTTAATCAGAGAATTTGTTGGGGTTTTTTTATCAAAGAATTTCTAATTTTGTTTCACAGAAAACTAGGAACCCTGTTTATAAATAAGTCCAGTTTTTAAGAATTATTGATTTAATTTGCTAAATGTACCCAGTGCTGTAACATGCAGTCTTTCTGTCTACATGCTATTACCATAGGGCTCTGCATCTCAGTTTGAAGGCATTTGCATCTGTCTGTAGAGCGCTATAAGTGCTATTCGTAATGAAAAAGATTACCAGGGAAAAGTGACAGTTTAGTTCTCAAGTTTTTGATTAACAGTAACTCAATAACTACATTCCTGTCTGGTATATATTCAAAGTTTTAACCAAAAAACGTTTGAATAGATCTAATACTTTTTTTACTTCTTTTATTACTTGCTTAGATTCATACCTGTTTTTTCCAGTTCTGCATTCAGATTCAGTTGTGTTTTGTTTGGCTAACATTGCATCACATTGCGACAGTGTCTTACTATATATTATTTTCTTACAGCAAATGAAGCTTGCAGCAGAGTCCCTGAAAGAGTAAATGAACGAAGAAAAGAAAATGAATTGGAACAACAACAGATGAGATCAGACAGTATTTATAATGTCCAGTAGCCGAAGCTCATGATATTGGAATCTACACTGTATTACTTGATCAGTGGGTACTATTATCTTTACTTGGCCCTCACCACTGAATGCTTAACGCAATGAAAAATGATTTGATCCTCTCCTTTTCATTCTCCATGCCATACAGAATATATACCTGTACAAGTACTTCAAAATGATATGAAGGCAGACCTTAAGGATGAGATTCCTAACTTTAACTATAGTTTGGAACTGCAGTTTTTCACCTGTCTGGTTCATGAACTATGAATCCATAATTCATAGTTTAGCCTTTCTGGTGCTTGTTACACCATTTTGAACCTTAGTCAGTGCAATTCCCAGAATTTATGCCAGCATTAGCCCTATGTGCTGCCATAAGTTTTGTTCACTTCAGACAGACTCTCACCAGTACTAGGAGCCAATATTGGCACTAAATAGTTTGAGGATTGCACTATGCAAGTGTTTAAAAACCCCTATATTCTTTTCAAAGATAACTTAATATATAGAGTTCCTAACATTTGCTAGGAAATGAATCTAAATGTTTATTGTACAATTTGATATACGAATTTCTCCCATAGGACCAATTGTAAAATGAATTACTTGGAAATTTGTATTATAAAATGTTTGAGATTGTACATTGCACTATGCTAATTTTACAGATGTGTCCCAGTTAAATTATTTTCAGAGCCAGAAAAAAAAAACATTTGGCATGAAACAAAGGTGGTTAATCAGCACATTTTAGTAGGATTAAACTGTGGTTATATATTCTTTTATTCAACATTTACTTTAAATTCCACTTTGCTGATTCTTTAGTACAACAGACTTTATTAACTGATTTTCTTGTTAACTGAAATGGAAAGAGCTATTAAAGCACTCCATAGTTGTATGTCTAATACTTCCACATGCGTGGGAATATTTGGCTCCTTGCTTGTGATGAAAATGCAGTAATCTCAAAATCCACACTTCTTGGTCATGTGGCTTCAGGTTTGTTTTGCACCAGTACACTACACCCTTTACTGCTGGTAGAACTAGCTTTCCTGGATAAAGCCTTTTAAAGTTGCCTAGTTCATCCTACTGGATAGATCAGTAGTTCTAATTAGTAGGATAGCTGCTCTGGCTTAAACATGAAAGAAAAACTGTTTACAATGAGTTGTGGCTGACTATATGTATCAAAGCCCAACAAGAATAGAAATTACCAGTTACCCTGGTATCCAAGGCTACATGATTAACAGTCACTGTTTGTTTTCTACACCCCCTGTCTTGTATGTGCAGATCACATCTGACATCACTTCTTGATATCCAAAACTAGTTCTTGGCCACTCACTGTTTTGTTTTTTAAAAATCAGCTTTTTTGAAAACACTAGAATGAGTTACTTATTTGTACTTAGTATTTGGCTGAGACCCCTTCAAAAAGGCTGTTCCCAATAAAGGCATTTCAACACTGAAATTCATTTGCATCCTTAAAGGTGTGTTTTTTCATAGTTATCGTGGATTTCATTAGTTCTGTGAAACTTAACCCTACACCCTATATCCTGTATTATATAGTTCCCTGTGAATATCCCTATTTCTGAAAGAATTGTCTAAGTATACAGCTTCGGTCCGTGGATACAGCCAACATTCACTTTACTCACATACTACCTCTCACATGACATCCAGTTCAGTTTGCTTCCCACAGATGACTGAAAATATTGCATAGAGTTTTTTCTGTAAAATGTGATCACCTGTACGAGTTGCATTCAAGACTGAAAATGTATTTTTTGTTAAGTTCTCAATTTTTAAGAAATTCACTTATGGTGGTAACAGTAGATGAAAACAAACAAGACAGTAGCCCCCAAGTCACCTCTCGTCAGTTCGGTACGGCTTTGGGTTAGGCGGGCAGTCCTCATGCCCGGATTCCGGGGGTGGGCAACTCTTTGGAACTGCCCTTCCCACCAGCCTGAGGAGTGGCGGTTGCAATGGCCCTCCCTGGGGCAGTCAGGGGTTCTGACTTGCCCCCGTCTCGTTTGTTTTCAACCAGTGTCTTCAAAAGGTGGGTGTGCTTTGGAATTTAGAGTGTACTGTCTGTATGTATGGCATTTGAGAGCATTTTGTAGACTGTGATGTGCCAGGAAGTAAACCCTTCGTACTGGAACATGCAGGGTGGGGGGGGAGTGGGAAATAGTCCTACCCATATTGTGCAAAAACAGTCCAGACCTACTTTGGACATACAGCAAAAAGTCCATATTTTTGAACAGGCATTAGGGAAGACTTTGTTTTGGAATACGTCCATGTGGGAAGGTGGTGGCTTTTTGCTTGGTATTGGATTCTGTGTGCAAGGACTACAAAGGGTGTGATTGCTGCCCTTCTTTCCATCTGGTTCTCCCAACTCCATCTGACTCATCGACTACACGTCTCTTAGAAAGCTGCAAGCAAGTACCTGGCCAGTCAGGCACCCCATCGAATTTGGGGTGCCTAACTCACCCCATCGAATTTGGGGTGCCTAACTCACCCCAGTCACATTCGGGCACCAACTGGTACCCAAACATGACCCGACAGGCTACCCAACTCCCCAGGCCCCGGGTTGACTTGCCTTCCTGGCTGGGCTGCAACTCCTCTGCTCCAGACTCCTGGCTTCTCCCTGCTTCTCCCTGGCCCGCGCACTGCTCAGCTGAGCAGGGAACTTCCCTAGTCAGCTTTTTTTTTTCTTTTTTTTTTTTGAGCCAGGGGTGGAAGCAAGGAGGCCTCTTCCAACCTAGATGCGCCCCACTAACGGGTTCTGTGTTCCCAAGGGGACCCGTATCAGGGGAGCACACTGCTGGGGTGCCTGCAAATGCAGGTATTGCCCACAGGTAGCTCAAGTGCTACCTGATGCAGCTCTAGTCTCTTCATCTTTCTCCTGATATATATATATATATATATATATATATATATATATATATATATATATTTAAAGTCTGCCTCCCTTGCCTACACATTATACTTTCTCTCTTTGTACTGTTCTTAATTCTCTGAAATAATTGGGGAGATTCTATGAAAGGCTGTACAATATAATATGTTGCAGTCTGAAAATATTAGGAAGAACAGTTCCTGTTCAATCCATCAGATAAGGGGGAAGCTTTGGGAAGAAGGTAATAAGGGCCTGAGAACTGTCAGTAGGGAGGTTTTGCCAAAAGACAAGACAGATTTATATTTATAGCCCCCACTGCTCCCCCACCACAGAATGGCACTTGGGGCATTTTGACTTAGGCACAGACAAGCATGAAGAATCCCTATAGAAATATCAAGTATAAAGCAGGCATGGAGGTATGAAATGAGGCTGGCAATATCACACTGACATTGCAATTTCAAAACTAAAAACCTAAGTATATTTTCTGTTTTTATGTAGCAATTCCCCCTGGGACTGGAAGGCAAAAAATTAGGGGCTCCTAATATTGTTTAAAAGATAAACATATAATCATTTTTAAATTTAAAAAATTGAAATGCAATTAGTCTAACTCTGGCACCAATACAACTCTGCCATAGTATTATTATTATTATTATCAAGCATTTATATAGCGCCAGCAATGTACCTGGCGCTTTACAAAGTAATTGAATAGACACGGTCCCTGNGGGGGGGGGGAGGAGATGAAGGAAGGGGAACAGAGGGAGAGACAAGCAGTATAATATTCACGAAGATGTGAGGTCCCAGGTGCACGCACTTGGCTTGGTTACATCAAGAGCGATGGCTGGCTGGTCCATGTGGTGAGGATATGAGTACACAGACCTTCGGTAACAGATTGTACTGAATGGAGAGTATCAGCAGGAGTTAGGTGAGAGGAGCGAGGAGTCAGAGAGGGCAGAGTGGAAGAGGTGGTTCTTGAGGAGGGATTTGAAGGTACGAAGGGAGGGGACGAGGTGGAAGTGGCCAGGGAAGGAGTTCCAGGCATGGGGGGCAGCTAGGGAGAAGGGACAAAGGCAGTTAGGGGAGCAGGGGAGGTGGAAGGCGAGAGAGGGGACAGTATAAATAGGAAAATCATGTGTTTTTCCTCCTAGAAATCATACTAGATCAGTTCATGTTCTCTGTATAAACCCCGGGAAGGGTAAGGCAAATGCAACGCAATTACAAATTTAATTTTTATTCCCTTCTTCTTGTATATCTATGGATATTATTGTGTTAATTATCCTTGCTTTCCTTGTTTTAAGCTCCATGCTGATAAGCAATTTACTATTGTACTTGCTTTGTTACTTTTTTTTTATGGCCAATGGCCAAACCAATTAATAAATTACCTACCTACCATGTTCTCTGTAAGATTGTTGATGAGAGAAACACACAATTTTTATCTAGAGTCTTGTGCTTCCTGTAGAGTCCAGACATGCATGTTCTTTCCTTTTCTAGATAGTATCAGAGAGACAAAGTGGTTTGAATTATATCTTTTATTGGACCAACTGTTGCTGGTGGAAATAAGCAAGCTTTGGGGCTACACAGGGCCTTCCTCATGCATGTCGCATAGCCCATATATAGTATTGGAATAGGAGCTTTGTTTTCATGTACCTAGACCTGCCTTTGAGAAAAAAAGAGGCAGAACTTGCTCTCGCACTTATGCCAGTTTTTCTCTATCTGTAATTCATATTTGATATAGAACAGTGATCCCAAAAATGTGGATTTCATGTTGCTCATGATAGCTCAGTAAACAAATGCAAAACATTAAGTCGGAGAAAAAGAGATGTGTGTGTTAGAACAAGCAAGGAAAGAGTTAAAATGCATTGGGTGTTGGCTCTGTTGCCCTGCCCGGTGGCTCACAACTACAAAAAGGGTGGGAGAACTGAGGGAAGCTAAATACTCAAAAGAGACAAATATATGCACATGTACCTTCTGTCACTTTAAAAGAGACTCAGCCTAATGCCTCCAGCTAGAGACAACAGAATCATCTTCATGTTGACCTTTTTGGCTGATTAATACACAGACCAGATCCAAGGTTTTGGGTAGACAAACTAGGAGACGCCGCCAGAGCTAGACAAGAGGATATTAGATGGTACAGGGAACAATAGCTGTTGTACAGAGAACGGAAATAGAAACTACAACATTTCCTCTCCCACAGGAGACACCTGTTCAAACATTATACTGTAGCAATGCCAATGTAACCTCAAATGCCCTGACTGAACTCTGTCCTGTTTTTTATATTAAAAATTATCACTATCTGAGCTCTGAGAAAGAGGGACGACAAAACACCCCAAAGTAAACAGCATGTGCAGGAAAGGAGCAAGTGCCCTGTGAAAACAGAAAAGCAGCAAGAGAATCTAGCTCCATTTCACTCGGCATGAGACCAACAAACAATTTATTTTGCTTGAATCTGATTTATTCTCTGTTCTTAACAATCCTTGGTTTTAATTAGGCCACTTGAGGGTCCTAGACTTTTGTAACTTTCCAGTTACCACAGGAAGGGTGAAGGAGCCTACAGTCCTGGGGACTGACAGTCAGAAGGGTATGGACTAAGGAGGTATCTTCTACAGGGAATGCTGCATGGTTACAGGGCCACTTTCTAAATATCACATGAGGAAATGCGTAATGGTCATGGAGAAAACACTATTCCAAGAAAGGGCACAACATTGTGTATGTAGAATTAGTTGATAATTATCTTCTTCTTTTCAATCCTCCCAATGTCCTGTTTGTTCTGTAGTGCCAGTGTACATTGATTTGTCCACAGGGGTGCTGAGGTGTCAGTCTGAGTTGATAATGTTAGCATGTAAACTATGAGCAATTTAATTCCCCCCCCCCCCCCCCAGCCATTTCTTTACATGTTTTTACATGCTGTGCTCTTACACCTACTTTGGGCTATTTTTTGCTCTGACTTTTTTTCAGTGCTTTGCTACCTTGCTGCTCATCCCTTTCTCTACTTCCTTAATAGCTAGCGACATGTTCCTTAATAGCTAGTTACACATCAAACTAGCTAAAAGTCCATGTTTGCATGTCCAAGTGTTGAAGAAATGAGACTTGGTCAGGATACCCCTTAATTGTTATGTATTGTTTTGCCACCAGTCCTTCAAGATATAGACAATTGCTATAGCAGGCTCATGGAGCTCTGTCTAGGGAGTGATAAGGAAGCAGTGCACACTGTCGCATCTTTCTCCCATTTTTGTTTCACAAAAAACCAGTAATTTCTAGGACTGCTCCCCACCAGAGATCCTCCAACTATGAGACGTGTTGTAGCAAGAAACTGCCACATATCTGCAGCTGTCTTGGTCTATGAAACCATGTCCTCATGTTTTGGAAAATCCCTCCTTACTGGGTGCAGGAGTGTCACCAAAATGTGACTGACAGAGAAATGGCTGTCCCCCATGAAATAACTTGATTTTGCCTTGGTGTGTATACTCTATACTACATCTATAATAGAGGTGTGCATTTTGTTTTTGTTATAACAAAAACAAAAAAGTTGATTTTTGTTTTTGTTATTGTAATAACAAAAACTACACATAATAATAATGAAATAAAAATGAAAACAAAAACAAATTTTTGTTTTTGAAACAATGGGAAAACACTGAAAAACGTATTTCTGGTTAGAACCTTTTTGTTTCTTCTTCAATTCTGATGAAACTTGGGGAAATTGTACCCCCAACAGAGGGCACTGTGTGTACCAAGTTTGAAAAGATTGGATTAAGGGGACCGATTTTAGAAACAGTTGAAAGTTGTGATTTTAAGAAAAGCTCCATACACATTCCTGGCTACACCTTTTTTATCTTCCATTAAATTTGCATGAAACCTGAGAAGATTATGTCCCTCCACTAGTGTATCAATCCTACCAAATTTCAGAAAGATTGGATAAAGTGTCCTGATGTTATAAGCTATTAACTTGAAAATACATTTCCGGCTGTAACATTTTTATATTCCATCCTGTTTACAAGTAATTTGGCAGAAATTTATCCCACACGTTCCCTGTCATCTCTGCCAAATTACAGGGCAATTTGATAAAGAGACCAAATTTTATAAGCAATTGAAGCTGTCCCCTTGAAGACCATTATTCAGATAAATAGCAGCACATGCAGTGCCAGTCAGTAGCAGGCACCTGGCATGACAGGGGGAGGGAGGGAGGACGGGGAGCAACCCAACAGACTGACAGACACATTTACTGGCCAATTACTTCATGCTTCCAGCTTTACAGAACCAATCAGTGGTGGCTGAGGTGGGCATAGGGGGCAGCCCTTAGGCGGGCATAGAAGCGACATAACTGGGACTTTGGGGATAGTATCCTAGCAATCAGGAGACATAGTTTACACATCCAGGCTGGCCAATTATCACAATCACATCCTGCAGCACTGTGACAGAGGACATAAGAGAATCTCTATTGGTTCTTTCCTAAACAGATGCTTCCGATTTCCCAGTAATGTGGGGGAGTTGGGATGATCACAGCACAGAATGAGGATATTTAGTTGACATTTCTGCTGGCCAATTGGCATCAAAAACCAATATTATATACCACAGTGACACGTAAGAGAATCCCTGGCATAGGCTCATTCTCTGCATATGCTGTGCAGGCATATAAAATTGGAACCCTTTATCACATCTTTCTCATATTTGGCAGAGATGATCCTGATACAGCCCTGCCAAATTTCATGTACACTGGTTGGACAACAAAGATGTTACAGTCAGACATACATTTCTAAGTTAATTGCTTATACCATCAGGACCCTTTATCCAATCCTTCTGAAAGTTGGCATAGATAGTAAACATGGGGAGGGGTATAAACATGCCATGTTTCATCCACATTAGATGGATGAAAACAAAAAATGACATGGGTCCCTGGTGCACACCTCTAATCTAGAAGCGGAAAGGAGAGGGGCTGTGAATGTGAAACGGCAGCATGCCGATTGGTACGGTCAGTGTGCCGAGAACCAAGCTCCCTCCTCAGTGCTGCTGCTGCTGCCAGAGGGGCAAACTTCTTTGAGCCTCCCAAACTGTAAGAGAAATTAATTGTCAATAATCAGGAGGAAGCACTGCTAAAGTCCTAGGTGGAAAAGCCACAAAAATGTTATGAAAAACTGAGAATTCTAATACACATTTGCTTCAAATTGTTTAACACACATTTGCAGCAGCTGGCTGCCACCCCTCTGGGAAAGTCAATTTATATTTGCAACTGTACTCAAAGCTAAGAGATTATTACCAGTGAACTTTATTACTAAAATACTGCAATTTGTAGGATTTCTGGTGCAAACAACATAAATTATTCATTTTGTGCTACACCCATGAGGTTTTGGCAAGATTTAGCCCTGGTTTAATTCACTAGGATTACTGGATAGCTGATTTAAAGATTATAAATCAATGTGAAATTACTTTTAAAGCTAAAGCAATACGCTAGTAAACAAACAAGTTGATAAATCACAGTGTATGCAAGCTATTAATTCCATCATGGTTTCTGATCAGTCATCCTTCAGGTTCAGTTGCTGGGATCCAGATTAAGTCTCTTTTCCACACATGACATTCTTATTACTGCAGTTGGAACAGAGCTAAAAAGAATATACATTATCTAAAACAAAAAACCTAAAGGTTTCAAAAAGCGTTAAAGGCAGAACCATTTCCAAAACAAAAAACCTTTCCTTTTCAAAACCATTTCACAAAATACATTTTTCTCTAACTCCAAAAACTTAAACTCTAACTTAAACTCATGGAAATTAATTACAATTTCAATTTTTAAAAAATTAACAACATACATTACAACAAAAATTAAATACCAAAAAGCATGGAAATTATTTCCAGATTTTCTATCCTTATTCCATAATTTACCATCAACATTCACAGAAGATATGCACTTAATTAATTACCATACGTACTTGTATTACTATTAACCACTAACTAAATTATCACACTTTCTTTACAGAAGATTTATTATCATAAGTCACCTACGAACATTTTTTCAAACTGCCTTAACTCTGTCCTTTTGCGCAGAATTGCATTGTATACAACCGATTGTATAACATTGTCTGCACTGACATTGTCAACGTTTCATTAGGTATTTTCAGACGTGACGGGGCTCAATTCGCCCCGCCACGGAAACACCCTAATGAACCCCTGCCGGGGACAACACGTAATGGCCAACAGAGGTGTTGGCCGCTCCCAGCGGAGAATCTAGGGGGGACAGGGCCACACGGCACAACATGCGGCCGCACGGCCCACTGCCCCCCCCACCCTCCCTAAGCCACCCACCCTCTTGGGAGACGGGCGGACGCCACAGCCAATGCGGCTGCAGTGCCCGCCCACATTGACCACGGCCCGGAATCCCGCCGCTGATTCCGGGCCGTGGCAGGGGACCAGACGTTACAGTCCCCTTGATCACAGGGGAATCACATTCAACACGCAAACGGAGATGGTCCAGCCAGGACCTCCATTTGAGTGTTGAACGTGATTCCCCCCTGTGATTCACAGGGGTGAACATCTGGGGGGGAATTTCCATTTCCCCCAACAGACGTTACGGGATCACGATCACCATGTGGGGATTCACCGTGGTTGAGCGTAATCTCGTAATGTCTGAAAATACCCATTGTATAAAGTGTATACAGTTTCTGTACATGTTAAGGACAGAGTTAAGCAGCTTGAAAAAAATGGTCGTAGGCGACTTACAATAATAAATAAATGTCCTGTAAAGAAATAATGTGATAAGTTTAGTTAGTGGTACATAGTAATAGGAGTAGGTATGTATGGTAATTAAGTACATATCCTCCATAAAAGTTAGTGGTAAATTATAGAATATAGATTAAAAATCTAGAAATAATTTCCATGCTTTTTGGCATTTAATTTTTGTTGTATGTTAAATGTTTTTTTAATTGTAATTATAATTAATGTGTTTTTTGGAGTTTAAATTAGGGACAAATGTATTTTGTGAAATAGTTTTGAAAAGGGAATGTTTTTTTGTTTTGGAAACGGTTCTGCCCTTAACGTTTTTTGAAACCTTTTAAGTTTGTTGTTTTAGATATTTTTTCCATTTTGGGGTGTTGGGGGAGGGGGGAAATCCTAGATTCAGCTGTTCTATACCCTGGGATTTTGAAAATTACTACTTAGGAATGTTTAAGCCAGTCACATGAAAGACCTTGCCCTCTGGGGGCATGGATCTGGCCCCCAGCAGGACAAAGGTTTCCCATCCCTGCCTTAAACCATGCGATAAGTTTGCAGATGTTATTTGAAAAGCTTGCTTTGAGTGACAAGCTTGGGAAGTTGTGCGGAGGGGATGGGAGGAGAAGCGGGGTTTGGGGGCACAGTTTCAGGCTGGGGAAGCTGCAGTGGAGGTGACAGGTGGGAGTGGGGCTTGGGAAGTTGTGCGGGGAGGATGGGAGTAGAAACAGGGCTTGCAGGGCCCACAAGGTACTTTTATTATTTCAAGGTGGCCATCAAAACAGGCAGCCATAAGTGGGGTTGAGTTTGTCAAAGTAGTGTTGTTGATAGATGCTGCCTGATTTAATACAGACTGAACCACCTTCAAATGACCAGCACCAGAAGCTGCCCATAACAGAGCAGTTCCCTCAATGGCCCCGCCATCAAAATTCACTGAGCCACAAACTTCTGTCGAAGCACAGCAATGTTCCAGCAGATATTCCACTGTGTCAAGGTGCCCATAACTGGCTGCCATGAGACATGGTGTGGCACCATTGGTTTTTTCCGACATTAGCAGCCATTTCTTCTTTAGTTTTGCTTGCCAGCAACCTGGTGAGGAGCTGCAGCTGGCCATCCTCACCAAGGCTGTGGACGAGCTGCATTGAACACTACTGTCTTTAGATCCATTTAGTCTGTTCCTCCCTTGAAGGATACACATCTGCCTTTCTTCAGCATCACAGATAATAAAACCTACTGGAAACAGAGTTCAAAAGGAGTGTTCACACCCTTTTCTTAGTAGATCTGTGTTACCCTTTTGTACAGACATGAAGATACTAATAAACTGAATTAAGTCATAACACAACACAGTGTTCAGGAATCTTCCTGAGGCTTTGGGGCACCTGCCAGCTCCCTCTCACTGGAGCCGCCTTCACAGCACTGCAACATGCCAGCACTCATGCATCGTTCCTGCCCTCCTGCAGCTACTATCTGGCCTGCTTCCTTGTACCTTTTGTCCCTTCGCCTCAATTCCAAAACTCTTCACTTGGAGCAACATTCCTTCCCCCTACCATCCTACACCTCTACCTCCCCATATCCCTGCCCCCCACAATCCTCCCCCCCTCCCGCCACCGCCCTCTCTCCCCGAACTTAATTCCCATTCCTTGCCTCCACCCCCATCTCAACTGCCTTTCTCTTGTGCCCTGTGGAACTGCCACTCTTCCATCTGTAAAGTGCCTTTCATCCCCTCCTAAGCTCTCCATCTTCTTGCCCTTACTGAAACCTGGATTCTGCCCTGTAACACTGCCACTCCACCCTCGCTCTTGATCTCACCTTCACCCACACGCCATGCTCTGAGGGTGGTGGTGTTGGCCTTCTCGCCAAATCTTCCCAGTTCCAACCCCTTGCTGCCCCTCCCTCTCACTCCTCCTCTTTCTTTGAGGCCCACTGCTTTCACCTCTCCTCACTCCTCCAGCTCCATGTGGTTGTCATCTACCATCCCCCAGGCTCTCCCACCTCTTTTCTCTTGACTTTGATGCATGGCTTATCTTTCTTTCCAATGATAATATTCCCACCCTCATTCTTGGAGACTTCAATATCCACATGGACACCCCCTCTGGCAGTGCTGCTTCCTCTCTCTGACCTCTTTGTTTGACCTTCGCCTCTGGATGGATGCTCTGATGCACCGTGATGGCCGCTCCCTTGACCTAATCTTATCATCTAAAAACTGCTCTCTGAGATCTCTCTTTTGACTCCCTTCCTGTCTCTGACCACCAACTTGCTTCGTTCCATCTTTCCCACTTGCCCCCAACCTGCCTCCTCAACCTCTCGCTCTTTCCATGACCTTCAATCCATTGACCCACTTGATTTTGCACCCTCCCTCTCCCTCCATCTCTCATCAGTCGCTTCTACCACCTGCCTAGACTCTGCTGTCTCCATCTTAAACTAATCCCTTTCTTCCACCCTTGACTCCCATGTTCCCCTCTCCTGCCATCCTATTAGTTGCATAAACCCAAGTCCCTGGCTCACCCCTACCATCCGCCACCTCAGATACTGCTCTTGAGCCACGGAGTGCCGCTGGCAGAAATCTTGTGAATTTGCTGACTTTCTCTATTTCAAATTTGTGCTCTCTCCATTTAGGGATACCCTTTCCCTTGCCAAAGACCACTATTACACCATGTTAATTGAATCCCACTCCCGCAACCCCTGCCATCTCTTCTTCACATTTGCTTCCCTCCTGAAGCCTCCCTGTCCTCCCCCACCCTTCCTCACTCCCCGCACAGGATCTTCTCCACTTCTTCAACAAGATTGATAAACTCCGCCTTGCAATTGCTTCTCAACCCTCTCCCTCCTCTACCTCATTCCCTGATTTTCCCCCTCCTGCCTCTCTTCTCCTTCTCCCGTTTCTCAATGAGGTCGCCTCCCTTCTCTCTTTATCCAACCCTTCTACTTGCCCCTTCTCGCCCATCCCCTCTCACCTCCTAAAGTTGATTGTCCCCACTGCTGCGCCTTCTCTGCTGCACATCATCAATCTCTCCCTCTCTACTGGGTCATTTTCATTGGCCTTCAAACATGCTACCGTCTCCCCTATCCTTAAGACGACTACTCTTGACCCCTATGACCCTTCCAGCTATTGCCTCATTTCACTCCTACCCTTCGCTTCCAAGCTCCTGGAGCGAACTGTCTACACATGCTGTCTGGACTTCCTCTCTTCAAATTTCTCCCTTGACCCCCTCCAATCAGGCTTCTGCCCTCTCCATTTGACAGACTACCCTTGCCAAAATAACTAATGACCTCTTAGCTAAGTAAGGGCCTCTACTCTGTTCTTGTCCTCCTTAATCTTTCTGCCACCTTTGACACTGTTGATCATGGACTCCTCCTAGATTCGCTATGCTCCCTTGGTTTTCGGGACACTGTTCTTGACTGGTTCTCATCTCTTGAACCACTCCTTCAATGTTTCTCTTGCTGGTACCTCCTCTACATTGCATGCCCTCTCTGTGGGAGTTACTCAAGGCTCTGTCTTGGGCCTCCGTCTCTTCTCCCTTTACACTGTCTCTCTCTCTGGGTAAACTCATTGAAACCCACAGTTCTTCTTTGAGGATCTCTGCAATTCTCACTAATGGAATCTACTTCCTGCTTTGCAGGCACCAGAAATCTCCTAGTTAGCAGTCTCCAGGCAGAGTAAAGCCTGGGAAAGACTAGAACATGGTGAGAGCTCCGCCCCTCCCTTCCCCCCTCCTGTCCTGAAGAAAGCACGGGCTCCAGATCGTGCGAGACCAGGACCGGATAAAAGGGGGAGGAGCTCTCGCTGCCTCAGTTTCTTCCAAACGTGTTGCGCTTGGAACACCTCCATTTTTCCTATTAAAAAAAAAAAAAAAAAGTGAAATTCGAAAGTAGATAGGACTAGTCCCGTATTCCTTTCAACAGGGTTCGCCCCAAGTCCGACCGCCCTTCATGGCGGCCCAGACTATGCCCAAGCAACCGGGCTTCAAGAGATGTAGCTCGTGCCCAGCCACACACTCTATCAGTGACCCCAACGAGAGGTGCCTGGCGTGCCTCGGAGAGTGACATGATATTCGCTCCTGCAAGCACTGCGCAGGCCTTTTGTCCAGGACCAGAAAGGCATGAGCACTCCGCCTACAGGCTATCTTGACTAGCCAGGCACTTCAGGGTGGCAAAGAGGGGCCTCTTAGGCTCCCCACCCAGAACATCATGAGCACAGAGTCACAGTCCCATACCGCTTCCGCTCCAACAACTGCCATGTCACTAACTCAGCCTTCTGCACCCACTGTCAGAACCGCTGTCCAGACTCCGGGTACCCCACAGGCCAAGGAACTAGGAGGCATGGTGAGCAAAAGAAGAAGAAAAAGCACTCAGACAGCTCAGAGGCGACACGGACACCTCGCCCGCTGGACGCAGACACAGCTTCCTCCGAGCAACAGGCTCAGCTGGCTGACTGCAGTTTCGCTCCCGGCACCGGCCAACCCGGTACCACCCTCCATTCCACCGGCTCCACCTTTGGTACCGCGAAGCACCGTGCCTGCCCTAATAGCCTCTACTGACCTGCTTGCACCTACAGACCTGCCTGCGCCCCAGGGGATGGTACCTGCTCCACTGGTACCATGGCTCACCGTACCCATGCCTGCAGCCCTAGCGAACCTTCCACTTCTGCAACAACTACACCGGGATAGGGAGTCACACTCTCCCTCACGCACCCGCTGCCACAAATACTCTCATTCCCGTTCCTCTCTCCACCACGACGTGAGGGATCGGATTAGCCCTGCCAGTTTAACATGGGACCACAATACGAGGCAGCGCGATAGGGAATGACACACTTGTTCGCCATGTTCTTGCTGCTTCTACGGAGACACCAGGTACTGTTGGTACCAGTACCATGAAGCTCATCAGTACCATTCCTGATCACGTAGCCGGTCCCCATACCCGGCACGGTCGGACTTCGCACAACTGGAGCACGCTACCCTCCCTTAGCCTACTACCGCATATGTACCACCAGCACCACCAAGGGCACCGCCCATGGCAACCGTCTCTCTACCTCCTCCCAAGCTGAGCCCCACCCCATACAGGATCGGGCTCTACACCGAGAGACCCTACAGGCACAGCTGCTGGTACCGCTGGCACCACTAGCCCCTGTAACACAACAAGACACACAGTCAGGTCATCCCTTTGGATTTGAGTTCCTTAACTTCCTAGTTGGCCAACCTATACTCCAGGGCCCCTCCCCTCAGCACCCTGAAGCCGAGGTACTATTGGAAGACTCCGAACCTTCTTCCACCTCTACCTCTACTCCTGAGGAAGATCAGAATATATCGCCCACTCCCCCAGACGCGATATCTGACCCAAATTTCATGTTGGCTACAGAGGACACTAAGGCTTTTCAGGGCATGCTAAAACGATTTGCTGCAGCATTACCCAAACTTCCCTCCCAAGTTGTTAAAAAGATCCAATCTGGCCCTGTATTTGGAATCTTGGGGACAGGGGAATCGGGACATATAATGCTCCCTATGTTCGAGCAATTAATGGAACCATCAAAGTCAGTCTAGGCCAAACCCTCTTCAGCATCCGCCACTAACAAACTAGCTGACTCGCTCTACGCCATCCCTAGGGAGGGAGCCAACATGTTTTATAAGCACCCGGCTCCCAACTCCCTTGTTATTGCGGCTGCCTCTCTAAGATCCAAATCAGGTGGCATCCAGACCTCCCTGGCTGACAGGGCAGGCAGGCGTCTCGACGTCATTCGGAGAAAAATTTTCTCATCTGAAACCCTGTCACTTAGGGCCTCTAATTATGCTTCTGCAATGCATTGGCTCTGGGTAGGGCCTCTGACCCTAGTCAGATTGCAGCACTGCAAAGAGAAGGTATGCAGATAACCCAATTCCAACTAACTGCAAACATGCATATAGCCGATGCTAACATTCGAGGAATGGCTTCGGCCATTACCCCAAGACAGCATGCATGGCTTCGCTCCACTGCATTAGGCCCAGAAAACAAAACACGAATCGAGGACCTACCCTTCGATGGTGAGGGCCTATTCGCGGCCACCACTGACGAAACTTTTTAAAAGATAAGAGACGTCTCAGATGGCTCGCTCTACTGGAATTATTCGTACTTTTAAGAAGAGGTTTTACCCCTCGTCCGCCCCTTACTCCTACCAGTCTAAACAACGGGCCCCTTATTCGTTCAGCGCGAATAGACGTTTCCCCTCACAATACCATCAGCAACAACAGACCACGCCCTCCCAACCCAGAAAGCACTACATGAAGCAAAGAGCGAAGGGCAGAGCCCCATCCACCTCTTCCACTACCCAACACCTCAAACAGCGTTTTTGGCAGATCGAGAGAGCATGCAAATCGAAACAGCATGCAGATCGAGAGAGTCCGCCAGCGTCCTACTACCTTTGGTAACCGTCTCCAACCTTTTTACGAGGCCTGGGCTTCCATAACCTCTGACCGTTGGGTCAGAGAGGTGATCAGTCAGGGGTACTCTATTCAATTTCTATCCTTTCCTCCCACCTCCTTACCCCCTCTCTCCTGCCCCCCCCCTCAAACTCAAATACTATCAGAGATACTAGAACTTATCTCCAAGGGAGGTGTAGAGGAGGTTCCCCCTTCAGAACGAAACTCTGGGTTTTACTCCAGTTATTTCATCGTACCCAAAAAGGATGAAGGATACAGACCTATACTCGACTACATTTAAATAAATTTATCAAAAGGTTCAAGTTCCGTATGGTCACCCTCCCCATCATTATGCTGGGACTCCGCCAAGGAGATTGGCTATCTTCTTTCGATCTGCAGGACACTTACTTCCACATCTCAATAAATCCAGTGCATAGACGTTATTTATGTTATTTATGTTTTCTTGTAGGAGATTGACACTTCCAATACAGGGTACTTCCCTTCGGCCTCTCTACCGCACCCAGGGTATTCACAAAATGCATCGGAGTAGTCGCGGCCCACCTACGAAGGATGCGGATCAGAGTCTTTCCATACCTCAACGACTGGTTAATAGTAGCTTCCTCAAGACACACACTACTGAACCACCTTCAGGTGACTCTCTCACTACTACAAGACCTCGGACTCATAGTAAACTACCACAAGTTGCATCTTGTCCTGAAGCAACGACTCCAATTCATAGGGGCCGTCCTCGACACCTCTGTGTCCAGGGCCTATCTCGCCTTCGACAGGTTCAGGGTTTTCCGACAGACTATACTATCTCTCCCATCACGTCCCATGAGGACCGCCCGTTTCTTTCTCCATCTGCAGGCTTTCCTCGCTGCTACAACCGGTCACCCCATATGCCCAGCTACACCTACGCACCCTCTAACAGTGGCTGGCTCAAGACTACACACCCGCTGTCCACCCTGTCAATATGCGGATTTCCATTCCACCCGAGGTCACCCTCGACCTACTGTGGTGGACACGTCACAACAATGTCCTACAAGGCACTCCTTTTGTGCCACCTCCTACGCAGGTGTCCATACAACCGACGCTTCCCTGACTGGTTGGGGAGCCCACATGGACCACCTATGGTCCCCTCAGGAGCAGAAGCTCCATATCAACATGCTCGGCAGGGCCATCCATTGGGCCCTCAAGGCACTTCTTCCTCACATAGTAAAAACAAATGTCCTCATCATTACTGGTACATAAACTGGGGGGGGGGGGGGGAAGACACACTCCACTTGCCTGTTCCTAGAAGTCCAAAGCATCTGGCTCTGGTCTACCAAACAGGGCATTCACATTCACAGCATCCACCTCTCTGGCCAGGACAACGTGATCGCCGATCAGCTCAGCTGCCATACCACAGAACACCACAAGTGGACCCTCTGCAACTCAGTACTCCACTTTGCAACAGATGGGGAACACCCACCTTAGATATATTCGCTACGCAAGAGAACACCAAATTCCCCAGGTTCTGCAGTCGAGCAGCAGTGGAACCAGGATCAATATCGGAAGCCTTCATGGTATCCTGGAATGGGGACTTCCTATATGCCTTTCCCCCTCTCCCTCTGATGTACAAGGTCCTCTGCAAGGCACTGGCCGATCAAGCCCATATGATCCTGATCGCACCCTTCTGGCCCAGGCAACCCTGGGTTCAGACACTCCAGGAGATGGCCAACGACGTATTTCATCTCCCGCTCCTACCCCACCTGTTATCCCGTCAACTCGGGACCATATTCCACCACAACCCTGCAACGCTCCACCTCTGCACCTGGCTGAAAGGTCCATAACCCAGGACGTCCCCCACAACATTGTGGACATTCTCCTGAATTCTAGACGCGCCTCAGCGTGAGCATGCTATGCTGCCAAATGGAACCGATTTGCCACTTGGTGTACCTCTCGATCCACCCCTCTGGCTCATCTCCACGTTTCACATATTCAAATACCTTCTACAGCTACACGACTCTGGCTTATCAACCCCATCTCTGAGGGTCCACCTAACAACGCTGTCATCTTGCCTACAGCCTGAGAATGGGAGCACCTTATTCTCCCACCCTCTCATGAAAACATTCTGGAAGGGTATTATGAACACCTTTCACCCTAACACCCACCCGGCCCCCCAGTGGGACCTTAATCTTGTCCTTGCCAAACTGATGGCTCCTCCCTTCAAATCAATGACCACCTGCTCCATGGAAAACCTCTCCATCAAAATAGCATTCCTCCTGGCAATAACTTCTGCCAGAAGAATTAGTGAACTGACCGCCCTTAGAGCTTCTCCACCTTACATACGATTCCACAAGGACAAGGTAGACCTGTGTACTGACCCTGCTTTCATACCGAAGGTGGTATCTCCTTTCCACCTGAACCAAACCATATCCCTACCAGTGTTTTTCCCGAGGCCACATGCATCTTGTGCTGATCAGATCCTCCATCGTTTAGATGTCAAACGTGCTCTATTGTACTATCTAGACAGGACCAAACACATCAGAGCCTCAGACGCCCTCTTCATCTCGTATGGTAGCCAAAGAATTGGTGTCAAGATCACCTCACAGAGACTCTCTAAATGGATCCTCCTCTGCATCCAAAAGGCCCATGACCTAGCAGGAAAGTCTCCGTCTGCCCGTCTCGGTGCTCACTCCACCAAAGCCATGGCCTCCTCCCTCTCAAACCTGCATGGTGTGCCCATCCAGGACATACGCAAGGCTGCTACTTGGTCTTTGATCCATACGTTCACAAGACACTATTCGCTGGACCTCTCAGCCAGGGCAGATGCTTCTGTGGGCAGAACAGTTCTACATTCTTTGTTTGACTGATATCCTCGCCTCCGCCCTCCTTGACATAGGTGATAACTGCTACTCACTCCCATTAGTGAGAATTGCAGAGATCCTCGAAGAATAGAGGTTACTTACCAGTAACTCTGTTCTTCGAGAGAGCTCAGCGAATTCTCATGTCCTGCCCGCCTTCCCCTCGTTCTCGGATACACCACTAGTTGGTTGCTCTACAACAGGAGTGGAAGGAACTGAGGTGGCGAGGGCTCCTCCCCCTTTTATCCGGTCCTGGTCTCACGCAATCTGGAGCCCGTGCTTTCTTCAGGACGGGAGGGGGGAAGGGAGGGGCGGAGCCCTCACCGTGTTCTAGTCTGCTAACTAGGAGGTTTCCAGTGCCTGCGAAGCAGGAAGTAGATCCCATTAGTGAGAATTCACGGAGCTCTCTCGAAGAACAGAGTTACTGGTAAGTAACCTCTATTTTCCAGTATCACCTGTATGCTGATGACACACAACTCTCTCTCCACTCCCACGCTCTCCCCCTCCATCCAGACTCGTATTGCTTATTGTCTTGCTGACATCTTTGCCTGGATGTCTCGTTGCCAACTCAAGCTTAATATGGCCAAAATTGAACTCTTCATCTTCCCCCAAAACGCTCCCCTCGTACTTCCCTCTCAATTTCCATTGAGGGAGTCACCATCCAGCTGGTCCCTCAGGCCCATAGTCTGGGCTTCATCTTTGACTCGTCCCTCTCCTTTAAGCCTCAGATCCAGGCTGTTGCTAAATCCTGCCGCTTTGATCTGTATAATATTGCTAAAATCCAGCCTTGTCTTATTGTTGCCACTGCAAAACCCCTAGTCCATGCTCTAGTAATCGATCACCTTGACTACTGCAGCTTCCTCCTTACTGGCCTCCCTTGCTCTGATCTGGCCCCCCTCATCTCCATTCAATGCTCCGCAGCCAAAATCATCCACCTTGCCCGTTGCTTTGACCATGTACAGCCCCTCCTCTCTGCCCTGGCCCTTCTACAGGAACGCATTCAGCACAAGCTCCTGGTCTTCACCTTCAACATGCCTGGAACATCCTCCTTGGATACATTCATTCCGCTCCCTCCCAATTTTCAAATCCCTCCTGAAAACCCACCTCTTCTGTCAGGCCTTCCCAGCTCGTCATGAGTGATCCTGTGTCCTTTCCCCCCCTCACTCAAAACCCAATTCCCTGTAACTAAGCAAAGCATGTGAGACTGCAGCTTCTCAACCTCATGAATGTCCTCTTCTTCCTCCGTATCCCTCTCCCTTCTCTCTCAGATTATAAACTCTTTGGGGTAGGGACCTGCCTATGACTGTGGATTGTACAATGCCGGGTAGACTGCTGGCACTATATAAATAATAATCCAGGGGGAGGAGATATGGATCTCTCAAAATCCTTCCCATGGAGTGAATGGATAAGTCATGCAGCCTTTCATACCACTGCACATGCGCCAGCCAGCAGAACTGAGTTTTTAATGTTTAATAACTTGATTTTTCAAGCATGATCATAAAAAAATAAATAAATAAAGAATGGGATGTAATAGTGGTTCCAGTGTAACCACGTATAGATTAGAGGGGTATCTAGAAGAAAGTTCAATTTAGGAATGAAAGGATGATTCAGCGTTCCCCCCAAGTAGAGATCCTTACTATAAAAACAAGCAGCCTAGTTTTGGATACATCAGGCAGGTGTGGGTGGCAGTTGCCATTTTGACATCTTGCCATCTACATTCTACCTGGTTGGAATAGAAGATTGTGAGGTAAATCAAGGGTGTGTGAATAGAATGAAGGTGATGGTGGAAATCAGCTACCAGTTATACAAAGGAGGGGCACTTTTTGCTAACTTTTTTTTTTGCTAAACAATTAGTTAATACAGTAAGAGTGCAGATCTAAGGATCCTTGCTTTCATTTTGATCTATTTCAAAAGACTTTCCCCATGGTTCTGAACACCAACCAACTCTTCAAAATATATGGAATATAGAATCATGCTATTCTATACCATGATTCTGTATGATGTAATGCATTCGAGAATGTGAATGCATAATGCAGATTAATAGAGGGGAAGAAAGCCCCTTTGTTTTTGTTTTTAGGGTGCCATACATGAGAACAGCCCTTCTTGAACACAAAGAATTCTACAGTGCTATGTAAGACTTGCTTGTTGACTTATTGAATTATTGCTGCAGTATTGTTATGTAACCATCAGCAGTATTTGTATTTTGTAATGCTTGTATGTAACCCCTTTATTTGGAATTTAATGTGGCTCACCCTTTTGGGTTGTAACTCAGCAGCAGACCTAGTCTTTTCAATGGATCCAGCATGGAGTTACAGAAGTAACTTTAGGTTGTTTTTTGTTCTTTTTAACAAAAGGAAAATATTATCCCCCCCCCCCAGTAAACAAATTTACCAGAATATTCCCTGTGGAAGTCAGTATCTAGATTGTGATACTGAGCATCCTTCATATGGCCAGTATCAAGGGGAGGAATTGTGGCTCACCCTTTTGGGTTGTAACTCAGCAGCAGACCTAGTCTTTTCAATGGATCCAGCATGGAGTTACAGAAGTAACTTTAGGTTGTTTTTTGTTCTTTTTAACAAAAGGAAAATATTATCCCCCCCCCCCCAGTAAACAAATTTACCAGAATATTCCCTATGTAAGTCATTATCTAGATTGTGATACTGGCCATCCTTTGTATGGTCAGTATCAAGGGGAGAAATTATAGTTAGGAAATTTAGGTCTCAAAAAATTCTGGAAAGAAGGCCCATTTCAGCCTTTGAATTGCTAAAAGACAGGTCAGTTTAAAATTGTCAGTTTTTAGTTCTGTGCTAAAAGATGTTTATTAAACATGCTCTTTCTTATCTATTTGTTGGCCATACGCCTGGAAAACTCCGTTTTCTTGGTTCCTATGTTAAATTATGTAACTGTTTTTAACCTATTCATTTTTAGGTTATATGTATGTCGGGTTTTGGACCCCAAATAGTGGGTGTTTTGTTAGGTGGGTAATGGTATGACAAAAGAAGCCATAGCCTTTAAAACAGGTAACATATTTTAGACATTGTTTGCTGAAAGCAATACTGGATCAAATGGACTGCCCAGGAAGTGCCCAGCTGAGATAGGCTATACTCAGGTCTTAGATTTACTTTTCTATCCTAGCTATGGATAAAATCCATCATAGATTCATTAAAGTGTTCATGTTTCAGAATAGGCCATGGAATCCATTTTCCTTTCTGTTCTTTTCCTTTCTTGTGACCTATGGCCAGGGCCCCGAGGGATCCGCGGGTCTGCGAATCGCAGATTTCCCGCGGAATTCCCCTCCCCCCGCGGAATCTCCTGCCCCGCTTCCCCCAGCGCAGAATTTCCAGCCTGCGCTGCGGGGACGCGGGGCAGGAGATTCTACGGGGAAAGGGGAATGAACAAACCCTCGGGGCTTCCCCTCCCCAGCCTCCCCAGCAGCCCAGGGCCCTTTAATTTGCTTACCAGGGATGGCTGCAGCAGCTGCTCCGTCCAGCACGCTCTTTTCCTGCTCGCACTTCCTGGCCCCTCCCGACGGGGCTCTCAGGGCGACGCAGCCCGATGACGTCATCCGGCTGCGTCGCCCTGAGAGCCCCGTCGGGAGGGGCCAGGAAGTGCGAGCAGGAAAAGAGCACGCTGGACGGAGCAGCTGCTGCTGCCATCCCTGGTAAGCAAATCCTTTTGGGGTTTTTTTGGGGGGGTGGGGGGTGGGAGTCAAGCACGCCCCAGCAGCTGGGGAGGGCAAGCCCCGGCAGCTGGGGAGTGGAGGCCCTGAGGGTTTACCATGCGGGGGGAGGAGGAGGCAAACCAAGCCCCCCCCCCCCCTGGTAAATCGCGCCGAGGCGCAGAATTGGCCCCTGACTCCCGCGGAATTTAAAAAAAAATTCCGCGGAAGAATCGGGGCCCTGCCTATGGCACACTGTACAACTAGCAGTAAACACTGGCTATCTTCTTTTGGTTACGTGAAAGACCTTGCTCCAGCTAGGTTGTTTTGATGATATTAAGAAGTCTGGAATGCAGTAAACAATATAGTAGTTACAAAATATTGACTAGAAGTTAATTCTAATTATATCACCACAATGGGGTCCCCTAGCAATAGGTCACAGCATAAACACCGGTTTTCTAAAATGACTCTGTTCACCTGTTTTGATATAATATGTGCTTGCTGTTTAATAACTTACTTGCCATTTGATTATCATTTGTTGGAATTTACTAGCTTTTGTTAGTTTCTTCCTCTCTGGGTAATTTCAGACGCGACAAAATCGCTGTTAACTACAGTGGATCCCCTGTGGTGGTGGCGGCAAGGCCCTGCCCACAGTGGATCCCCTGTGGTGGCAGCAAGGCCGTGCACGTCGGTTTGCTCCTGGACAGATGTTCACCACGGCTAACACTTGGCTGGGATCAAACTGACCACAGTTCTGGACCTCCAGCCAGCCAGAGGTCCAGAACCGTGGTTAGACTGACCACTGGTCCGGGCCTCAGGGCCAGAACCATGGTCAGATTGGCCACGATCCTGGATGGGCCAAAGGTAACGTCTGTTACCTTCAGTCCAGCCTAGATCGGGCGCAGCATTGGCCACTGTACCCACCTGTCTCCCCGAGGGCGGTCGGCCGGAGAAGCAGGGCCATGTGGCTGCACATCACACCGCGCAGCCCCGCCCCCTCCCTGATCCTCAAAGATCAGGCAGGCACATCAAAAGCATAGGCTTTTGATCTGTTCACCATCCATTGACATTGTATTTTAACTTCTGTTAACTTTTTGCTGCTAATGTAACTTTGAATTATCTACATTTTAACTGTAATGGGTTTCCATTAATATTAGGTGGGAGTATCAAAATAAGTAATAGCAGTCTAAGTTCGGGTCTGGTTTTTGGGGGGAGATAAGGACTATAGGGATTTAATTTGGCTTAGAAAGCAGTTTGCTTTTTAGTCTGACTTGCGGGATAATTGGCACAAAGGAATTCGAAGAGACACTGATAACGTTTGTTTGGGAGCCAAAGTCTTTTTATAAGTTGGGTCAAAACAGTTACATTACTCATAACATGTTTTCAGCTTATAATTAGGCAGTAATTAATAGTAGAGAAACACTGTCACCCTGCGGGAAAAGGTATTTATTGTTTCAATCAGATCTTAATGCTGAAATAGGTTTAATTTTTAAGCTAAATATGGGACTCTTTAGACATTGAGAGTGATGTATTTAATTACTAAACTAAAGTTTATTTCAACCTAATGTTTGGCTTCAAATTATACCTAAATACCCCCTTTAGATAAATAATTGTTCTTTTGAATTGTGTCTTAACTCAGAATCTTATAAATCAATGTTGCTCTAAAACTTCCTTTCTAAATTAGGTAAAACCAAGGCAGATCTAACCTGTTTTCAACAACTTCCTGAAAAGAATCAATATATGAAATTATATAGAATAAAATTTAATAAAACTTCAGTAATGCTAATAAGACTCCAGTGGGTTTCATAGAGCTTCAAATGAAACTGAAAGACTATTGAAGTGGGACAAAGATCAAGATCGGTAAAAGGTTACCATGGTCTTGGTTCATAGAAGTAAGGAGGGGTAAAGTCAAAATAATCAAGAAGAATGGAGACATGGAAACTAAAAACAATCACTTGGCCAAAAACAAACTTCATTTTTATTGGAGAACCCCTGACCTGCTGAACACTGATTGGAGGAACACATGGCAGCCATCTCAGAAATCCTATAAAGCTGGCACGAGAGTGTTGACAAGAAGAGAAGATCTTGCTTGCTATGGAGACTTGCTGAAAAGCAAAGGCCTGAATAGGACTGAAGGGACAGGTTTTTTTCTTTGCTTTAATTTTTTACATTTTATGTCTTTTCCTAAGTCTTTTCTTAAGTCTTTAAAAATAGAAAAGTCATTTTTAAGCTTTTACTTCATTTTCTCATTTTCCACTATTAAGCCATTTTAGTTTTAATTTCTTTTTGTTTGTTTGTTTGTTTTGTTTTCTTTTTAAAGTTATTTTATTTCCCAGTTGGGATTTTCTAATCTTTTGCCTGAGAAAAGGGCAATTCCTACTTTTCTCCCTACTTGCCAACTTTTCTTTTCTTTAGAGAAGCACGATGGGTGTAAACAGACATGACGCTAACCACCCTTTAACCACCCTTGGTGGTTATTTATGCATGTTTCAGGGCTGCATAGGGCACCAATACAGCCCTGCAACATGCATAAATAACCACCAAGGGTGGTTAAAGGGTGGTTAGCGTCATGTCTGTTTCCACCCTGTATTGGTCTCTGGGACTGTTTCCTTTCAATTTTTTACTCAGCCTTGTGGGCAAAGTTCCCCAAATGCTTCTCTGTCTTTTCCCTCCCTTTTTGAGCTTCTATGCTTCTCAAACTCTGAATAAATTTTGTTTTATATTTTTCTTTATCTTTTATTTTTGCTATTTTTACTGTAATTCTTACCAAGTGTCCAGCATAGCAACAAGTTAACATTATCTTCCTCAGCAGGACCCTAAGCAACTTTTATGGAACCTGTGATATCTGTTTACAAAATATATATTCTTGGAGAATATATCTCACCAATCAACCTTGTTTTGCATGCTTTTATAGTAGTGTGTAAGCCAGGGCAATACATTGTAGTATTTTAGTCATAATATAATTGTCTATTGTGACTTTTTGGTGAGGAAACTTAAGCTTTCCTACGGGGTTCCCTGACCCCATGGTGGAGCTAATTCCTGGGAGAATCTCAGGGTAACAGCACTATCATGTTACAGTGGCACTTGGTGGCCATCTTATAGTCCAAGGCTGTGAAGTCTGGGGGCTCAATTTGTCCGGGAGGGAGGGGCATCACTCAAAAACCTCCCCATGAAATCAATGAATAAAAGTCACACAACTTTGTTTTGGAAGGTGGGGAGGAAGCTTTGCTGTCCCTCCCTGGACCATTTCAATTATTCTTACAGCAAACTTTTAAAGAGATCACTGCATTTTGTTTGGGTAGGGTGGTGTTCTGAAGCAATGGCTGAACTTTTTTTTGACAACTTTTACCCTCGTCAGTGTCTTCTGAAACAAGAGGGTAATTGACATGAAATGGACTAGAGCTGTCTTTGTGACAGAGCTGGCTCCTGCTAAAGTTGCATGATTTTAAAAAGCAGTTATGTAACTCCTTATACTGTTTTTTCTAACATAAATGGCAGTCAGCAGCTGCTTAACTGCACATGTGCCAGCCAGAACTGATTTTTGAATGTTTAATAACTCATTTTTGGCTGCACCAGTCATTATCACATTATACCAGGACTTTATCTAGATCTCAATCTCCAAGGCTATGAAATCTGGGGGCTTAACTCAGAGGGGAGGAGATATAGGTAATTCAAAATAGTCACGACTCTGCATTTTGTCCACAACCAATTTAAACAGCTATAATTTTTTATTTTCTGGCTGGATCTTCAAACTTTGTGCATATAACAGTCCCCACAAATAAGCCATGAATAAATTTTCACAACTGTAGCTCAAGCGATTTCCACAAAATCAGGGCTTCAGCCATCCCGTGGTTCTGCCTTAAGAAATAACTAAGAAAAAAGAATGTTAGTAAAAAGCCTATGGCATTCTTATTAAATTAAGTCCAGTAGTGTCGGTGTAAATTTTCAATTTGAGGTTTTTCTTCTGCTAATAGAGCCTTCTTATAGGATGGGTCATCCTAAGCCATGCAGGGAATTCAAGGGACGAAATATTTAAAAAGCCAGGATCCCAAAGTTTATATTTCAAAACCCAAGACAATATAGAACATATGCAAAATAATTTTGTATACAAGTTACTTTTTGTATTCCATAACATTGCCTGCAGATTAATACAGCTGTATATGATTTAAGAGACCGTTATCATTTGATTGAAAATACTTCAGGGAGGCAAGGTGAGAAATTGGGATGCTTAGATTTACTATCCTCTACATCAGCTATTGGCTGAAGTGACTTGAGTAACTAATTAAACTTTGCTAGCTATGCGCAATTCAATAAAAAACCATGGCTAATTAGAGTAGGTTTCACAAAACTGGAACAAAGGTATGAATATTCCTCCTATCCTGTTAATTTGGACTGAGTTATGAGCGACTGAACTAAATTGATATTTTTAAATATTCCTTGTACTGACCAGAAAATAGTATTTGAACTAATGTAATAAATCTGGTGATATTTAAATGGATGTAGTTGCACTGTTGCAAACATGTAACATTATCTTTATGGAAGCAGGATTTAAACTAGTCTTAAGTACTAAAGTCTGCAGCAGGGTAATTGGGGCAGTTTTAGAAGAGTCAACAATGCAGATTTTAAAATGTAGCTGTGCCTCTAGGTAGCTTAAGTGTTTGGTTTTTGTAACTCCATAGCAAGTAATTAGAGCTAAGAATACAGAAGCCAAGTTTTTTCTTGACTTGTCTGCATTAGGATTAAAAGGTAATTTTAAAATGTCTCCATTCTTAGCGGGGGGGGGGAAAGAGGGGGGAGTGTCTTTAAAAAAGTGAATGACATAGTTGTAGAGCACAACTCAGTTAGCTGTTGCATAAGGGGCTCAGCAAGTCTCAAACACAGTCTCATCCCAATATTAAGAGTACAGGGTAGGAGTTATTTATTTTTTAAGTCAGTGGGCTATTTGAGGAGGTTTTCCTTCCTTAGGTAAATTGAAGAAATGCTAGGGAAAGTACATTGTGGTCAGGAGAGCAGCAGGGAAACAGACAAGTTCATTAGAACCCAACAGGGAGAAGGTAGATGTCAGCTAGTTGTAAATTATCTATTTCTCCAAGCTTATAAATATTCTCCAGCACTTACATGTCATGCTTCAAATTTCAGCTATCAGTTTTTGGTAATTAAGTTCTAAATCAGCACAGCGCAGTCATTTTCCATTTGTTCCTACAATATCTGTTTTAGCCGACAAAACTTTGCTTCTTCCTGTGTTTAATGTATGCTGAAGTATTGAGCAATGGTAAGAGTGCAATAAGGCAGCTGTGCTCAAACGCCAGTCATATTAGCAGATTGTATACAAAGTTGTCATGGAAATCAGTTTATGCACCAATCAAGATGTCATTTTTATTAACTGGATTTTTCATTTCTCTCACACACCATGAATGTTTATACAATGAAGAAAGCCAAACATTGCTGGAAGCAACCAACAAAATCAGCTGATATTTCTGTACCCTCAACACGCGCACACATTCTTGCTTGGTAAGAAATTCTTTAATTCTGTTCTGTTTCATTAGTTCTGCTTATTTTCACGGCTACTTGTAAAAGTCTGTGTCAAGATTGTCACATCTTAAATACAGATAAAGTTGCTAGAGGTACATTATATATACACACACAGAAAAATACAAGACTAATTGTTTTGCACAATATTTAATTTATATGCTACTGTAACTATATGCAACTTTTAAAGACAAGTTAAGGGGTACAAGAAACTTACTTGCTCTAAATAGTTTGGTCCAATATTATTTTAATGTAGTGGTTATTCTCTCCCTCCTGTTACAGGACAACATAATACAACATACAACACATGCACAATCATTCACCTATGAACAAATGGATAAAGGGACAACACTCAAACTAACATCTGTACACCCAGAGGTTCAACCAACCATACATAACTAAATAAGTCTATATTACAGCTATGCAGCATAAATGGTCAACACTGCTGTTCTAAAGTGAGCACCGTATATACATTTGTATATAAAAACATTGGAAACAAAATACACCTGGGGTTAGTTAAAAGGTGCCATTCCAAGGCTGTACACAATATCTGGAATGAGTATTTACAATACTTGGAAAAAAAGCTGCAACAAATAGTTTATTGCCAATGCCCTTTATAAACTTTCTCCTACTTTACTTTTAATATGTTATGCTCATTGTCTGAACCACACATCTTTTTTTCTGGCCCTTTATAAGATCCCTGCTCAAGAATTTCAAGCAAATATGTTCTATGGCTTCGCCCACACATCTATTCTTGTAGCTTTCAATTTATAAATATCACACTGACTAAACTGCAACTGTAGCTTACAAATTAAAGTAAAATACAACTTATAGCTTGCTCTGTTTAGGAAGCAGAATGTATTTGCCCCAGCGAGGCTAGACAGTAGAAGTGTCTGGTACAATTTAGACTCTTGCTTAGTAAAATTACTCATACTAATTAAGAGCCAGCATGAACCACAGAAATTATGATGAAATATAATGCTGTTCTTTGGTGCTCTACACATTCTATGGTATAGATGAAATGCATTGTATTTGACCATTTTGCAAATGATACTAAACAGTGTAAACTCCTCTCAGACATACCAACTATGTCTGTCTGGGGTGCTGCTACATAATACCATCCATTTTTACCAGCATTGCTTTGAAGACCCAGTGCACAGCATGAAAAAATAACATTCTTGCCCTTCCCAAATTTAGGAATCTGCAATATATTTTTATCTAGATAATAAAATTCCACAAAAGTTAGTTCATCTGGTTAAAAGTATCTTTTTGTACAGATATATACTAAAGCATGAACTTGCTCTTATTTCAGCAGCATGGTGTGGAGAACAGAAAAGCTAATAGCAGTGAGCAATGTGGAAGGATAGTTTGTTACTTGTCAATTTTTTCTCCTCAATTTCTGACAAATATTGACTTGATTTTTGAGAGAGTATTGAGGGACATTAATAAAATGACATCACAATTTTTTCAGTGACAAGCCAAAATAAAAGTTTGTATATGAATTAGAATACTAATTGAAATTCACCCAATTATCTAACTTTTTTCATTTCTTATTGCTTTTTGAGATTTAAGGATCATACTTAGCATGAAAATGTTATAATACATTAAAACAGATTGCCATGATCTACTAATGGAAGTATTTTATTTTCAGTTATCCTGTTAAAGACTCCATGAAATAGACTTTATAATTTGCTATATTAAAAATTAAGATTGTCTGCTTGTAATAACATATTTCTATGAGAAAAAGCTGCCTTACAATTGGGTTGTTTTTTGTTTTTTTAGAAAAATCTTGCTATATCAACACAAGATCTTCTCAGATTGAGCCACAAACTTTAGCCATATAATAGATTAAGACAAATAGGTGTGGGTTTAAAAATCATAGTACAAGATCACTAATTTTCAGTGCATCTTTGCTTTGTACAAGCCTTGGAACATCTGAAAGCTCCCTGAAGAGTTTTCAGCATCAAAACATTATTGCTTTGGTTCTGTTTCAGACACAGAAGTATGCCACACATCACGTATTCTAGTATCACAGAAGGTTAGAACAAGAATTAACACTTCACAAGGAAACAAAAGCTTCTCTCTCTCTCTCTCTTTCTCAAGTGCAGTACATGAAACTTCTAAGTGCTCCATTTACATTAGGATCCAGATAGGTTTTAATTTAATCCGGATCTTCCGTAGTAAAACTATAAATGTAAAACTTACACAATAAAATAGCCTACTCTGTTGGGAAAGAAAAATGTATTGGCTAGCAGCATGCACAAAGACCATGCATTGTCATACCATCAAGCAAACACAAAATTAAAATGTAATAAATAACTGCTCATGAAGCTCACTTTAAAATATTAAGACAACAAAGGGATTCAGTGAAATAAAGTGTTCACAGCTCTGAACAGGAAGAATGGTGTTGTCAAGTAGATTGTGTTATTAAGCCAGGTCGCTATCAAATGACATGACAACAACTGGTTTGACTGGAGGTACACAGCAGTCCCTCCTTGGGGTTCCGCTGAATATTCACAGATATGGTTTTTTCACAGAGAGGTAGTTGTAGCACATTATTTTTCAAGTTCTTGCTCTTTATCCGGTCCAGTTCATTTGCTGTGTCTGACATTTGCTCAGAGAAGAATTTTATGCTGCCTAAACACGAATCCTGATTTGCACCCCCAGTGGAACTTATGCACATTTTCCAAGCTGATTTCTCCTGCACTTTTACACTGGAAAATGAAATATTGTTTTGAGGATCAATAATGTACTTAGTGCTGCCATTAATCTGTGAACCTAAGCAAAGGCTCATCAGTTTTAGACTTTCAACCAGTTCCCCTGCACTTCTAGAAGACAACTGCATTGAGTTTCCAGAGCCAGCACATCTACGAGTAGAACCTGAAGTGTTGTTAGTGCCACCACTGGAGCTATTGGAAGGACTTCCTCCCTCTTTGTTGTTATCACTAGGACTTGTTTTTTCTGCTCCTCCATTTCCATTGCTTGGTTTGCTTTGCCCACCACCATCTCCTTGGTTGCCAGGAGGCCCTTCACTACTATCCCGTCTATGCCAGGAGTATGTAAACCCGCTATCTTTATCTAGCCGCCGCCTGCTTTCCGAGTCATCGTCACTTGTTTCTGAGCTACTGCAACTAGATCCCCGACCCTGGCTTTTCCTTCTATGGTAGCGCTTATGCACTGTGCTGGGTGAAGCAATATTCATTTTTAATCTGCTAAGCTTTGGGGGTAAGTTTTCATCCATATCAAACTCATCATCCGATTCCCCTTCCTCAAAGATTTGATTGAGGACCGGCGCGCTCTTCCTGGAAGTAAGACGATTTGTAACAGAAGGTTTGCGGCGCAGAACAACTTGAGTTGAAAGAGAAACGGGTTTTTTGTCCTCTTCATCCTCCTCTTCATCTTCTTCCACTCGGAACAAGCACTTCCGGCCACTAGCAGTAGGTTTTAAGCTCACTGAAGGAACTACTGAAAGTGCTGGTCCAGCTAATTCTGGGATATCCTCTTTCTTTGCTGAATCCCCAAGTGCCTTACTTCTGTGACCATTCAGTACATTTTCAGCAGTGCGAGCTGGAGACTGAGGAACTGTTGTGTGGGACATAGGAGAAGCTGTAAGGTCATCCTCTAGGTCCTGGGGTACATCAATTTTTGTTGGCCAGGATTGCCTAGGTAACAGATTGAGGAGGAAAAACACAAGTTTCAGCCATCACTTGAAACACATACAAAAATCCAAAAGAAATGGTGACCATAAAGACTAAACAATTATGTAACTTGGCACGCCAGTGTATTTTGTAACTAAGATACATAGGAAGTAATGAAAGTTAGAAAGTGGGCTTCATTCAGAACTTAGCTAGTTGTTGCCAGGTTAGAAAGAACTGAAAAGCCATCACAACTATTACAAAACTTGACAATTCTGATTTCTGAAGCTACAGAGAAATAAGTCAATGCTTTCAAGAGGTCTAGAGAGTCTAGGCGAACAGATCTCAATTCTTGACCTTTCCCTTTACAGTCTGAAGGACAATATTGCAGAAAAGATTAATCTGAAGTTCCTCATTTTTTCCAGTTTTCCATTAACAGTATTAAAAAACCAACAATATTAATGTAGTGGCTTTTTATTTGCTGTCATCCACTGCTTTAATCTTTGCATTGACATGTTAGCACATTAAGCCAGAAAGAACTGGCACTCAATGTCAATGAGGGAGGGCGTGAAATTTGCAGGCACCTGGGAGCCATTGGCGCCCAGAAAACTGAGGCTGGCAACTGGTTCAGGGTTGTAGTGGGGCAAGAACAGTTTAATATCAGGATAAAGTCTGGTGACTGATTTATTTTTATTGCTCCCAGAGTTTGATCTGAAATTTCATGCCCTGAATGAGTCTTTCCTAAACACATACATTCCAAATTTATTTTGAAAAACGTCACCTTCAATTAAAAACATACCACGAGTCCATGTCAGGTAACTATTTTGCTTTACTGAGCTCTTACTTAGGAAATTGTAAGACGTTGCCAAGTCAAAAGAAGTGCAGGTACCAAATGCTTAAACCCCATTCCATCCATACCTACCTTGAACAGAAGGCTGTGTATTAAGCCTGAGAGCAGCAAGGAAGGAAATGACAACTTCATATTATATTTGAGCCTTAAGGGACTGCAGAATTGTCTTCAATGTATTGTCGTTCTGGTTTTATGGGACCTTAAGGGTCATCTAGTCCACCCTCCTGCTTGGATGCAGGATGGCTACCAACAGAACATCCCTGTAAGACGGCTGTCCAGCCGCTTTTTGAAAACCTCCAGGGACGGAGAGCCTACAATCTCCCTGGCCAGCTTGTTCCATTGCTGAACAGCTTATTTTTAGAAAGTTTTCCCCAATATCTAACCAAACTTGACCTTCCTGTAGTTTAAGCCCATTGTTTCTAGTCCTGCCCTCTGAAGCAATGCAGAACGGTTCCTTGCCGCCTTCTTGGAGGCCGCCCAATGATGGAAGTTACTGGTCGTCTTACTTTTGTGTCGGTGTCTAATTTCACCATCATCTCTTATGGAGATGTTTTTGTATTCTTTCATATTTGGCTGAACGCCGTAAATAAATAATTATTATTGTTACTATTGTGTCTTTTGTACTTTTTAATATGCATTCAGGAAAGGTTAACTAAGTACACTTAACAAGCCTACTTCAGAATGAAGTTTAGCCATGTCAGTTCTGAAGACTTATCCTACGAAGAAGGAATTGATCCCTCCTGAGCAGATAGCCCCATGTTCACTCCATTTTCCAATGGGCAGCAATGGAGAAAACGCAGTGAACACTTGAGTTTAACACTGCTCTTAAGCTTACAAATCTGTAAAAATACAATTAAAAGTGTTACTGGATTCCTCAACCATGGCTATTTTAAACAGCACTATTTTAGCCTATTGCAGAATCTGTGGCTGTCTTGTGTATGGATGAAGAATGTGCACACCTAAACTTCTATACAAAGAATGGTACAGGACACTCAGACAGACAGACCGACCCTTAAGTGCACCAGACCAGTGCCTGGCTCATCGGAAGAGAAGCACCATGGATTTTTGGCTCACATTAATGCAACAACAAAACTGTTTTAAATAGTGCCTTCATGCACTAGCCCCAGTACCAGCTACACCACAGCTTTAGTCCATTTTGTGCTTCTTCCTACTTAGGGCAGCTTTTAAATCCCTTGGTACTACCAAAACTTTGCCAAAGAGGACTTGGCCCTCAGTCTACCCCAATGTAGGTTTTCCAAATTTCATATGCTTTAGCAAGTAACATTCATTCTATTTAGTACTTGAAATAAGCTTGCTACAAACAAGTTTGAGTTTTGTAACTATGGTGCATACTGAATATTTTTAAATGCTATCACAGAAACAATAAGGCACTAATTCACAAGATGGAAATTAAATATGGAAAAGAAGGAAATTACTTGGCTTCAGATACAAAAACCTCCAACATGCATGCCCAACTGTATGAACTGGGGTCCCAAACTGAAATGCTTTTGAGGTTTTGTAGCAAGTCAGTGATGAAGGTAATAGCAAAGCTATCGGATCTTGATTGGAATAGCAGTCTTCTGTCTAGGCACAATTTAGGCTACTTTCAGACTCACCCACCCCCCGGCACATATTCTGGCTGCGGGGGAAGAGGGGGGAATGCGCAGCCAGGATATACGTGGGGAGTGGACCGTCTGAAAGCCCTCCTCTCACCCTGCACGGCTTTACCGGCAGACACGCGCAGGGACACAGAGCAGGAAATCGAGCTATGCATCCCTGCGCATGTCTGCCGGCAAAGCCGCACAGAGGGGGGGAGGGCTTTCATACCAGTTGATCCCCGTGCATATCCTAGCTGCGCATTGCCCCCCGCAGCCAGAATACGCACAGGGAGAGACGGTCTGAAAGTGAATTACTGCCTAATTTCCACAATAGTTTACTGATTTACTTGCTATAAAATTCAAGGTCTGAGACAACTAAGTCCCAAGGTTGTAAATCATATTCCAACTACAGAGTTAAAAATAAATTCTTCTTTCTTTGTAAGGCCAATTTCACCTGGTAAAACCTTTGGATTGAGGACACCACCAGAAGAAAAGCTTTTTAAAAATTACCTGAAGTCTAGAAGAGCAGCCATAAATATACAGATCTACTTTCCATAATGAAGAAATAAGTTACTAACAGGCAAACCAGACAGGTTACCTCAACGTTTTATCCATTCCTTTCAAACCTGACTGGCAATAGCGTGCTTTTTTTTAAAAAAAAAAGTGCTCAAAATTCTTAACTTTCAAAGTCAGTGCTATGGCAGTCGCATATCTAAAATGAACTTGAGTATTTGTAAATAAAGAAGAGGCTCATCAGGAGCAAGTCCAAGTGAAGACCCATGGTTTCATGTTTAACAATGGTCTGTTCTCAGCAGGAGCCAGGACCCAAACCATGTTAGCAGCAATACCCTTCCTTATACATAAAAAAAGAAAGAAAAAAACCTGGATGCCACTGCACACCAGCAAGAATAATTAAGCAATAAAGTTGCCATGCTCAGCAGTAACTGAAATTTTCAAATAGTCTTTGAAAGAGTGGCACGTGCATTATGGTAATTTAAATATGGGACTAAAGAGGTCTACAGCTCTTGCAAGGTCTACATCCAGTAAGTTGTAATATTTAGCCAAGTGCCCATGAAAAATGGATTTGATACTAGAGCTACCCAGGCAACCAGAAGCAGTCTGATCTCAAGAAGGCCTCGAGGCTAGGAGCCTCTCTCAGAAAAAGGAGGCAAATGTTCCCCAAGTCAAGGCAACTAACCTGATCTTCCAAATACACCTCTTAGCAAACAGCAGTCTGACTGTATGGGTCAAGTCGTAACCAGTTTATTCTAATCAGCTGCATCAAGTGTTTTAGATCAAATACAGATATAAAATAGAACTGTAGGAGAAAAAGTTCAATTGCCCCATATTATCCTCAGAAAGTGATATGGAGCCACTCAGGAGCCATCTTCTCTGCTACAGTCCCCACACAGATTTAATGATTCTAAAGTCAGGCAAGTGGTCTAAGAATGAAAAGCAAGGTAGGCAGATTCATCTGTCACCTGGGAAGGATAATGATCACAACCTTATACCATATGGAGAACTAAAATCAAACTGGGTAGGCATCAAAGAAACTTTTTCTAAATGTCTACAACTTCCTCCACAGGAAGCCATCTAAATTACAGGTCACTGAAAAAAGTTCACTCAGCACACCTCAGTGACAAAAAAAATCAGAGTTCCAGTGTTCAAAAATCAAGAGATTATCCCACTCAAAAAGAACAAGCATCTGATTCACATGAAATAATCTGTTCCTGCTCTGAAAATCTTCAATACTGTCAAAATGAAAATTGAGATTTTCAGATTCTTGGAAAGTCTGCTGCAAACTGCAGACTGGCTGAATACACCTACACCAACACCAACCATACAGACAAACAAACACCAGAAGACAACTGTCTATTACTACAAAAGAACATTTTGTTAAAGGGTTTTTTTAAATTAGTAATGATGGTATGTTCGGCTGACCGAAGCTGAAAATTTCTACTGCCATCCATAGATTTAGCAGTAAGGTCACAGTTTGGCTAAGAAATAAAATCAAAACAGAGCCATTTCAACAGGGTTTTTAGCTAGCAAGTTTACTTAACCTACAATGTCCGATAACTCCAGAACCAGCCCTAGAAAACGAGTTATCAACTAATTTCTGTTGCAGAACTTCATAACCTAGTTTCCTAGGTGACGAATCCTTATCAGGGCTGGAATGCATTTAGAGGATTACACTATTGGGATATTTACAGCATGGCGTTTACCAAGGTATAAACACCACCAATGGGAGAAAATAATTTCTCTGTCTAATGTAATCCAGGCATAAGTTATTTCTGATTTTTATTTCACCCCTCCCCCCATTTAAAAAAAATAAATTCAGATGTACTTCTCAAAAACATTTCTAGCTATCAAAGAAAATGGTGTCAAAAAAGGGGAAAGAAATCTCGATTAAGTTTACTAACACCATTGGAGAATCTTAATTCTCACCGAAACTGAGCTTTAATGTTGCTAGGGCTCGCCGATCTGGTTTGTATTTCTTTCTCTTGTTTCTCTCTCAGAATCCTCTCGGCCAGTAAAAAGTAGGTAGCAGTAATGTGATTGTATTTGTTAGTTTCCAGTGCCCTTGGGAAAACAAAAGAAAGACACACCACACATAAATGGATTTTCTAAACTGGACACAGCTAACAACTAAGACCTTCTCACTGCAAGTCAAGTAGAGTACCTGAAAATAGAAATGAGTGGATTTTGACAAACTGGGCAACCAAATATGGCAAGGTTAGTTATCACATTATGATGTATCTAGGAAAGCAGTTCTTCTACGGAGTATAACACTAGCTGACAGAGTTTGTGCCCCAACAGCACTCTTTCCTACACACAGAGCAATGCCGCAGTAAAACAAAAACTACTCATTTTGAGTCTGTTGGAGAAAATGTGTATGTTCTATGTCAGTTATACCACGCAACAGAAATAAAGCTGAAGGTCTCCAAGACAGTTCCCTAAATATTAAAATCTACTTTTAAAAAAATAAATTAAAATAATACTTAAAGGTAACTCACAGAAGCTTAAAAACGTCAAGAAGCCATTCTCAGACATAAAATATTTTGGGAACGAAATAAAACATTTAAACCTTTGAAGGACCACCTAGATTCTGCACCTGAAGATGGCAATCATACTTACTTCAAGATGCTGGTTTTTTGGAAAGTACTTGCACCCATGAATGGACTTTTAAAAATAAACGTTATCGACAAGGATAGGCAGATTTTACAGGAATCTCACCAACTTAATTCTGTTATTAACACTAATAACTACTGTGTATGTAAATATTTAAATATGTAGAAAAAGATCACAAGAATAGGCTTGTGCTCCATGGGGGAAAAAGGACTTTTCAGCTTGGTTCTTTTAAAAACTATTTCTCCCCTGCTGTCTGCCAGTGATGGAAGCAACAGGCTCTTTAGCCTTGTGCGGCTGGGCAGAAAGGGGTGCTCCTACACTCAAACAGCTGCAGAACTGGAGGTTGCACTGTGGGCAGGAGCTGCTTCTGTTCCCCACTGCACATCAGTGAGCAGGTGCATGGAGAGAGCATGAACATGTCTTCCTGAAAGAAAATCCGCACATGCACTCCCCTCCTCTGACAGTTATGTTAGATTATTTTTTTCCCCTCACACATCAACGCCAACAGAACAAATTTGCAAGCTGAATTGTGCCTTCAGTTATCTCCCTTCCATACTCAATAGGCTGATTCCTTTAGCCCACAAAACATGGTTAAAGTTCTTCCATTAGACTTGAATTAGTGGCAGTCTCTCATGGATTTTAGTGAAAGTGGATCAGGCTCTAAGTGACATTTCTGCTATCCCAGCTCAGTGGGGTTACACAAAAGCGTATTTAAAGACATCACTTGAAGTTTACTGATGCGTAAATGAATCCTATTACTGGACTTGAGGCAAGTTTGAAACTTTTAAAGTTTTTAATTCTAATTTGACATGGAATCGTACAGTAAAAATGAAATCCAGCTGTGCTGTTTTTACAGAATAATTTTTCAGAGCACATCTGCACTTAAATCTATATTACAAGCAAAGATACAAACACAAGCTATCACAGAATTATTGTTCTTTTGTGGCTGGGCCTCACCATGCTATGCAGAAACACGAAGTCATTTTCTTGTGGTAACATTCAGTTCCGTTGCTCAATAATATAATGTTAAATGTTTTAAAGCATGTAGGAAGCCGAGTGATAACTTACTCTACTATGGTATCTCGATCTGCAATATCACCAAGGACCATACGTTGTATTATACTGTTATGTTCTTCCTCAGAAAGGTTTTTGTATGAAACAAGAGGGATATTGTACTTTGTTGCAGGAGATGGGTCAACTCCTTGGAGCCATGGATGATTTTCAATTTCTTCCAAAGATGCCCTCCGTTTTGGGTCCCTCTGCAACATCCGTGTAATGAGACTAGGAACAAAACAAAAAAACACCCCATTATATAAATATAAAGCTGTACGTACACCAGGTTACACTAATAAGAAAACTGCATCCCCTTTATTACCATCAGTTCTTACTAGCTGATGGTAATAATTGCATGTGTCAAACTGCAAGAAAAACTGCATGTGTCAAATAGTTGGATACTGACCACATGCAGCCACAACCATATTCTCAATGACGATGCAAAACTGCAGTTTTTGGAAGCTGCATGGTTCATTTCATACATAGCAGGTTCTATAGTTTCCATTTCATTTATTTGGGCTCTTCCCTCTCTATATTGTTCTGTACTCCATCATTTATTTTCTTGGGATTTCTTTGGCTTCAAAAGAGGTCCTCTCTCCAGGTGCATATATGGCTCCAATATATATTACCTTCGGGCCTTTTGCTCCTTTATCAAATTTGGAGGTAGGAGGACAAGCACACAGGAAGATCACATTAGCTTTCTTCTCACAGGAAATCAGGCTAAAACCAAAGAATAACCTTGTTCTCAGTGCCCTTTATTAACTTTTATGCCCATCTACAAAAGATATCCTACACATACTAGATCTCAAGTTTTCACCCTCTGCTGTGGGGTCAGCAGCTTAGCACTGAAGCCAGCATACATACATGCAACATTACTGTGCTTGCTGATACATCCTAAGATCATTTAAAGAGAACCATCTACATCAGAAGCAAGAAGCCTGCTAGAGAGTCAATTGGGCCATTAGATGACCAAGGGGCTCAGGGAGGATAAGGCCATTGCAGAGAAGCTGAATGAATTCTTTGCTTCAGTATTCACTACAGAGGAGGTTGGGGTGATACCCACACCGGAACTATTCTTTGAGGTGAGGAATCGGAAGAACTGTCACAAATCAATGCAACTCTGCTAGAGGTTCTAGAACAAATAGACTAATAGTAACAAGCCACCAGGTCAGATGGCATTACACTGCAGAGGAACTCAAATATGAAATTGCAGACCTACGATTGGTAATTTGTAATCTATCACTAAAATCAGCCACTGTACCCAAGGACTGGAGGGTAGCAAATGTAATGCCAATATTTTTTAAAGGCTCCAGAGGTGATCCTGGAAGCTAAAGACTGGTGACCCAATGTCGGTGTCAGGCAAACTGGTGGAAATGGTCATTAAGACCAGAATTACTGGGCATACTGATAAACATGACATATTGGGGATGAGTCAAAATTGATTTAGCAAAGGGAAGTCGTGTCTCATTAACCTATTGAAATTTTTTGAGGGTGTAAGTATGTGGATAAATTTTAGCCAGTCGACATAGTGTATGTATCTGGATTTTCAGAAAGCATTTAATAAGGTCTGTCACAAGGGACTCTTAAGGAAATTAGTCATGGGATAGAAGGCAGTCCTATCGCAGATAGGTAACTGGTTAAAGGATAAGAAATGAAGAATAGAGCTAAATGGATATAAGAACAAACATATAAGAGAGCCAGGAATCTCAAGGACTTTTTGGTTCACAGTGATACATCTATTATTGAGCCACAGGTTACCATCTTTGGTTCTTCTACTCCCCAGGGGCATTGGCCTTGTGGTCATTGCCTGTCATGCAAACAGACTAAGAAACTGAATTATTTTTTAAATTATTTTGATAACACAAATTATTTCACTGTGTGTGCAAGTAAGGGAGTTATTTATGCAATTAAATGTGGTTGTAACAAACTCTATATAGGAAAAACGATCAGATTATCTGAACAGTATAAAACAGTATAAAGACTAAAATGTATTACTAAGAGATCTGTAGTTCTAGTAACAAGGAGGGTCATGGAGATACAGACTTCACCTTTTGGGGTTTAGAACGGTGTCTCTCTTCGGTGCAGGACCCAGACAATCTGTTACTTAAGAGAGAGTGTTTTTGGAACTTCAAATTGCACATAGGTATGAATGAGGAACTGGATTTATTTTATTTTCAACTTGCCACATTATGCTATTCAATTGTGGATGTGTGGGTGCTATCAATTAAGGTTTTCTATATGTGGGGAATGTTTGCCAATTTATCAATCTATTCAATCATGTATTAATGAGGCATCTGATTTCTTGTACGATTAAGTTTGAGAGCTATAATGTGAGTTTGTGTTTCTGATGTTTTAATTTTGTTTTAAGTAATTGAGAGAAATTTTTGTGCCATTGTTAATATAAGACTTGTGTATTTACTTTCTAACTTGTCACTTAAAAATCAAGGTTTTTACATGTGGGGAATGTTTGCTAATTTAGCAATCTATTCAAATATGCATCATTTAGGCATTTGACTTTTTGTACTAATCTGTCTGAGAGTATTTAAACATGGTCAAAGCTGAGCTGGCTTTTCAGCTTTACTTGTGTCAAGGGAGAGGATGTGACCTGAGAAACCTAGCGATATGCAAGTTTGACTTTCCAGATAAAGCTTTTTTTAAATTCAGTTGAATAGATTATTAATTTGTGTTGATAGACACAATTCAAAACCAGATGTTCTCTATACTTAGGATCCCATTGGATTTTTAAGGGCTTCCTCCTTTGACTTTATTTACGAATCCTTTTCACTGTAAGTAAAGTTTTTCTTATTCATAACTGCAAAAAATTGTTTTGAAAAGTACTATGCATAGCAGCACAGATACTATACAGAGACCTTTTTCAAAAAAGAGGTTTCTTTTGACTAATTGCGAGTCTCCTTTTGTTATAAGTTTTTTATTTTAAAAAATAATTATATTTTAGGGATACGTATATTTTAGTGAGAGTAAAGAATGGAATCATCCTACTTATAAATACAGTTGGAAACTATTACATAAGTGGGGAATGAATGTTCGTAAACAACTTCAACCAGGTTTCTCAAGATATGTTGGTTTGTTTGTTTTTTTAAAAAAATCCCCTTTATAATAATGATAAAATTCAAGTTTTGTAGATATTGATAAAGTAAGCCCTGAAGAAGACAACTTATGTCAAAACGCGTTGGCTTGGTTCAAAACTATTTCATCCGTTAAAAATCCAAGAGACCATTCCATCTGACATGGTTTGTATTTTTATATTGATCCAAGTCACTGTGGACAATACATTGAAATCCTCAGCTCAGTGTGTGGCGGCAGTCAAAAGAGCAACCAGAATGCTAGGAACTATTCTAAAAGTGAGAGAGAATAAAAGTGAAAATATCATAAAGCCTCTATATAAATCTATGGTGCGACAATTCTGGTTGCCCCAGCTCAAAAAAGGTATAGTAGAACTAGAAAAGGTGCAGAGAAGGGCATCAAAAATGATAAAGGGTATAGAATGGCTTCCATATGAAGACAGTCTTGATAAATTAGGGCTCTTCAGCTTGGAGCAGAAAGGACCGAGGGGATAGGACAGAAATTTATAAAATCAGCAGCAGTGTAGGACACGTTAATAGGGAGCAGTTATTTACCCTCTTAAGTAGTACTAGAACTAGGGGCCACTCCATGAAGCTAACTGGGAGCAGATTTACAATAAAAAAGGTATTTTTTCACGCAACACACAATTAACTTGTAGAATTTGTTGCCAAAAGATGTGTTCAAGGCTAGTAGTATAACTGGGATTTTAAAAGGATTAGTTAAATTCTTGGAGGGTATGTCCATTAATTGCTATTAGCCAAGTAGGTTGGGGGATGTAACCTCTTAGTGTTGGGAGCTGGGAGTGAACAACAGGGGATCACCCCATTGTGACCTGTTGGGTACTTCTCCCAAGTGACCGAGACTGGCCACTGTCAGAGACTGGATGCTGGGCTCGATGGACCACTGGTTTGACCCAGTATGGCATTTACTTATGTTCTTATACTCTACCAGTTCTTGAAGCCTGCCTGTTTTTTATGGAATAGAGTTGCAAATTTCAGAATGGCGTTTGTTGCCTGATGCAGGTTAAGTAGGGGAATGTTAGCTTGGCACACAAAAATCCCATCTCCTCCGGCAAAGAAAGGCATAGAATGACAATGACAAGGCTTATAAATTCTAGTTTGGGCCCTCACAATACCAGCCACTAACATTCACTGCAAGAGGGAGAAAATTGCTGGATGAGTCACAACAAATGTATACAGTTTTCCTAAGTAGTTGTTCATATATGCCAAATTGTAGTCCTTTATCAGGAAACTGGTCATTAATTTGGATTCTCCCTTAAATGATCAGAATATACAGCAAAATTCTAAAATATCAAAAACCATTTTAGGCTCTGAGGCTATAGACTTGCAGAAGCCTCTTATGGCAGTTTCTTTGGAGGAACCATTAACTTCAACTCCATCAGATAGGAGGAAAGGGAAGACATCTTGGTCATCTCCCCAGATTGCCTCTCTAGATGATTCAAGCATGTCCCAACCCCCCTGGAAAGTACAATGGTGGAGGCTGAACAACATTGTTTGTTTATTAGCTTCAGTAACTATGTTGTCTTCCCAGGTTGAGGGAAAGGCAGATAATGGATTATCTCGAATAGATTGACTCATCAAGAAGGGTGAAGATAGGCAGATATCCTTTACCTCATGGAACATTGCAGGATGGTTTAGCAAATTACAGAGTTGGGAGTTCTGGGCATATATAAAACAATTTCATATTATATGTTTACAGGAAACCTGGTGTCCTGCGAGGGAAATTAAGGTAAGGGGTTATAAAACATGGAGTAAACCAGCATTACGATTGAAAAAAAGGGGTAGATTTATGGGTGGATTATTAACTCTGGTGTCTGAAGACATGGAGGTTTTGGTTGAGGAAATGGTAAACCTAGAACATGACATTCTGGCCTTACGGCTGAGTGGTGAGAGTCTGGAGGGACCTCTTGTACTGATAAACGCCTATAATCCCCCAGGAAAACATTCAGGATCTTTTTGGTCCTTATTGGAGGAATTTATTTTAATCCACCGTGATAAATATCCTGAGGATGGTCTAATAGTGGCAGGAGACTTAAAAGCAAGGATAGGTTCTTCTGCTAGGGCCATTTATCGGGCCCTTGGCATGGAGGTATCGGATAGTATGATATTAGATTATAATCAGAGTAGGATATCAAAGGATGGGAAGATAACGCGAGCGGGGTGTGAACTATACAAAATGGTTTTGAATCTAACCTTGAAAATTCTTAATGGAAATAGTGTTGGAGACTGTTCCGGTAGGCTGATTTATACCGGGGAAGGGTGGGGGAAGTGTAATTGATTATGCCCTACTCCCCACCGATTTGATAGGAGGATTGGTAACCTCAGTAGGGGAACACTTTCTGAGCAATCATTTCCCTTTATGGTTTATTATTAAAATTAACACCAAAGAAAAGCAAGTATCCTTTAAACAGAATATAGGAGCGACAGGTCATCGTCGTTCATTGCGATGATCTGAAAGAGTTGAAACAGGTGCTTGCTTTTCTCAGGTGTCCAGAGGTTGCTGAAATTTGTAGGCAAATAATGCTTACTGAGGAGGTGGGACCTTGACTTGTGGTCTCAGTTTGTTGTGGAGCTAGGTACCATACTTACATTCGTGCCAAAGCATAGGAAGCATTCCCACAGAGGAAAGGTTGGATGGTGGGATAAAGAGTGTACGGAGGCAAGAAGTGCTATGAGGAGAGCATTCCGAAAGCTTCAAAAATATAATGAGTGGAGGTATATGCAACTATATAGGGCCACACGGAAAAATTACAAAGTCTTAATTATCGAGAAAAGGCAGAAGTACGTTGAGATGCAGTGGAAGCTGATGTTGGAAATAATGGATAAAAACGATATGCAGGCATTCTTGAGGTTAGTTAAGAAATGAGTTAACTATATAGACAGAAATAAAGATCCCCGCTCAAATATGGATGAAACATTTTTAGAGGTCTTTAGGGCCACAGTAACTGAGTGCTCCCCCAGTAAGCTTGATCCTGACTTGCTAAAGTAGGAAAAGGTTACATCGGAGGAGGTAGTTGAGGCTATTGATAAAATTAAGAGAGGAAAAGCAGCCGGGTTGGATTATATCGTGGGGGAAGTGTTCAAGGTCCTCCCAGACTGGTGGGTTACTGCACTGGCACATATATTTTCATTGATAAATGAGACTATGGTAATCCCAAATACGTGGAGAACTAGCATTGTTGTGCCCATATTTTAAAAAGGAGATAGGAGAGATCCCAGAAATTACAGGCCTATTAGCCTCCTTTGTATAGTTTCTAAAATCTATACGAAGCTTCTATTAAATCGTTTATTAAAATGAGTTAAGGATGAAGGAATTTTGGCAGAAGAGCAGGCGGGATTTAGGTGGGGTAGATCTATTATTAATCAATCCTTTGTCCTGGATCATCTAATTGATAAGTATAAGATCTACGCTGCTTTCATAGATTTGTCTATGGCATTTGACCTTATCTGTAGGGAAAGACTATGGGAGGAGCTTAATAGGCTACATATAGACAGACACCTGTTGGGTTTGATTAAGGCGTTATATACCAATACCATACTGAGAGTGAGAGCTCTTCCAAAGGGTTGCTTAACAGAGCCAGTGCCAACACAAAGGGGCATACGCCAGGGTTGTCTTTTAGCGCCAACATTATTTAATATTTACATAAATATATTGGTGACTTCTTTAAATGATGTAGGGAAATTTCATACGCTAAGTTAGGATCAAGAAGAACTTTTATATTATATGCGGATGACACCGTGTTATTGTCCCTTAGTAAATCAGGTTTAGAGAGGGCACTTGTAGAGTTTGATGTGAAATATAGAGAGATGAGGCTGGCAATTAATTATAACAAAACAAAAATTATGGTGTTTGCCAATAAATATGTAAGAGGCAATTGGGCTTTGGGAAAACATAAGTTTGGTTTAGAGAGGGCACTTGTAGAGTTTGATGTGAAATATAAAGAGATGAGGCTGGCAATTAATTATAACAAAACAAAAATTATGGTGTTTGCCAATAAACATGTAAGAGGCAACTGGGCTTTGGGAAAACACAAGTTAGAGCAGGTTCGAGCATTTAAATATTTGGGTACAATTTTTGCCCATAACAGATTATGGAATGCACATATAAGCGCGGTAAAGCAAAAATTAAGAACAGAGTTATTGGCAATCCATCGGTTTTTTTATGCAATATGGCCAGCAAAACATTATGGCGGTTAAGCGACTTACAGAAACGAAGGTTTTGACAAGTTCGCTGTATGATGTACCAATCTGGCGGCTGGGGATGCATAAATTGGCAGAATTGGAGGCAGTAATAAATGGAGTGTGGAGAACAATTCTGGCTATACCCCGTTCAACTAAAGTAACACTGATCAATTTGGAAGTGGAAAACTCATCTTTAGAAGCCAAAATTCTAACTCGCTCATTGTCATTCTGGACTAAATTAAGGGAGGCCCCGGAAAACTCCCTAGCCCGTTTGGCGCTGCAGGAAAAGCATCTCGACCATGAAAGAGGGAGAGATTGTTGGTGGCAAAGAATTAATTCATGCCTTAGGGCTTTAGGGTTTTCTGAGGGTTTTCTCCATGATAAGACGAGTAAGGAAACTATCAAGATGTTAAAGATAAGGATAACAGATACTGACAGAGGATGAGAGCGGGGGTGAATAATACCAGAGCCTCGCCATAATACTGGATACCCCTGAGAGGGGGTGCGTATTACTTGAATCATCTGGTGGACCCAAGCCTTAGAAAGGCTATTACTAATCTTTGTTTTCAAACAATGCAGTCAGCAGTTTTAGAGGGTAGATATAATCATATTCCTTATGCTAAATGTATGTGTCCGTGTGGTGCAGAAGTGGAGGATTTTGTACATTATTTGCTGAACTGCCCCTTGTATGTGACCCAACGAAGATTACTATATGAAGTTACGGGCTGTGATCCCTCTCGCCCAGCACGCCATCAATTGCTCTTTTTGTTAAATGAAAGGACGAAGAAGGTTGCAATCTTTGCTGCAAGAGCTACCCAAATCCATTGTAAAGTGGTGGAAAAATTAAACAAAGTTAGGGCAGAGTCTCGCTAATATGTTCTCTGTGGAACTCTGAAACATTCCACAGTCAAGATTGTGGATGGATTTGATAGTTGGATTGGTTTTTTGTATAATCTTATGTGGAAATCAGAGACTTATGAGCCGGAAGGGATTGTATATGGTATTGCTGTTTTGGTATGAGCCTTTTTATTTTTTGCAAGTCAAGTTTTTCATTTGTTAACTTATGTTTGTTTTAAATTGTGATGGCCATGTGGCCAACAATAAATTAGTCCTTTATCTCAACTTACACTGCTGACAGTGTTAACACCCCAAAATTTGTAAGTTTTTCAATGCTGCTAATGACACTAACCCAGCATACTTAGAGCCAGAAGTAAACAATATTTAAAGCAAAAATACCTACAGTTCAGGCATATGGCTCCCCCATGTCAATAAACACTAGGCTACACCATTCATATGTAAGCATAGTACGATTCTTATAGCGATGAAGATATCCTGTCTACAGAACAAAAGGCCAGAAGTGCCGCCATATTGAGTCAGACCAATGGACCATCAAGCCCAGCATCCTGTTGACAGTGGCCAATTTTGGTCGCATGGGAGAAGCATCAGCAGTCACAATGGGCAATCCATTCCCTGTTGATCACTCCCTGCTCCTGGCAGTAAGACGTTCCCATCTCGTAATCTATTTGGCTAAGAGCCATTAATGGACCTATTCTCCAAGAACTTATCCAGTCCTTTTTTAAACACAGTTGTACTACTGGCCCTGGCAGCCTCCTCTAGCAACAAATTCCACAATTTGAAATTGAGCATTGTGCACTGAGCAATGCAAATTGTGCATTGAGTGAAACAAAAAAACCCTTACTTTTATTTGTTTCAACTCTGCAACCAGTTAGTTTCATGGAGTGTCCCGTAGTTCTAGTACTACTTGAGAGGGTAAATAAACATTCCCTATCTACTCATTCCAGTCCACTCAAGATTTTATAAACCTCTATCATATTCCCTCTTTCTTCTCTTCTCCTAGTTGAAGAGCCCTAACCTATCAAGCCTTTCTTCGTACTGAAGCCATTCCAAACCCGTGATCATTTTTGATGCCTTTCTCTGAGGCTTTTCAAGTTCTACTGTATCTTTTTTGAGATGGGGTGACCAGAATTGCACACAATACTCAAGGCGCAGTTGCACCATCAATTTATATAAGAGCATTAGGATATTTTCGGTTTTATTCTCCATCCCTTTCCAAATAATTCTTAACATGGTTTGCTTTTTTGACCCCCTTCGCACAATGAGCTGAGGATTTCAATGTATTGTCCATAATGATTCCAAGGTCCTTTTCCAGAGTGGTTGCTCCTAATTTAGAACCCAGCATTGTGTACATTATTATTATTAGAAGCATTTGTATAGCGCCAGCAGTGTACCTGGTGCTTTACATAGCAATGAGAAGGACACGGTCCCTGCCTATGGCTTACAATCTAGTAGACTAAGAGGGGGGAAGACAGGGATAGGGGGCATATGGAAAGACAAGGGATAAAAAACACATTCCAGTAGATGCAGAGTCTCAGGTGCACGTGCTTGGCTTGGTTGCAGTTAGGCGGACAGTAAATGTTGAGAGGCGAGTGCTAGCGGGCGCCGGGGAAGGCAGCGAGGAAGAGGTGGGTTTTAAGGAGGAAATTGAAGGAACGGAAGGAGGGGGTGAGGCGGATGTGGGCAGGGAGTTCCAGGCATGGGGGCAGCTAGGGAGAAGGGACGAAGGCGGTTAGGGGAGCAGGGGAGATGAGGGAGAGCAAGGGAGGTGACAGAGGAGGAACGGAGAGTGTGTGCAGGAGTGTGTAAGGAGATGAGGGCCGAGAGGTTGGGGGGGCAGGTTGTGGAGGGTTTTGTAGGTAAGTTTGGATATAGTTTGGATTATTATTCCCTATGTGCATCACTTTGCACTTGTCCACATTAAACTTCATCTGCCATTTATATGCCCAATCACCTAGTCTCACAAGATTCTCTTGCAATTCTTCAGTCGGCTCGTGTTTTACCTATCTTGAATAACTTTGTGTCATCTGCAAATTTGACCACCTCGCTTTTTACTCCTTTTTCCAGATCATTGATTAAGATATTAAACACCGGACCCAGTACCTGCAGCACTCCACTATTTATTTATTTAAAATTTATATCCCACCACTCCTGCCCACAGGGAGTTTCCTGAGGGAGTTAAAAGTAATACACTACTACCGAGCTATTTCCATTGTGAAAACTGACCATTTTATTTATTTAACACATTTTTATCCCACCCCTCCTGCTAAAGCAGCTTGGGGCAGCTAACAAGCATAAAAGATAAAAATACAATATAAATATACTACAAAAATATATATATAAAAACATAAAATACAATCCACCATGTCAAAGAATAAACGAAAGACACCCCCCCACCCACCCACTCTAACCCTCAAACCCCACACCCTACTCATCTCCCTCACCGAAAGCCTGGCAGAATAGCCAGGTCTTACATGGTCGGCGGAAGGAGGGAAGCTGCGGAGCCACCTCAGCCTCCACTGGAAGGGAGTTCCACAGCCTAGGTGGGGCCACCAAGAACACCCTCTCCATAGTCACCACCTGAGCCACTCCGGGGATTTCGAGAAAGGTGCTCCTGGCAGAACACAGGGGTTGATCCAGAAGCCAGGGGGTGAGGTGGTCCTGCAGATAGGTGGGGCCCAGGTTGTATAGGGATTTATAGGTAAGCACCAACACCTTGAATCAGGCCTGAAAGACTATTGGCAGTCAGTACAGAGCTCGAAGCACTGGTGTAATGTGCTCACGGCAACCCGTCCCCATTAGGTGGGCCACAGCATTCTGCGCCACCTGAAGTCTCCGAACCATCACCATGGGTAGCCCCACATAGAGCGCATTACAATAGTCTAGTACTGAGGTGATAAAATTGAGGTAATGAGGAAGGTAGTGGCCAGGTCGGAGTTGGAGACAAACGGACAAAGCCGCGGCACCAGATGTAATTGGCGAAATGCGCTCCTCACCACAGTCCTCACCTGGAGTTCGAGGCGGAGCGGAGAATCAAGGACCACTCCCAGACTACGAACCTAGGGGACCAGCGGGGGCAAACTCCATCAATGACAGGGGATGCCACACCCGCTGCCTTACCCACTAACATCACCTCCATCTTGTCGTGATTCATCTTCAGACGGCTCACCCTCATCCAATCCCCCACAGCCGCCAAACACGGAGTAAGCACCGAGACTGCTGGGTCTGGATCGGTTGAAAAAGAGAGGTAGAGTTGGGTGTCATCAGCATATCGATGACACCGCACCCCAAACCATCTCATGACCTCACCCAGAAGCTGCATATACACGTTGAACAGGAGATGGGACAAGATGGAACCCTGCGGGACGCCACACGAGAGGTCCTGGGAAGTTGAAGAACAGTCCCCGAGCACCACGCACTGAGTTCTCCTGGCCAGGAAGGAGTGAAACCATTCCATCCACGCTGGCTCTGTCCCATAGGCGAGTCACCAACATCTCGTGGACAACGGTATCAAAGGCAGCCAACAGATCTAACAGAATCAGCAGCCTCAACTGACCCGGATCCAATTTCCTGCAGAGGTTGTCGACAAAAGCCACAAGTCCTACCCTTTGTTTCCTAGCCTTTAACCTGTTACTGATCCACAATAGGACACAGCCTCTTATCCCATGACTACTTAGTTTCCTCAAGAGCCTCTTGTGAGGGACCTTATCAAACACCTTTTGAAAATCCAGATACACAATATCAACTGGCTCACCCTTATTGACATGCTTATTAATTTCTTCAAAAATTTCTAGTAGATTAGTGAGGCACGACTTCCCTTTCCTAAATCCATGTTGACTTTTCCCCATTATGCCATATTTATCAATATGCCCAGTTATTCTGTTCTTGGCAATCTCCTCCACCAATTTGCCCAGCACCGATGTGAGGCTCACCAGTCTGTAGTTACCAGCATTGCCTCTGGAGTCATTTTTAAAGATCGGCCATACATTTACTACCCTCCAATCCTCAGGCACCATGTCAGTTTTCAGCGATAGATTACAAATTGCCATTAGTATGTCTGCAAAATTTCATATTTTATTTCCTTCAGAACTCTGGGGTGAATACCATCAGGTCCTGGAGATTTGACACTATTAAGTTTGCTCTAGAACCTCTTCCAGAGTTATGTTAACTCCTGACAGTTCTTCTGATTCATTACCTACAAAGACTAGCTCTGGTGTGGGTTTCTCTCTAATGTCCTCTGCAGTGAAGACCGAAACAAAAAATTAATTCAGCTTCTCTGCAATATCCTTATTGTCCCTGAGTGCCCCTTTTACCCCCTGGTCATCTAACGGCCCAACTGACTCTCTAGCAGGCTTCTTGCTTCGAATGTTGAAAAAGTTTTTATTATTATTGGTTTTGGCGTCTTCAGCAAGTTGCTCCTCAAATTCTCTCTTGGCATGCCTAATTAACTTATTACATCTACTTTGGCAATGCTTATGGCTCTTCCCTATTTATCTCAAAGGGAAATTTCTTAAAAAGAAATATCAAGCTCTGCCCTAGACTCTAGCATCTGGCAGAGAAGGAAGCCTTTTGAAGGCTAATACAGGAACCAGGATATTTAAGAAACAACATGTGAGATACTCTACCACCGATTTAGGACTCTAGCTGTGCTTGAGTTTATCTTTCATGGTCTACTCTAAGGGCTCATTCGCACTTCCTTACAAACTTACTGCATGTTCTTTAATCTGCTTGTCTCATCCATAACAATGCATCCACACAACTGCTGATTGCCCTGTATCAAAAATGGCTTCTTCCTCCTTCTTGCAATACTTGGGGGGGGGGGGGGGGGGGGGGAGGAACACACACTCAAGGTGGTCATATACGCTTCTTTCCATAGAAAACAGACTAAAAATAATGCACAGTGCATGAAATAATGCCCTTAATCTTCCTGCATACAACAGTAAGTAGATGGACGTAAGATGTGGAGGAGAGTGCCCCCTGCTCCAGGATTCGCATACCCCTTTAAGGCAAGTTGGAGGTAGAAAAGTGACAAACAGGAAATGACGTATCAGGGAATGAAGTTTTCGCCTGGAAAATCCATTCACACACTACTACTGCTTCTGGGTGTCACTCAAAATGTGAGTGAGTATGTGCCACTACCCACAAAAAAGGCCTTGTGGAAATGAGCCCCAATGCTTTGGTGGGAGGCATTCGGGGACTGAAGCCTCCATATATCAACTTCATTCTATATAAAAATCTTTATCAATTACTACTACTAAACATCCCAGAATCGACATCAAGAATAGTCACTCCTTAAAACTAGTATATGCTGCTCATACAAAAAAATGCACTGTAGCATGAGACATGTCAAAATGTTGTTCAATGATGCTCTATCAGCATGTTTTCTCCTTAATCCCAGCCCAAAATAAGCAAAACAAAACCATTCATCCAGCAACAATATCTAGAGATTCTACTCAGACCACAATTGTGAAATGCTAAGCAGCTTCTTCTGACATTCGACAGATGTGGTTCCCCAACCTTTTGCCTGCATATTCAAGACTTTCACATAAACCTGTAACCCCAGGCAGCAGCAGGCATGCAAAGTACAGCAAGCATTGGTTTGAAACACAGATTGTAACACCCTACTTGGGTCACAAATGATAGTTCAGGAACATCTTTTATAATTAAGGCCTGTACAAAAGCAGACACCCTATGAAAACTAGCCATTATACTTTATTAATAAAGGCAGATAAGGCATGTACCATTTACTAGTACGTTAGTATATGGCTTTAGAGCTTTGGGAATTCTGTAACAAATAGATCAGAACTCAGAATTCAACGTACAGTAATCAACTTGTTGGAAAAATGCAACATTTCTATTAAGTATTTCACGTACTCTTTACATTCCTTGGACACATGAGATGGCACAGTGTATTTGCAGTCCATAATCATAGTCAGAGTTTCACTGTCATTTGCTTCTTGGAATGGTGGTTGTCCACATACCAGCATGTAAAGGATGACTCCTAGGCTCCATATATCTGCAAACAATAGCACATTATGATTATTGATTTATATCCTGCCCTATCCCCAAAGGCTCCGGGCAGCTCACAACATATTAACACACATGCAAGTGACATAAAAACATCATTTTCTCCTCATCTCCCCATGCCTCAGCATTCCCCAGCTTCCATCATCCTCTCCAACTACCCTGCCCGCCACATCCCTGTCATACTCCCATACACCCGGAAGTCTTCCCTGTACCCTACCCCCAGTGCAAGGGGGAGGACTTTGCTCTGCAGGTTAAAAGCTGTGACCCCTCTGCATTTCCTGTTTTCAGTGAAGGCGCAAATTCCATGCCATGAGTCCAAATGAACACCAATAATGGAGCCTTGGCCAAATCTTGTAAAGAAACTGATCGTCTCCTTCATGGTGGAGTAGCCCTGTGTATGAGAGTTCCCAGCGGTTTTCATCCTTGCCTTATAACATAATTTTATTTCCAAAGAGGCAGAAAAAATAGTGAAAGTCTATTGTATTTAAAGCAGGATTTCTAGCCATTTTAAACTTAAGAGTTACAGACTGTCTTCTTATGCAGTTAACTGCAGAATTCACAAATTCTTCTGTACTGTACTCAAGCACAAAATACAGCAGGCACTACATTTTGTAAATAGCAAATTTGGGACCTGAATAAAAAGGACAAAATTAGGGATTTACAGCTACAGAAAACTTGCTTATGCATCAGTTGTTGCATTTAACATGACATGCAATAAGTTAGCTTTTTAACACTGGGTGGAATCAAACAAGACGACAGTCCGCTGGAGTCTGTGTTTGGTCCATGAAGCCCTCAATCATATGTTTAGCATGTCCAGTCTAATAAACGGGCAGCCCCTTGCCCGCATTTCGTGTGCTTGCAGCAGCTTCCACCAGTGGCACTAGCAAACCCATCCCTGTGGCCACCTCTCAGCTGAGAGACATGCTAGAGAGCTCTCCTTGTCTCTCATCTGAAACGTGTCCTAAGATCTCCCTCTGTGCCGCTCAGCTGAGATGAACACTGAGATCTGCTCCCCGCAGTTCCCTTTCCTGGCTCTCAGTTGAGAGGTTGGCGCTGAGGAGGGAGACTGCGGGAAAGGAGATCTCAGTGTGCCTGCCAGCTGAGAGGCAGCCACAGGGGAGGGAGACTGCTGCTGCTCCCGACTCGCTGCTGGTTGGGCACACTAGGTGGGACTATGTGCTGGTGGACCTGGATGCTGGCAAGGCCACAGGCAAACATAATTAATGAGGGGCGGACACCTGGACACCCATTAATCCTGATTGGCCCCCACAGTGGGCCCATGATGTGTCTAGACTCCGCCATAAGAGGCGTTTCTGTGGTGACCATAAGGAGGCAAAATGGCAGATGTCTAAAAGACAGGCATGCGGGAACATGCCTGGTGAAAGCTAATGTGAGCTATCATCTCATTTGATTCCACCCATTGTCAAACTTTTTATAGCTGAGCAATTACCACTTGTGTGTCAGAACAAGCTTTCAGCTCTATTAGCAGGAATATTTTTTACTTTACTGACAACTGGACAGATAGATCGTTTTGCATTTTTTTGTTCGCTTTTTATAATAAAATTTTAATCATTCAAAACTTTTCATTGGCACTCTGTCCCTTTAAGAAATTAAGTTTCAAAACCTAGGCAAACTAAAACTAAACTTCACTTAAGTTAGGAAACAGTTCACAAATATTTAATACTGTACTTTCCAACAGCTCCAAAGATTTTATTTTTCTATTATTAAAAAAGGTAACAGTTCTTATCTGAAAAAGTTAGCATACCAAAAGATTTAAAGGTCCGAAAAGTATACCCTGAACAGCATGAAACACATTTACAAGCTGAAAAGTCTATTAGTTTATTGGGATAGTTATAAAAAGGTTATCCCATATGAAGCACTAGGGTCTAACTATAGTTCTTTTAACCCTGCTCTGCACTAAAAACCTTCTATATTAAATCAGCTTATGGGGTATGATAGACCCCAATTACATCACAGCTGAAAGTATAAATATGATTTGGATTTGAAAATGACTCCAGTTTAACATTTTTTTTATTGTGTTCAGTACAAAAATATATTGCCAACACTAAAGTCTAGATACTAGATACCCCCACTGTTATCAGTAAAATCCTACCATTCATGGTACTAGTTGAATTGACACACACATACACCCTCCATTTTTGGAACATAAAGATGTACACAAACTGCAAAAGTAACAATATTTTCAAGCTAATCATTGAACATTACAAGGGAATCAATAGGCTTGAATACATTTCCTTGGGTCAAGGAACGAGATAATATATAGGTGACAAGTGTTAACATCCCAAAGTTCTCACATTCATAAGCAAACCAAGCAAGTGGGTGATAACTCACCATGCAGACAACTTGTCTGCATTTCAAGAGTCTGAGCTATCAGAAGCTATTAGAAACTCATTTAATAGCTGGCTGCCATAGTAACTAATGGAGGGGCTGAAATGACCCCTTCAGCCTAATAGGTTATTTTCTTTTTGGCACAACCTTTCAAGTAAGACATCATTGAAGCTTCACACCATGAACTGATTAATTGCTGTGTAAAGAATCTAAAGATAAAGCAAACTTGTAAATTGGTAACTGGAGTTTTCCACTTAGGGTGTAATTGACCGCCCCACCCCCCTATGCACTTGTGAAATTTTTCTGTGTACACAGAAAACGGCATATTATGAAAAACAGACAAAATTCTACATTGTGTTTGGGTCAAATATTACCCCACAAGCCTGGGCATATATATAGTGCTTTCATTTTCACATTCATTTCAATGGGGGGGAAGGGTGTCAATCGTATCCCCGAAAGGTGCTAGTATTCACTTAATTTTTTAAAAAAAACCTATAACTGGGGGGGCATGAACCAGTGTAACACAAAATTATCATTATTATTGGAACCCATTATCATTATTATTATCAAGCATTTATATAGCGTAAGCAATGTACCTAGCGCTTTATAAAGTAACTGAATAGACNTGGACCCGGCACAGCTGCAGGAAACAAGTGCCCAAACAGGACCACTAATCTGTCCGGCAAGGACATGGTGTAGCAAACGGTGAGGGGTGTGTGCTGGCAGAGAGACGAAGGAATGGAAACAGAGAGAGAGACAAGGAGTGTAACATTCATGAGGATGTGAGGTCCCAGGTGCACGCGCTTGGCTTGGTCACATCGAGAATGATGGCTGGCTGGTCTGTGTGGTGAGGATAGGAGTACACAGACCTCAGGTAACAGACTGTACTGGATGGAGGGTATCAGCAGGAGTTAGGTGATGGGAGCGAGAAGTCGGGGAGGGCAAAGTTGAGGAATATGAAGTGGTACAGGTTTGCTTAAAACATTCACTTTTTGGTACAATTTCCAGGGTACCGTACACCCCCACCCTGATGGAAGAGGGTTAAAACCATTACCATCATTGTATCAGCTACCAAGTTACACATAAGAGTGAAGGCAGTGCTACAGCTGTTGCCACTCAAGAGTGTTTTCTCTATTTGTTCTTTCATATACATCCATGTCAGGAAGCCATTACATTAGGCAGTTATTAGTTTCTATAAACAATTTCTTATTTTGCCAGTTATAAACTATTCTTTTGTACTAACAGAAAATTAAATAGGATCAAGTCTAATTTCCTTGAATATTATGATCTGTAATAAAGATATCATATTAAACCTTAAAGTCATTTAAACACTAAAGTAACTTGACTCATGCTCACGATGGGCTCCATCCTGAAGTTACTGAACTTGCTCCAATGCAGCAAAGTAATTGTATGTGGACTCAACAGAACTGTTCAAGTTGTATACTGAAATGCGCTACTGTACTGGGAACAGAGTGCTTAGTTAACACCTTTTGCAGTAGTATTAAGCTATACAACAGTAACGTGTGTAAAAGACCAACATAATGAATTAGATAATTTCTCTTTTTCCAGGTATAAAGCAAAAAATTTTAAAAGGCTATTTTGCAGGTATACTTTCCCCCACCTTGAGGATGGCAGACTCCAAATATCCACTCCCTGTACAGTACTCTCAATATGCCTGGAATGTTTAGGCCATGTGCTTCAGTAGCAGATGATGGCATCATTTGGGTGGAACTTTAAGGAATACATTTACTTTAACTGTACATTTACTTTAATTGGCACTCAGCTATTAGGAAAAAATCAATAGCATTTCAGTTTTTTAAATACAACATTTTCCTCCCAAACAATTGTTTTCATATTTATATTATATATATTATTCAAGAGACGGAAACAAAGTAGTTTGGATTTATAATTATAAACAACAATCTTTATTTTTATATAGCACCCCCCTGCCATGGCGCACGGAGCACTTTACATAGACCAATTTAACACAAATTTTAATATAACTATTATTATTTGAACTACAGGACAGATATATAGATATAAATAAATAAATAAATAAATAATCCAAACTACTTTGTCTCCATTTGTATACAGTTGTATATCACCTCATACTACTGGGGGCATGAAATAGGGTTAGATGATGGATTCTAGGCAATGGAGGAGAGACCAGGCAAGAGAAAACCCATGTGGACAGTTTCCTGAAGTTGGCAGAAGAAAGAATTTGTGTTCAGGAGGAGACAAAAGTACAAAGGGAAATCCTTTCTGGGGAAAAACCTGATAAACAGATGGGAGAATTATTTCTTCTTCTAGCCTTGATCCCATCTACACGTGTCAGCTTGTCAAGCTCTTCTCCACACCAGACTGTTTGGAGCCAGTTGAGAGGGACACTGCAGCTGGCCATATTCTTCTGCACAGCGTCTATCTCATTTTCAGTCTTCCAACCCTTTTCACCCCCACCAACTCTAGGTCTAGCATCTTTCTGCCAACAAATTCTTCAGAAAATTCATAGGTGCCTAAGTCCTCAAAGATTAGACTCAAGCTTTTCCATAATTAGCCACTTTCAAATTACCACATTCATAACTATGGTCCATTTTTGTAACAGCAAGTATCCTTAACATTTTCATTTCAACTGCATGCAGGGTCTGATGCGTGTCTTCCTCTGTACAATGAACAATACAGGACTAATTTATCCTTTTGTAAACCTTGGGAGTTCAACTGAACAGAAATTCAATCACAAATCTCTCCACACCAACTTCTCCATGCTTTTCCTGACCTCCCTCTAAGCTCATCTGTGACTAGGCCATTCTCCTGTACTATCCTTTGAACTTTTGTACCTTTGGGACTGGCTGTCATCTTACAGTATCATCATCTTCTCCCTACGAATTACCATCAGTTCCAAACTGTTTTGTTCCTACTAATTCTCACCCACCCCCCAAAACAAATTTGGTTAGAATTCTTGGCAAAAACCCCTAAGTACCTGGGAGGGGTTACAATCCAACGGGTATTTAATATATTTTGTAAATCTTTATTGTTGTCGGAGATCACAGGATTGTATTAAATCTCAAGCTGGAGTCACAGGGGCAAAGGTTTCAGACCCACTGCCTTAATTTCTCCCCCAGTATTTAGGACAAATCAGCAGTTGGGGCTAAACTTACAAATGAAGTTCAGAAAAATCAAGCTACTCCTGAAGAATGCCAGCTAGAAGCTTTGTTCATCAAATATGAAAGGTTTAAATCATGACTGAGGATCACTTTCCTTCAGGCTGTGCCTTGGGGACCCATTTACCAAATGATTCCAAAATTTACAACACAAATCCTACATTGCTGCCTAACAAAGCCCAGCAATTTGAGAAACCACACTCCTATGTGCATTTTAGAGCACTAACTGTTTCCACTCTGAACTACAGGACTGATGAGATATGACCTAGAATGAAACTGAACATTTTGTTACTAGTGACATGGGCCAATAAAGCAAGCCTAAAACTGTGTGATGCAAGGTTGTCAAAGCAAGCTACTCTGCAAATAGCAAGACAAGAATACACAGAATACAGAGGAAGTGGTAAACTGTGATAAAAAAACAAAACAGGAAACATTAGGCAACTCCACAAAGTCACCTCACAGTTAACAGACACTAAGCAGGATAATGAAAATAATCTGTTGAACTGAATTGGGTTAATGTCAGACTTTAAACTTATGTGAACTCAAAATTAAAATCCTATTGTGCAGAAAAAACCTACTATGAGTTTATCTTGGATTTTCTATTCTGTAGGCAAAGCTAAGTCAAATTTAAACTCAAGTCACTACTGCACAGACAAGGTTAACTCATTTCAATTCTGGAGTGATACTTCCAGTCTTGGTGTGCACAACTGGAAACTGTCAAATGCTCTGACAGAAGTCTGTTAAGCTTATAATGAGAGCTTTTTCCATGAATGGTCTCCTCCATTATTTGTAGAGTGAGAATCTGGTTGATGGATGCTCTTCCAGATAAAAATCCAGTCTGCTTTTTGTAAACTCTTCATCAACTACTTCCTTTATTCTTCTTGAGAAGATGCTGCAAAAAGCTTTGCACATCATTGGAAGGAATGCAACATCCCACTGGGTTTACAATTGCCTAAATCCATTTTTGTTGGAATTTTAAAAAGAAATGACTTTTCCCATAGTTCTGGAGACTTTTTCTGGTCTCAGCTTATTAATTCTTTCATCACTACATGTTTTCAACATTATCCCAGTTTTCATCTCTGGTTTCCCACGTTCTAACTTTATTGCACCCTTCATATCTTTGTGATGATGCGTTAGCAGCTCTGGTTGCTTCCTTTCTTTTTCAAAGCCAGTAACTTATGATGTTGTCCGCTTAGAAGCTCTCAAATCCTCTGTCTCAGGAATCCTTCCTTATTTGACTTTAGCAGATCCACTGGTGTAAACTCAACAGTAAGCACTTGAAGATGTAAGCTAAACTTTTCCAGCCACTTCAAAAACATAAAAATGATAGTAGTGTGGATTAATCTTCCCATTTCTACATCAAAAAATATAGCCTTAGAGCAGAAGCCACTCCCTGCCATTTTATTTGACCAAAGAAGAGATATGGAGGTACAATCATGGTTACCTTCTCACTTGCTGCCCCCCATGCCTGGAACTCCCTCCCTGTCCACATCCGCCTTGCCCCCTCCCTTCATACCTTCAAATCTCTCCTTAAAACTCACCTCTTTCGCTCTGCTCTGTCTGACTCTTTATCCTGCTGAGCCACTATTCCTATACCTACGATCGGTTTACCCTTATCCTTGCAACATGGACCTGCCTGCTGTCATTCTCATCGTAACCAAGCCAAGTACGTGCACTTGAGACCTCGCATCTTCATGAATGTTAGACCCCTTGTCTCTCCCTCTGTTCCCCTTCCTAAGTCTCTCCCCCAGCTCCTGTCTCTCAGATTGTAAGCCCTAGGGGCAGGGACCGTGTCTGTTTTATTACTTTGTAAAGTGCCAGGTACACTGCTGGCGCTATATAAATGTTTGTTAATAATAATAATAATACCAAATATCGCACAATGAACACTGTCAGATAAATATAAGTACACCGAGATCAAACTGCAGGCAAAAGCAGATACTGGCCCTTTTCACAGGAGACGCCCCCTCCCCTCACCCATGTGAGCGACTGGATGGGTGAGGGGGGTATCCATGTGACCATTGATGGGAATGAATGGGGGATGCGTGCACGCTCCCATACTCCACCAATCCCTCCCCCACCCCTCCCCACGATTGGAGAAAACAGAGATGCCTCCGTGCATGGAGATGGGTGGAGGTGGGTGGTCATCCATGCAACAGGCCACCCATGCACCACGGCCTACCCTGCCCCCCCCCAAGCTCCTCCTGGGCCCGTGTGAAAAGGACCACTATAGTGCCTTGCAAAATACTGTAACCCAGCTTTCATCCCTCTTAAAATCCATTTTCATCAATGGTGCTCCAAGAAGAATAAACTGTGTACCCACACTGCTCACTCTCCAAAACCATGTCAATTTAAGAACTAAAACTAATTCAAGACGCACCAAATTATCTTTTGAAATCCTAAATGAGTACTACCATGCCTGCTTCTCATCACAGACAAGAGGTTACCAAAAAGAAGCTTCTTCTCAGCAACCACTAAAATCTGGTAATTTCCCCCATGGCTGTCACCAGTCCTCAACACTCCTCCACACCAATGTGGAAGTCCTGACCAATTTTGAGAACTCCTTAATTATAGCTTTAAAATAATTTATTTATTTATTTTAAGTGTATTCTCTTACAAGGGCTTGAAATGGGTTACCACACACAAAAATATAAACAATTAAAAATCTCTCATCCCAAACCTACCCCAAAGCCTATCCCTGCTTGCCTGGCCAAAAGTGTCCTACATTTCCTCTGCAAGATGAACAGGCTTAGTTGGGCTCTGATGAACCTCCAGAAGAAGGTTCCACAATACTGAGGCAGCAATTGAGAACACCTCTCTGCATGGCTTCACTGTACAAGCCTAACAAGCAGATGGTATGAGCAAGAGAATGCTCCCAGCAGACATGGTCTCAGACCTCACCTCTTTCCAAAGACAGTGTACGCCCTGGCTGTTCCGCCAGGCCTTCTGTGAGGGAGACGGGTGAAGAGGGGGTGAGTTGGGAGGGAAGGGTTTTCTAACTCCGCTATTGTGTTTTAGATTTTGGATTTTTATCTATTTTATACATGTATTTTTATGTACTTAATTTTTTCACTTTATAAGCCGCCCCGCGCTGCCATGGGCAGGAGGGTGCGGGGTAAAAATAGAATGAAATAAATAAATGGTGGGGCACAAGGGTAGGCAGTCTTTCAGATATGTGAAGCCCAGGCCATTTAGGGCTTTACAAGTAAAAAACCCAGCACCTTTGATTGAGCCCAGAAAGCTACTGGGAGCCAGTGTAGACTTTGGACCAGTGGTGTGATGTACTCCCAACGACCCACCCACGACAAGGCAGGCCACTGCATTCTGCATCAGCTGAAGCTAACAGTCAAGGGAATCCCCATGTAAAGCACGTTACAGTAATCTAGCCTCAAGGTTACAAAGACATAGATGATTTGTATGGTGGTTACGTCTGAATGGGATAGAAATGGTCTCAGCATCAACACCAGATGGGAGTTGGTGAAAAGTGCTCTTGGCCACTGCAGCATCCTGTTCCAAGCACAGCACTGAGTCCAGGAGTACCCCAAGGCTGCAAACCTGTTTGTTCAAAGGAGGTTGGACCCCATCAGTGACAGGTATCAGGATGCCACTCAGGTCACAGTTCCCAATGGCAGCTAGGCTCTGGGAAAGCACTAAGACTTCGGAACTTGGATTGGTTGAAAAAGAGAGATATAGCTTCACTCCAAATCTCTGTAAGATCTCACCCAGCGGCTTCACACACAAACCGAACAGGAGACGAGAAGATAATCCTGCGGAATGCAACAGGAGGTCCCAAGAGGATGACAAGTAGCTGCCCATCACCACCCTCTGGGGCCTCCCCGACAGGAAGAAAACTATTCCAGAGCAGTCCCATGAGCCCCTGGCAGATCGTATAGTCATGTGATCACCACTTCATGGTCAATCACAGGGCATGAGATTTGTGGGTGCCTGGGCACCATTTGCAACCAGAAAATTGAGGTTGGTGACCAATTCAGGGGCAGGAACAGGGAGCAGTCACTGCACAGGAATGTGCGCTTCTTGGTCTTATCACATTTAAGGGGGGGGGGTGTCTTTAATGTCTTTAAGGGGGGGCTATGCCAGTTGCTGGGGGGAGGGTAACCTAGGGTACAAGCACCATAACCTCTCTCCTTCCACCTCAGCGCGTGAAGTGTGTGCTGGGGGAGGGGACTTGTTGAAAGTAACAGCCGACGCCTCACATTGGAGATCAGCTTGCGCTGGGGCATAGTGCAGATTTGATCTGTGATCGGCTACTACTCTGCCTCCCCACTCAGCCCTTGGAGGGGGCTCCACAGGCCACTCCTCACTTCTGCCTTGGCCACAGCTGGGAGGAGGACACCTCGTCTCTTGGCCCTCAGATGCAGAAATGGGAGACAATGAGTGAGTCGGCTCTGGGTCCTGGGCTCCGCCTCTTCATCCGATACCTGCTCTGGCGAGTGGCTCCCCCGGGTCACACCACCCTAGTATGGGGGGCTCAGGCTGGGGTAAGCTCCCCCTCAAGGTCCTGGATCTAGGATCTTTTGGAGGCTCAGAACAGGGAGGGGTGTCTTTTTGGAGGGCTCAGCCTGGATCCAGAATCTTATATTGCGGCTCAGTAGGGGGAAAGGGAGCCCCTCCTGGGCCATGCAGCTGGAGCACTTGGAGGGCTCAGCCTGTGGAGTCCCCACTGGAAGAATCCTACAGCTCAAGTTGGGGAAGGGGGGTGTTTCGTTTCTGGGAAGCTGTAATGCGTACTGGAGAAGCTTTTTAATGCGTTTCCACTCCCCAGCCCCCAGGATCCTAGCATTTGGGTATGGAGAGGCTGGAGACGTCCAGGTCCACAAGCAATCGGTGAAGATTTGTGTCTTGCCTTCCCCCACCCCCACACACCTTGCTATTAATCAGGGACTTCTGTAGTCTAGGAAGTGGGTGGGTTGGGGACTTAGTTTGCAGGGCTTCCCTTCTCCAATTGCTTAGGGGTGGGATGGGGTGGGTGCAAGATTGGTGGCTTCCCCCACTAACATTGTTGCTCAGCGTGTGTGTGGTGCAGGGATCAGTCTAGGAAATCTTCTACTGAGAGCCTATAGTCTTAACTACAGGAGTACGAGTAATGCTTCCCCACCTACCCACTGGCCCTTGGGATTCTGTAGCCCAAGGTAGGAGGGAGTTATGAGATACTTCCAAATCCCAGTACCTTATAACCCACGAAAGGATGGCTCTGGTCATATTGCAATTCCCCTGTGGTTTATCTGAGGTATGAGTTTGCTTTCCATGCTCAATATAAATGTAGAAATCCATGCTGTCGTCACGGCTGGATGCAGCCACCAGATTTTGACCCAGCCTGAAACCTGGGTTTGCATAGGCTGTGGCATTGCTTAGCCTGGGCTGTTCCTTGGACCATCCCAGAGGAACAACCCAGGCTAAGTGCTGCTATAACCCATGCAATGGATGCCGGGCTGGGGTAAAGTGGGCCATCACGTTTGATGTCCGACTTACTTTTACCCCGGTCTGGGTCCACGGCCTGGCTGCCCATCAGGGAGAGGGAAAGGGCTGTGCAAACGTACATCCATGCGTCTCCCTGCCCTGGCCCGCCGTCACTCGTTTGGCACCTGGGCCAAATCCTGCCCGGAGTGAGGGCCTCACTCCAAGCAGGATTAAAGCGTGCCGTCACATCTGACAACACCCATAGTGTGGAGACAACAGGGATTCACCAATCTCTGTTCACCACATAGAATAGTTGTGCTGGATGGAACTTTGCAAACCTTTCTTTGCTGCTGCCACAGCACATCTCCTTAGTGACCAGCTAACAGTGCAATCTGGAGTGTTTTACAAGGTTGAATATAATCTATTTTCTCTACAAATGCATGAAAAAGCAGATTTCTTTGGTGGGGCAGGGATGTAGGAATATTTGTCAGAGGACCAGCCAAAGGCGGGGGGGGGGGGGGGGGAAGATCTGTGATTTCAGCAACAGAGTATGCCACACTAGATTTTAGTGTGCAATTTAGTTCTTAAGCATCAACCACCATGTAGGGTTGTAATTATTACACAAATAAAAGGTGTGAGGATTTTTCATCATAAGCCAGTTAGCAGTACATTTGATTTACTTTCAAAGCGGTTGAAAAACGTTGACCAGGAAAGGGTTATTAAAGCAGGATTCTCAGAACTATGACAACCAGGGAAGTATACAAGCAACTTCCTTACATAACATGAAGTCACTGCCATGGAAACCAACATACGTCACTGACTGCCCCTGCCATGCCCATCTAAAAACTAGCGTACAGAGGCCAGTCAAGCATGTCTGTTATATTTAAATGCATAGACTACACAATGGGTATTCATCTCCAATTTGTTCTAAAGATAGAACTAAAGCATTCAATTTAAAACCTGACATTTATTCCATCGCAAAGGCTCAAGTCATTCATAAGATCAGCAGTATGGAGTTAGGAAGTGGTAATTTATGCCTTGCCGGAGTTTTATGTAGCTTCTGTATTAATACTAATCTATTAAAACTTGTCAGCCTTCAAAAAGTTACAGATAACATATGTGATTTCAAATCTCTAATATGGACATGTGTTTGCTAAAAGCAGTCATATTATTGCTATTCAACTACCGTAAATAAGTGGCTCTAGAATTATCTTGTTACAATAAAGCAATTCATTCCATCACTATGGTTGAATATGCAATGCTATTCAGATAGGTGCTACTCAAGGATTTGTGATTCACTTTAGCAAAACAGAGATCCCCAAATGTAAAAACTACTATTCAGTGTTGCCACAATATGCAGCATTTGCATGAGGACTCTACACTGGCTAGCCATAAAAGAAGTTGTCACTTGTTTCATTAAATACAATTTTTTTTAGTAAGTAGTTTAAGTAGAGTTGTAATCCAAGTTACTAATTTATTAAAAACTATTTATTCTACATTTTGGATGGTGAGAGAAAACTGGCTGGACGGTACAATTACAAAAATACATCCTTATCAATCAGGTGTTTTGGTATAGGATTTCCTAAAATCCCTCATTATAGTAGTCTACATGAAAAACTCATGACTGTGTTTCTGCTCCTTCACAAAGCAGTAAGCTCATGAGCACCAACAGAATAAAACTGTTCCAAGTAAGTTACAAGCCACTGCTACTGATAAACATTTGTGCGGAACAGCAACGATACAGCTCCATTTCCCCCTTCATACCACAAAGACACTCTTCCTTTTGCCATTTATCATGTCTTTCTTCCTTCACTTCTCTTTGAGCATGACTGCAGTAACAGAGGATTTCCTCTATCCTGTTCTGGCATGGTAACGAGGATTGCATTAATGTTGCTGATTCTATGCCAGTGATGGCAACAGCCCAGTACAATTTTGAGATGGGAACACTAGAAATCTAACAAAGGGACCAAACACATGGGAAGGCAGAGGATTGGAGAGAGCACAGGAAGCACAAGGGAACACGATCAGAGTACACTGGAGACAGGAAATAGGAATGTACAAGCAGTCCAGTGGATGCCGCAGTCAATCCAAGGCCAAACTCATTTAGTCACTTCCTAGATTAGGAGCACTATAGAAAACGCACACATTACCTACAAAGCAGCAGGGAAAGGGGTGGTGGTGGGTGGTATTTTTTTGTTTTGTTTTTTGGGAGGTGTGGGAAACAATGCCCTTTGGCCAAATAAAAGAGCATTACTGAAAGCCACTCATATTTAACAGGATATGGAAAGGTGGAGACCGCAACAATGAAATTGAATTCCTCTACATGTTAGAGCATGTCCAGTCTACTGGCTACATCTTTATATTTTGCTACTGTAGAAGGAAAAGGCAACAAAAGTATGCAAGTATTATTCATATTTTCTTGTTATACCAAAGTTGTCTATTAGGCCTAAAAAGCTTAAGCCACATTCCAGAAAGCAAAGGCTTTATAATATTGAAAAGTTACTAAACAATATCTAGCAGTACATGTATTTCTTTGTGATGAATTTTTTCTGTTGCAGCCACTCTGAGTCCTACAGGGGATGAGCGGGATATAAATCTAAAAAATAAATAAATATTTGGGTTTCAAAAATTTATGTTTTGATTTTTTTTATACTGCCCTTCCCACAAAGCTCAGGGCAGCTTACAATCCATAGAAAACAACATTAAAATTCATACAACAAACACACCCTCCCCTCAGACTCCCATCCTCCCCACAGTCCAACACAGAAACCCAGACAACCCTATTTATCCCTGCCTGCCATGTGCTCTTCCAAATAAAGTGGTTTTGCACCACCTCTGGAAGATGCCCAGACACAGGCTCAAGTGAACTTCCCAGGAAAGGGAGTTCCACAGAATAAGGTACTCTGAGTAAGTTCAAGTAGTAATGCATTTGTAAATGTTTAATTAAGCCAGTTTAACAGGTCGATAAGATGTTGAACTTGGACCTGCAAGACCAGGTTTCAAAACCTGTCGTAGTCATGAACTTATTGGGCGACCTTGGGCAAGTAACTCAGCCTCAGTTCCTCAGCTACAAAATGGGAATAATGGCCTACTTCACAGGGTAATTTGCAAACTAGATTAGGATTATCAAGCACTTACACTGAAAGTGTTTAAAACACTGAATGTTATAGAGTCAGGAGACCAGGGAGAAGCGCTACAGTTAAGAAACCTGCATCTGTGTTAAAATCACAAACATTCTACTTCTTATGAAACTGAGATGATCTGACCTATCAGTGTGAGATTTGGTACAGAGAATTGCTTGGGTGAGGAGTAGAAGCGGTCCAAACTTCAGCCAAATCAGCTGAGAAATCGCTACGCTATAGCAGTTTGGATTTTAGAGGTAAAACTGGTGTTCTGGGTTTCTTTTGTTTGGTTACGTTTTTTTTTAAACGGATTTTGCAACCTTTTCATTGCTCCTCAAGCGTTCGTTCTCTGTGAAATATCTGGACATGTAGGCATGCTGGATAAAGCAAGTGAGATTTCTAGTTTTTTCCTGCGTTTAGGTTCTAAAAATCCACTGTGTAGTTTTGAAGTTATGATGTTTTGAATTTCCCATTTTGTCAAATGGGGAGAGTGAGAAACGCATTGGCTGACTGTTCTAGTTGCCAAGCAAACTCCGCAGCAGGTGAAACTGACGAGCCACAAAGAATACGGATTGGAAACAACAGAAATACTAATTTGAAGTAATGGAGTTTTGGGAATGCAAGTAGCCCTTAATGGGCAGTAAACAAATACAATTGTGAATGGTTTATCTGAAACAAAAGTAGTAGGTGAGGACCTGAAATGCTAAAGATGGTGATGGGAGACTAAAAAAGGCCACGGGGGGGGGGGGAAAAAAAAAGGGAGGGGGAAAGGGGGGGGGAGTGAGGAAATCATAGAGGAAAGGGAAAGATGGGGAGGGGAACTGGGTGGAATGACAGGTAGACCATTCAAAGTATTCTGAATTATGAGCGTGCTGGGTAGAATGATGTATATGAGACCACCAAGAGCAGCTGGAAGACGGGTAGGATGACACTGGCAGCGGCTGAAGTGACAAGGGGCTGGGTGGAACAGTAGTTAGGAGGTCACCGGGAGCAACTGAAATCATAGGTAGGTGGTCTCCAAAAGCAGCTGAAGTGAGGAGGGGCTGCGTGGAATGACAGGTACAAGGACACTAGGAGTGGCCAGAATAACAGGTATGAAGACACCAGTAGCAGCTGAAATGACAGGGAGCTGGGTGGAATGATGCGTATGAGGACCCAGCCCCATTCACTATCTTTTAATTTCCTCTCTGTGGCTTCTTCACTCCCACTCCCCCAGCAAAGGGAGAGAAAGTCAAGAGAGAGACTATATGTAGCTACATGCAATGAGTTGGATCTAATTGCTTTAGGCATGTAACTAACAAAGACCAGGAAACACGCCCGTGGAAAAGGGTCTGCAAAGCAATCTCCAGCCCCCTCCCCCGGTGCCGCCTCAAAACTGACAAAGTTTGGGCTGAAAAGAAAACTCAACAGTAGGGTGTTTGGTTGCCAAACTCAGGTTGGAACTGCAGCAACGGGGAATTTAGTACATTCTCCTTTGAAAAACAGGGCAATTCTTAGACCAAAAAGCGTTTGGTTTAAGTGATGTGTTAAGGCTCTTGAAAATTCACTCATGCTCAAAAAAGCATGGAAATTGTAAGTTAAAGCTCCCACCTTAACTTGCACACCATGTAAGCAGTAAAGACATTGTACAGTCTTGCATATTGTGCCTGCTTGCAACTCAGGCTCCATGAACCCCCACTTTGCCTTGGTCTGTCAGCATTTGCAGGTTGAGGGCAACACTAAAATAAGAGAGCGTTGGGGGGAGGGGGCGGGACATGGGCTGGGACAACAGCTTTCAAACCAACCCCCCACCTTCCCTATACGCTTTCATTTAGGGCTGGGAACAAAAGGAAAAACGTGGACACAGTAGGGGCTACTGGCAGTTTGCATCCAGATTACGATTGGGGTCAAACTCTTAAATACTGGGATTAGAAACATTAGGGAGGCAGGCTAACCTTACTATTTCCTGCCTTGATGCTCCTAGTCTGTAAGACTGAGGCTGTGCTGTAGCTGGGTAATATGTGCGCAGTACTCCACAAAAATGTGTTGAAGTAGTACAAAAAGCACTGATATTCACGTATTTAAGAGGCTTGGAGCAAAAGGGCACATGTCTGAAATGCAGAGCTAGATTTGCTACATCGTTGCATTACAAAGAAAGTATGTTCTGGAAAAAACACATTGTTATAGAGGAAGCTGCAGGGAGCAAAGCAACAGTGGTGTAGGAGGACCCGAAATATGCAGTGTCCAAAATTATTTTTCAAGAGTGACCACTATCTTACTTTAAGTCTTACTGGAAAAGCAGATCTTCGGAGATGAGAGTTTGCTACATTATACAATGGTACCTTAATAATGTGTGGCAAGAAAGGTCTGTACTGAGTCTAAGGGGTGATTTTTGTGAGTACTGAGCAAGGGGGAGTATGGGATGAAGAACAGTTAGTGCAGAAGCAAAGATATCCGACTGTAAGCAGCAGTATTTCCAACAATTCTCCCACACCCGCCTATACATCAATTCACCTGTCCTTAAGCCCCTGGGCAGCGAGCAGATGCGCTTGAGCTGTTGCCTGAAAAAAAGGCTATAAGTGAAGGAGAAACTGTGGCCACAGTGAAAACAGAGATCAAGACAAGGTGTGGGTGTCTGGAACCTAAATCGTAGGTGAGCACAAGAGAGACTCTACAATGTCTTTACTGCTTACATGATGCACAAGTTACACAAGGTAAGGCAGGAGCCTTAACTTACAATTTCCATGCTTTCTGGAGCATGAATGAATTTGCAAAAGCCTTAACTCCTCTCTTGAAAACCAAAGGTTTTTTGATTCAAGAACGAACAGCAGCAGCAGAAGCAGCCACCAACAAATGCAGGTCTCTCAGTGTTTTCACAGCTTTTCCTTGCAAAAGTGTAGATTGCCGATCTGTGACGACTATACAGCGCTGCATTCACCTAGTAGCGCTATAGAAATAAGTTGTAGTAGTAACTGCCTAACATACTGCTAATTTAAAAGGCCTAATGTCATGCAAAAACTTGAAGCACATTTCGTTTGCCCTCTAAGTGTCACTTCACATTACTAACGAACATACTACTTATTTAAAGGAGACAGAACAATGCTTATAGAGAACAAGATGTTTTGCATGTTTCCCTAAAATATGTTCATGTTTAATGGGAAAAGTTTGAAAAATAAGCACTTCTAAAGACTTACAAGTAAACTCTATAATAATCCATTAGTAATGGATTACATATTTGAAATTAACAAAAAGTCTAACCATTTTAGACAAAGGATTACACAAAGTTAAAAAACAGCCTTAAAAATCCTATCAATCTGAATTTATAACCAAGTACAAGTAGGAGGAGGTCTATATGGAAAACAATTCAGTAAAAGGGACATCATAAACATTTGAAAATGGTGTTGTTTATCTAAGCATCACCACAGAGGTGGAATTACTACACACACACACACACACACACACAGTTTTTGAGGTTCCTTTTTTCACAAACAAAAGGCTTTAATGGTGGTAAAATTTAACTTTAATAGTTCAACTCTCCTAAGTTTCTTCTGTATTTTCTCTTGGGTAAACTTTCCTCACTTTCCCCTGGTGGTAAATGGTTTATTTTCTGAAATGGTTCCCAAAACTTTTGTTTGTGACCGTATTTTGAGTCATACATACAATAAAATAATGTAGTAGGCCTAAATGGGTTATTACATTCATATGGTAATTTTCATAGCAAGGAAGCCACCAAACAGCCAAAAGCCTTCTGCAGCCACCGCAGGCATTCACCTGCCACTAAAGGAGGCTTTTATGGAAGCCAGAGGAATGGGGGAGGATGGGGGCAGAGCAGCCCCAGGTGGGAAAAGGCCCCAATCCCTGCAGATCCTCTTCCCCTGCCACAGAAGGAGGCATTTATGAAAGCCAGAAGGATGGGAAGTAGGGCAGCACCAGGTGAAAAAAGGCCCCAGTTGATTCAGAAGCTCCTGGCTTGCATAAAAGTGTATTAATGTTCAAAACAGAATAATAATAGTTCCTGTATTCACCACAAGTTACTACTGTGTCCACATAATACTTAATTTTATAGTACTTTCCTGGCTAAAAACAGAACCTAACTTTCTGTAAGAGCTAGTTGCCATGAACCTCTAAACTCAGATGGCTGAGGTTTAGTTAATCTTTATAGGAAAATCTAAAATGTCAGATTTCATCTCGCCTTTCTACGACTAACACAATGGCATACATAGCTCTTACTCAAAAAATTTGAGGACAAAAGTTTCACGCAAAAAACTGGAATTTTCGTTCTATAACTTGTAATATTCCTAGAATCCTTAAACAACCTTAACAGGCACAGCCAGTTTATGCTATTAGTTTAACACAATTTTAACTGCAACTTGACACTAAACAACAGGAATGTTATGAGTTTAGACAAAGTCTAATAAACCTCTATTCAAAACTCCAGCATCAAGCATACATGCTTTAAAAACAGTATTACTCAAACCAGTTGTTAAACTATTCTGAATTGGAGATCACTCTCTGCTGGGCTGATTCACATTTCACTGATGCAAGCCAGATTACTCTTGCACTATTAAATATGCAATGCACATGCTTAGGCAATGTATGGCTTGCCCTAAATATAAAAGCAATTTTTCCTGCTATTAAGAGAATTGGATTTCAGTTCTTGACCGGCAGTGGCTATCTGCATTACTAGTATATAATTTTTATTCAAAGATGCAAAGTATATAGACCAGGAAGACGGGAACCCCATTACAGAGCTTTAAATCTTAACTGGTGGTGATGGTCTTTTGGGGGGGATGGGGGTCTTTGGGTAAGCTGAGAGGCAGTTCAGATTATGCGCTTCAGGTAAGTTGAGAAAAGCAGTTTTGAAAACAAACATAATGAACTAATTTTTTAAAAAAAAAATCAGTACAATTAATAATAAAAAAAATAAAAAACCAGTTCCACCACACACTTCCATTTCTCCTGGTGTATTCACTTTGTTATTCAACTCTGATATCCAACCTGCTGCCAAGTTTATTGTAGCATTTGTAATCCATAGCTATATTATATGAATTGAAAAGGAGGATCTGAGGGTTATGGCAATAGCGCAGTTGGGGCTACTGATATAGGTTTTTCCAATTTAAAAAGGGAAATTTTAGAATCTGCTACACAGTTCTGTGGTAATGACGTAGGCAATGAATTCTGAAATACATCTCCAGAGAGGTCAAAAGGTTCTTCCCACTCCTTTCTTCCTTCCGCAATACTGCACAGGTAGCTAGCTGTGCATCAGTCATTTACACTCCGCTCTGAAACACCTGGTACAGGCCACTGACAGAAGCGAAATATTGGCTGACACTTTTCCATGATCTAGCGGTGTGACAAAATCTGCACTTCCCTCAGATAATCCAAGGAGTACTAAAGACTATTCACCGCTAATTGCACAAATCAAATAAGCAAACGTTTGGAGTTTTTCTACTACTTATATTAAAGGGAAATCCTGTTCAATGGCAGACTATTATCAGATAAATTAAACCAGTTGAAAATTGACATTTAAAAAAGTTTAGATAATGCATCCAAGCCTTATAACCAAAAAGAAAAAGCCAGTTTGTTCCATCCCACACAGGCTGGCTAAGTGGCATGAAGTGCTGAACCAATAATTTTACTCTGTTGCCACACAGAAAAGAAAAAATGACAACGCTTTGCATGGCAATGTACTATGGCAGCAGTCTGCCAAACTCTGATCTGCATGGCTATGACAAAACAGGCTTCAGTTTCTATCAGCACCAAGGTGGAGGAAAGGAGGGGTAAGGGATACTTTTTGTTCAATGCAAGGCTGATCATCCCTCTGACCAAGTTAGGAAAGTCCAGCAGTGCAGAGAAATAAAAATTACTTACTGTCTCAACAAGCTGCCAACCTACATTTAAAAGTGAAATTTATTTCTTAATTTTGTCCATAGGTTCACTTTCTTCAACCCATATTTGGTTTCCCTGCCCACTGCTATGCAAGATGACTCCTCTACATCTGTTGTACCAGTTCCTCACACTTTGAGGAGTACACGTGGCTAATTAGGCATGCAATTTGAAGTGTGCGGCATAACAGTTCACTGGCATTAAATGGAAGAGGCACACCGTTGTAGTTTTTGATGAAATAAAAACTGAGTTGTTCAATCATTGTCCTTAAAAATTCAAATGCAAACCAAAGCAACTAGTTCAAGTTACCTTTTTTATTTACAGGTAACAATTGTATTTTCTACAAAAGAATCAGCCAAGCAAACTAGTTGGGGCTTGCTGCTAGTTGGGCCTACTAGTTGGGGCTTAAACCCCTAGCTACCAGTAGTCGAGAGCTGTTAGCAGGAGATGGGTTACCCCTCCATGACCTATACATGTACTTCTTTTGAGCTACAGGACCATTGCAGTTCATAGTAAATTTTTGATTAGCACTGGTCACTCTATTTCTCTTGCAAAACATGTAATACACAATATAACCTACTCCAACTCACAAGCAGTTATTTGGTAATGAAATTTGAAAGCAAGATACCATTCTATTCTATGGAGAAAATTCAGAACTAAGCTTGCCAAGAGTCAGAAAAATGATTATGTAAGAATGCCACTGTGCACGTATCCATCCATTCTGATTTCTGGAAGCTGTATTATAACTCAGATCTTTAACTACTTCAAAACTCCTCAAACTTGTCACCTTTATTCCAGTTTCATTTGTTCCTTCTTGTTTTCACAACAGCCTCTCAGCAACTGCTTCCTCCCCCCTAATGATTCAAAAAAGCCATTATTCCTCCTACTCTAGAAGACTTCATTAGAGGAGGAGGAATAACAGCCAGTATCTTGCTTTTGTCTCAAGCTTCCTCTCTTCTCAACTACCTCCTCAGTTCCCTCCAGTTGGGCCTTTTTCCATTCCAGTAATCAGAAAAATTAAGAGGCAGAAGAGCAGCACTGACAAGACTTCCCACAGTTGACATTTTTCTTATGTTCGAAAGATAACTATGAAATAGTTGCAAACTATACTACAAGAAATTCAGATTGCCAAGCAACAACTTGCAGGCATTAGCCACAAACCTATTTCCAAGGTAAATGGATCAAAACTGGAAATAAACTCAAGTTCTGTTCCTTTTAAGGCCATTTCAACATCTCCGCCATTAACTTGCTATTCGTACCCACCTTTAAACCAACACAGCATGCATATCCTCAAGATTAGCTTCTGCTAGCAATTCTAAAAAGCATTTAGCTGTTTTGAGATTTGTTTTTCAAGTTCTTTTGTGATTGACATGGGGGAAAAAATGGATTTTGCCTGAGGGAGTATGCACAAAGACATTGTAATCACCCAGGTTTTAACACATGGGACATTTTAACATGTAGTTATTCATTTCTTATTGAAAAATTTAAATTTTGCCTCCATCAAATAAAGTTTTTACTATTCACACTCCTAGGCTCTGGCGTCAAGCCAGAGATTCTTTTAGAACAGCTGTGTCCACTTTGGATGGACTACTGTATTCACTAGTATACTCCAAAGGCACCAGAGCCCAAGTGAGATACACGGGGATGAAAGAATATACCCTTACTAAAATACTTCTTAAGTTTGGTGACATTTTTGAAAGCAGCAAAATGTGTAAACGTTAGAATATTCCGATACATAAGATTACTGACTGGTTAGGAGTCACTTACCTACTGCAGGTGCATCATACTCATCCCCAAGTAGGATTTCAGTAGCAGAATACGCAAGAGATCCACAACTTGTAGTGAGTTTCTTTCCAGGCTGAAATTTGTTGCTGAAGCCAAAGTCAGTCAATTTCACAAGTCCTTGTTTTTCAAAGAAGACAACATTCTCTGGTTTTAAGTCTCTGTGAACTACATGTAGCTTATGACAGTAAGATATAGCATGAACTATCTGAGCAAAGTATTTCTTTGCCACATCCTCATTAAGACCTTCTTCATGTTTCATGATGTAATCAAACATATCTCCTCCATCACCAAGTTCTAAGATTAGGTAAAGTTTGGTCTGAGTGTCAATCACTTCATACAGACGTACAATATTAGGATGCTGCACCAGTTTCATGCATCTAACTTCTTGGAAAAGATGTCCAGTGGCTAGAGTGTCCAGCTTGGTCTTGTCAATTACTTTTACTGCTACCTTCTCACCTGTAAAGACATGTCTGGCAAGTTTCAACACAGCAAAATGACCTCTGCCCAAGGTTTTATCCAGATCATACAAACCAGCAATTTTCCCATCATATCCTCGTTTGAAACCTGCCATGTTTTTCCAAGAGGAGGAATAATGTTTTAGAATTTTTAAAATTCTTGTCTTCTCACAAGACTATCTGATGCAAGTAGGTATTCCATTTTTATTGCCAAGTACATCTAAAATATAAAGAAGCAGCAAGATTATACTCTATTCACTTTATCCTTTGAACTTATTATTTTTAAATGGTTGCAATGTGTTTTAGACATAAACTTGGCATATACGTTCAAAATCAATTATTTCAATGTTTTGATAAGTGCTTATGACCAAAGCAGTAGAAAGAGTAGAATCTTATGAGAGTTATGCAATGTGTCTGAAGAAAGTCTCTAAAGAAAGGAAAAAGAATGGAATTTAAAGAAAATTTTCTTCATGGAACAGAATTAGAGGAAACTCAATGTTCAAATTTCTTTGAAACTGAACAATCCATAAGTGCCTTTCTTGTAAGGAAAAAATCTCACAAATTAGCACTTCAACCAAGTCATTCTGTCAAACCATCAGTTCTCCATCTGTAAAATGGGGATCATAATGACCTACCTCACAGGGTTGTTGAGAGGGTGAACTAGGTAAGGATTGTAAAGTGCTTTAAATGCTGAAAGTGCCATAGGAATACCAACACACAATAATATATCACATCAAAATACTTGATTGACATTACTACTACAATATTAAAAAAATTAAAAGGAAAAAAGGAAGATAAATCTAAATTGAAGGGAAACACCTGCAAAACTAACACAGGATAACTAATTTCTGGTGGCCACAGAAGTGTTAAAATACGCCCCAAAATGTGGTAAAGCAAATATTACTTGTGTCAGTATTTTATTTCATACGTTTGGGTAAAAGTTCCCTACTTAACACACCCAAGATAGAGTGAGGTACAAGATATTACCTTGTACTTGTCAAATATAAAGCAAACATTCATAAGTTCAGCAATACTACAGCAGTAACTTTGGAAAAACAAGAATTTAACATTTTAAAGAATGAAATAAGTCAAATGCACCATTTACCTAGGTTTAAAAAGGCATACATTTCCAATCTTATTTACCTTACATTGATTAGTATGCATTATTTACTCTGGAATAAGTACCCCAACATTGATACTGGAAGTTGAGACACACAGATGCATAAATAAGAATTTGGATGTCTAGTCTTTAATATCCAAGTAAAAAGAGTGGCCAAAAAGGAACTGCCCATTTTATAAATCCTAGTTTTTAATATACAAATGTAATCCAATCTAACTCTCCTCCTCTGCCCTCCCCCTTTCATTATTTTCCATTTCTGTTCTCAGGTCAGAACTCTTGACCCAGCATAAAGATAACCACACTTCTTCATCACTACCTTCCAGGTAATGGTTTAAGACAGTGTTCCTCAGTATGTGGCTAACATGGCAAACCTGGCTACTGAAGCCTATTTTTGTGGCCCCTGGTTCCCTGCCACAACGTGGAGCCAAGCCCTAGAAGTTAGACTTGAAATCTGAGCTCAGTGCATCCATTTTTGGTTTCCCTTCTTTGTAAACTATATGAAGGGGCAGGGAGGCGAGTGTGAGGGGAGGCGGGGCTATGCTAATATCTGGTCAGATGACGAACCACGTCTTAGAAAAAGGAGGGAGCTACTCTTGTCTTTGCTCACCATTGTCTGAAGGCAAGAACAGCATGACACCACTCCCATTCCAGAGTGCGTGTGTGTGCCCAGATCGGAGAGAGCGCACATGCTGGATTTGTGTGTTGTAGAGGTTATTGCACTCTGTGATGTGTCATGCCAGGGGACATTACATGTGTCCCATTTTCATTCCCTAACTTTCCCATCTTACCCCTTTCATTCCTCCTTTCTTTCCCAGCATTCTTTACCAGTCAAATTAGCATATTTTATTTCATGTCAATCTATGCAAATCAGCTGTTTTGGCGTCAAAAAGTTACATCCTTTTTTAAATCTGGCCCACCAGGAAAATTGAGAAATGCTGGTTTAAGATTAGATTTACCAAACAATTCTCAGTTTAAGCTTTTAGTAAAATAAAACATGATCATTACCATTCTTTTCTCCAAAAAACTTCACATATTTTCAACTCAGTTGTAAGCTTAGTCTTTCCCTCCCCACCCCAAACAAAAGTTGTTAACCCACTCTGAAGGGGCAGAACAAAATCATTTTAGGATATCGCTTAATGTTATCAGGGAGTTTAACTCGGGCATTTTGATTGTTCTAATAAAAGTTTTCAAGATTTAAACACTGTCAAAATAAGTGTTTAGATATAAATATTCACATGCAGTATTTGCAGGCTAACTAGCTAAGGCATAAAGTGTAAAAAGTTGAACGAGTTTTTCCTTTTTAAAAAAAAAGTGGACCCATTTTTAAAATTGCAGACTGATACTTCAGCAATGCAGGTTGCCGAAAGGACATCACCTCACATCTTTCCTCCCTTCACCGACTCAATGCCTATTATCTGGGCAAATTCACAGTTTTGATCCTCCTGTTTAAAGTCCTCCAGTTAATTAGCTTGATACCTCAGTCCCGGTGATCCTGACCTCAAGAGCTATATTCCACTAAAAGAAGAAAACTGAAGAATGAGACCATTGTTTATTTAAGACAATTGTGGGGGAGGAAGGAGAAGTGAATCGTATAATAACCTCAATTCATTACCAGAAGATTTTTTTAAAAGCAAGCCTATTTTGACTATTACTGGCACCATGAGTGCTTAAAAGACATGGCAAAAAACAAGTCCATTCTCTTCAGACTAAGTAATTTGTACACCTTAATTCTGAGAGAGGCTTAGACACCATGTCAAAATTGTTAATGGATATGGCAGAGCCAAAAACTAGTTGGATATTTTCTAGTAGTACAAAAACACATCGGCCACTTTTAGACGAGTGGCCAATCTAGCAGATTTAAAAATCCACTTTTAGGAGAGTCACGTGGGGAGTGTTTAGACGCACCGGAAGTCACCAGTTGCCAATGAAACAGCGGCTCGCACATTATTTTTAGAAATTGATGTCAAACCTCAATATTGGCATTTGACAAATCCATTTTTAAAAATAACATGCTTGCCGCTGTTCCAATGGTGGCCAGGTGATTTTCAGTGCATCTAAACATCCCCCACCACGGTCCGCTAGATTTGCTGCTCATCTAAAAAGGCTCATAGTGTTACCATAACTTAGGTTTGGGGAAATGTTTTCCTCATTTGATGCTTTTTACACCAACTTCTTTAAAGTCGGTTTTTGTATCTCACAAAAAGTCACAAAGGAAAAGAACAGAATTTGCAAAGCCACAAAATAATCTACATGACCAAGAAAAAAAAAGTCAAAAGAAAAAAGTAACCTTTTTTTTTTTTTTAATCTAGAAAAAGTTGAAAGCATCCCTTGAAATTTCAAAAGCTCACAGCAAAACTAAGATAAATAACCTGTCTTGTCTGCACTAATATAAGGTAGTCAAGAGATGAATGTTAGTGGGGAAAAAAAGGTCCACAGAAAGGAAGGAAAGAGACGACACCAAGGCTTTCAGGTTAATACTGAATTTCCAACTCAAACTGAGTTGCAAATATCAAGAGATCGAGGAAAATGCAAACATGAATCTGTTGCTTTTAAAGTTCTTTTTTTTTAAAAAAAACCTGCAAAATCCGAAGTGAAAGGGATCCTCTACATTATTAAAAAGTAGAAAGTAGATGTGCCAGAAGTAAATACTTGTTCATTAGCAGCAACATGCAGAAAACGTATAACACAAATTAGTGTGTGAATATTTCTAAGACTTCTAATAAAATCTAAATTTGGGCCACTGCCTTTAATGGTTGAGAATTGCACCCAAAACCTATTTTTAATATTTTACTTCTCAGTTACAAATTTCCAAAATGGTTTTGCCATAATCAAGATTTTTCCCTCTTGCTTTAGTTTTTTATGCTGTACATTAATTGTATTATACTGGACTTTTGTAGAAAAATGAACTCCATTAACATAGAAATCAAAACCATGCTTATTTTGTTTCTGTAGTAATCAGACGGCAGTTTTAGACTTTGTGCTTAATATCAAGATTGATCACTTCATCTAGTTTCCAAAGGAAAGCAAATTACTTTCATTCACTAATTTCGACTCATGCAGAGAACAGCAATTATTCCTACAGATCTAGCCAAGATTTTTTGTTCAGGCTATATAAGAAGTCATTTGCATGCTGGTTCTAGCTGCTGCAAACTCTCAAAACTATATTGGACCAAAACATCCAAGATTTTATTATTCATTGTTCTTACAGTATGTATAAGAATTAGTCAAAAAATGGCCCACAAAATAATGTTATAGATACCTTCATAAACTAGGTTCACAAATGTTATCAAGGTTAGAAACTTTAGTATAAGCAGTCTAGTACCTACTGACAGGTCTTTCAAACATTTTTAACCATGATTCCTAAAACAGTAGTGAAATAGTTTTCACCTGTTACTGACACGCCACTAGCAACAAAGGGTAAGTCAGTTACTAGAAGGTGAAGTTTAAAACAAATTGCTTCTGTAAAACCCCACTCTAGGGGTCCAATTCTGCCCAACAATTCACTATGACTGGCAATTTCCACAGAAGGCTCTGCATGGGGAATCTTATTAAAGAGAAATTACTCGTGTTAATATCATATGTCAGTGCTACTCTCCTTTAAGCACTTTTTAAAAAACTGGTTATAGTGACTATTCAATCTATAGTACATGCGAAGGAAACACATTTACTGAGTTTATGAAATGCAATTAAGACTTCATGTTTCATCTCGTCTTATTTCAAGCATCACTTTGATATAGGATGCTTGTTACACCTTCATAGGCTTTCTAGGTACAGAATAAGCAAGACATTTGTAAAGCATTTTCAAGCATCTTTATAAAGAAGAATTAAACATTTTTTTTTGGTTCAAGTTAACATCGAGAGAGATTAAAGTCTGTTTTAAACAGAAAAATTATAGTACCCATGATTGCAAGCCATGGTCTCATGCTCCGTCTAACGAATGCATCTGAACCCTGAAGAATCCCAAATGTAAGAAGTCTGCGACAGTCAGTCATTCAGCTCCTGGACACTACGCCAAGAATGCCTTGCCAACCAAAAGTATCAATTAGCAATACTGGTAATATATGGTAAGGCAGCTATCCTATTAGAAACGGCATTAATGCTGTATAAAACATATTTAATAAACACAGCTGACATGTCTGACAACATGACAGAAGGGAAAGAAGAATATAGAGCATCCACTTTAAACATCAGTTCTTTTCTATACCATACCTTATTGGTATCAGCATAATTGTAAGCTTTACATTCTTTAAAGCTGCCATTTACATTGTTCAAATCGTCAAAGATTTACCAGACTAACTGCTCTTGATGAAATATTTTATTTATTTATTTTTAGTTATCTCCTGCCCTTTGATATTAGCAACTCAAATATGCCAGTCATGAATAATTTGTGTCAGACTAAAATTCTCAAAAACGCATGTGCTTATTTTTACTTCATGATTAGTCCCACTGGAGTTAACGGGACTGCTCACAGCACATAAATGTAACAACGTGAGTAGTCTTTACAGGAGTAGAGCTCAAACGTACTATGAAAAAATGAAGTTATACATTGGAATTTAGGAAACTAGTTCTAGGAAAACATTCATTTCAAGAGTTAAAAATATTGTTTACTATTCAATATAATCATCAGGAATTCGTTACCATAACAAATATACAGGCATAAAACTATTAGAAGGCTGTACACTAGCAAGGTGGCTCTTAAATTATGATCTGTGGCCCACCTGTTGCCAACAAGCACTTGCCAGTGGTTAGAAAGCTAGTTGGTCACATGAGTTCCTTATTTTCAGCATTTTAACTTGTATTAAGCTAAAATACCCTTAACCTTAGGGTACAACTGTTAAACTACATTTAATTTTTTTTTATATAATATACATCTTATTATATATTATATAATATAGGACGTAGTTTAACACTGCTCCACATAAGCAATGAAACAGCAAGTCTGAGGAGTTCACAAATTGATACCTTGTGGACAATCTTTCTTGAATCCAGACATAAAGCAACAAAATAATTTGCTAAATCCAAAATATTTGCTTTCAGAGGTTTAAGGTAATTAATCCAACTGTTTCCCCTGATCTTCAAAATTGCAGAACCTGTCTATCTGGTTGCCCCATATTTTATAATAATAATGAAAATTTATTTATTTATTATTTCAATTTTTATCCTGCCCTTCCCTCAAATGCTCAGGACAGTTTACAAAATATATAAACATAGAACATAAAGACATGCATACAAATCATAAAAGCAATTTTAAAAAAGACCCCTATACCCCAATAGAAATCCCTATCCTCACCTCAAAACACTCCACCCTCCCCCACAACCCTACACAAAATCAGATGGAATAGGAAGTTTGAAACCAACATCCACATACCCCTTTGATGGCATCCCTAAATGTTATCATAGTTCAGATCACAATGGATAATTTCATAGAAAAAAAACCCTAAAGTATTTGGGAAAGAATTACATGGCCTCTGGGAGTTTAGGTGGGGAAAGGGAAGTAGTAAAACTTGGGGTCTACCAACCTTTATGCTGCCCCTTTCCAAGGTATCATCTGGCTCTATTCCTTGCTTGTGAAATTTCAGATTTTCTTCATCTTTTCCAAACATCCACTTACTGGTGCTTTCATATCAGGTTCTGATGCCAGCCTTGCATTCTTTCCCCCTTATCTCCTAGGTAAGCAAAGATTTTTAAAAAACAATTATTCCTTTTCATTGGAAAGGTAATGGTTTTTTATAGTCTACAAAGATCAAACCACTACTACATGGATTATTTACCACCACATCACCAGATATTCAACTAGTACTTCAACCTGGACTAATACAGTACTTGAATAATGGACCAAAGCAGCAAGCAAACACAAAACTTATATTTAATTGCCATGAACCTAGAGGTAGTGGTATCAGATGCTGACCTTGTGGGATATTTAATTGTGCATACATGCAATTTTGGCTTAAGGTTAGTTGTATTAACTCAAATTTCCTTCGTTATTTGCTTGTGCACTAAATCCTGGAAAGAGCCATAAGGTTAGCAAAAGTCTCAAATATAGTTAATCCTCAGAACACACAGCTAGCTTAAGCAAAATACAGTAATTCTGGACCAGAAACTAAAAACGACCTTTTCTTAAGAGTCAATAGCACTGTATTCCCCAACCACCAATTGCTTTCATCTTTATCACTAACATCTTATGAAGCCACTTAGAAAAAGAAAATTGAAACTGATCATGACTTAATATACATGAACTGCAGTCATAAAATCAAAAGCTGTAATATCTCAGAGTGAGTTCTCATTGGTAATTGGATGGGAGACCCCTGAAGAAAATACAGGATGATACAGAAGTCACTGTTTCATCATATAAGTAAAATGAATACATAAAAGTTTAGCGCTGAGCATAGTAGTAGGGGACACTGACTAGTTTTAAGACACGGATCCTGGTAATTTTGATTAGTAAGACCACCTATCATTTTAATTTTATAAATATTCTTATTGACTCCACCAGATTCCCCTTCTTATCCAGTTTGCCTAGTTACCTTGTGTGTCTGCAATTTCAACTTTGTACATAGCTTTGACACTCCTGAACAGATGCACTGTCAAAAGGCTACCACCTGACCGTAGAAATTTTGTTCTATTTCAGTGTTAATGGAATACGCTTGATTTTGTTATTGTTTTAAAAAGACAGAATTATGTAATTGTAAGATGTAACTGTGCAATCTTTTAAAGATGTTAATTAAGCTAACTGAAAATATTACTTATTGTATGCAGACACTGTGCTCAAACACTGGCCCTTTTCAAATGGGCCAGCAGTGTGGGGGGGAGGGGGGGAGAGATAGCTGGTGCAGGTGGGTGTGCACTGCATGGGCGGCCCATTACACGGATGCCCACCCACCTCCACTCATCAGTTTTCTCCAATGCCTCTGTGCATCTGGGATCAGTGGAGGTGGGTGAAGCGCACACACACACCCCACACCCCCACACCAGCTATCACATGGCCCTTTTCTTGTGTGAAAAGGGTCACTGTATTGAACATGCAGAATGCAACATTTCTCCCTCTAGGAGTTTACACTTGCAGTTAAAATATGAAACCCCAAGGTGTCAGAGACGCACAGCAGGATAGTGGGAAAGAGATACTATTTCAGTGGGGATTTTGAGGCAGCAGGGAAGAACAAAAATGGGGACACTACTAGTAAGCCTCTATTCATAAATGTGTTTGGGTGAGCTATAAAAATAAGGAAAAGGAAAAAGGAAAAGAATAGGGAACCTTGCTTTATTGTGACAGTAAGTGTGCACCAGAAATAAGATTCAAGAGAATGAAAAGGAAAAAAAAGTGGAAGTGGACAGTTGCCAGAGCAAAGGGGAAAAGTTCATTCTGCTTCTAAAAGTATTTTTTTATACTTGAAATGGAAATCCTCAATGGAATCAGGAGTATTGGTAGAACTGAAAAAATACACCAACAAGTAGAGTGGGAGGGGAAAAGCTGGGTTTGTGTCCTTTTTGCTACTTTCTGGTGTTTAAGCACCCAGCAGCAATACTAAGTTTTCCAACTTAAAAAAACCATACACCACCACAACCTTATATACATCTGAAATGTCAAAACTGGATAATAGGCCTTAGCTGTGGATTGCAAGCTCTACTAATTTCAGAAAAATTTCAGGGAAAATGGGACTGACTGGTTTTTATTGACAATGTTTACTAAACTGTCTCTCTCAGGCATCCGTGTTAATACTGGTGCTTAAAACATCAACAGCCTCAATAAAAGTAACTTCTGTTCTCAGTTATTCAGATAAGCATTCAAATAAAACTTATCATTAATCCTACCAATTCTCCACTCATCTATCAAGTCTTAAAACAAAGATTAACATTGTTTGAGAAATTCAGGTCCTTGTACATTGAAACTTAGAAGAGCACAAGCTGTCCTATATTTACATTTTTTTCTAACATGCTAAACATCAGCAGTTTATGTATTTATTGAGAGATATGAATTAGGTTCCATGAAAACTGAGATTTACACTACCCCCCCCAGCTGGGAACACTTGAATCTTTATTTTGCATAATGTATCCCATCTAATTTCAACATACCAGTACAGTATCTGTGGTATACTTTTTCCTGAATATTTTTATAATTTGTAAAAGCAATCTAAATTTCTCTTTGCCAAAGTCCTTGCTCCCTTCCTCCCCCCTCTCCACAAAAAAAAGTCTTATACGTAGTATTGCCATAAAAATAATAAAAACAAAACAGTAGCCTATTAGTAGCTGCACTAGAGGGCAGGCTTCAACTTGTATCTTGACTCACACCCCTTGGACATAATTCTCCATATTATTAGATGACCTCTTGGAGTGCTCATTTCAGTGGGATTCTAGTAAAAGCCTGGGTAGTTGATGAGGAAACTTTGTATTTCCAGACCAAATATATGAGGTATAAACTGCCCTTGAACATTAAATTATCCCCCCAAAAGTGATCAAACAGGAGAAGAGTTTTTACAGCATTTTTACACCCAAATCCACAGTCTTTTCCCTTGGGACACATGTTCTGTAAGGAGAGCTACTCCCCCATACCCATTTGGTGTATTTCATTTACCAAGAACTAAACCAATTGAAGCTAGGAAATCAGCCTGTTTTCAGCTACCCATGGGTCAATGTAAGATTTTCCCCTAGTTCAAGTTTTCCAATGTTCTAATCAGTCACATTATAAAGGCTTGCATATCTATCCATCTGCTTTGTTCCCATCTGAAATCAATAAAAGATCCTTTTTTTAAAAAAAGGAAAAAGAACCATGATACTGATAACTCTCAATCTTACTAGTAAGATTCACAAAGATCAGCCCTTTCCAGATCAGCCAGAGCCAGTTTGCCAAGCAGATTTCTATAGCAACCTGGAAGCAGCAAATTCAAGGCAATTAAGCGTTTTGACATAGCAAAGTAGAGAGTTGTTTCCAAAGGATGAGAGAGACGTAGCTCTGCTGTTTGTTGCATGGGTACTCTGCACCTTTGCAAGCAAAGAAGCCAAGGCTAACTGACTCCAAGAACAAACCTGTTGGCTGCGCTTCTGGCTGGAAGGTGTAAGCTGCATGGTCATCCTCAAAATGTGCCTGCGACTTTGATTTAAATGTTGTAGCTACTAGAAGGATTGTGCCTTTTTATACGATGAAAACATAAGTCGCAGACAGGCAGGGAAAGAAAAGCTCCCTCCCTGCCTCAGACTGCAGGGGACTGACTGGGCGAGGGAGAAGGTGAACTCGGCATCACCTTCCTTTCCTCTCCGCGCCTGCCCTGCCAGTAGGCTTTGATTTTGACACTAGCACAAGCGTCAGGGACGCGGCACTCTGGGCACTCACCGGCGGCGGCGGCGGCTCAGCCGCACACAAGGGTGTCCCACATCCCTCAGCCCGGCTGTGTCCGGCCTAAGCCGGGCGGGGAGAGTGGCAGGACCCCAGCCCCCCTCTGCCCAGCCCGGGCGGCACCGGCTCAGCGGCAGCAACAACCACGGCGCCTCCGGGAAAATGCCCCGTCACCAGTCCCTGTGCCCGCTGCCCGCCCGGGCCCGCAGCTTCCCTCCCGGGGAAGAGGCCGCCGCCGTCACCGCCACTACCCAGCCCCGCCCGGGGGAGAATTGAGGCCCCGGCGGGCAGGCCAAACCCGGGGCTTAGTCTCCTCGGTGCCTCCTCCCACCCCAGCCCAGTCGAGAGATTAGCCCGCAGCCCAGTAACTTACTCCCGGCGGCGGCGGCGGCAGCAGCGTGTCCTCCGGCCGCAGCCTCTCCCGCCGCCCCCCGCATGGACGGCAGCGACTTTTCCCCAGTGAGCGCCCGGCCGCTACCGCGGGGGGGGGGGGCTGGAGACGCCCCGGGAGACGCGGCTACAAGCAACGGCGCGCGCTGTACCGGGCTCTGCGTCTCGCGCTCGCTCTCCGCCTTCGAGTCGCACTGACACAACGGCGGCTCCAGCGGCAGCTCCCAGAGAAGCGAACGGGGGGAGGGGGGGGGGGGGGGAGGGGGGGGGGGGGCGGATATAGAGTAAGGCGGGGCAACAGGAGAGAAAGAGATGCCATTGCGCATGCGCCAGAGGGAGGCGCCCCCTTGCCGTCACACCCCGGCCAATAGGGGCGGGCGCGAGAGGAAGCGCGTTCCAAGGAGAGCTGGACTGCGCCAGTCAACGTCCGGGTCCAAGTCAAGTGTGGCCGTAGGGGAGAAGGGCTGCCAGAGGTTCCCAGGTTAGGGATTCAGATCCCAGAGATCCCTTCAAAAAAAAAGATTTCCCCCCCCCCCATAAAATTGATTACTACTAATAATAATCATTAATTAATAAAATAATTATACAGTGTTTATATAGCACAAGCAATGTACCTGGTGCTTTACAACCGCCAATTATAGACAGGTTCTTGCCTCAGTGGACTTACAATCCCGGAAAGACAAGGGACAGGGAACAGAGGAAGCACCGTTGCCAGGGCCAGAAGCTGCTCAAAATAGCTCCTCCACTGCCCGCTCTTGCTCTGTTGGTGGCCTGCATCACCACCACGGCCTTTGGAGCGGGCAAGTGGGTGAAGCTAGGCCATTGAAAGTGAGGGCAGTTGGAGTAACAAGTACCGGGGGGAATCCAAAGGACTGGCAATTCAAGAGTGAGCAAGAGAAGAGGGGCTGGCAGGGGGGTGGGGGGAAACGGGATGGGAATGAAGTTTGGAGAGAGGTGGCCGATGAAAGCAGGGGGATAGAACTGTGGGCTGTGCTAGGGGGAGGAGAAGGCTTGGTGGAGGGGAGCTAGAAGGTGTTAAAAGAATCTTAGAGGAAGAGAGCTAATCCAAGAGTGGAAGCGAGGTACACAGAGGCAGACCAGATACTTACCGCAGGGTGTGAGGACCAGGGGATAGATGAAGGCATAGTGAGGAAGGGCTGTGGGAAAGGGCAGGGAGGGTACTCAACTCCGTGTTTAGCTCTGTCTGAGTAGCTGGAACACAGGCCCAACTGTAGGCTCTTTCCTGTTGGTGTTCAGTTAGGAGAGCCCCTAGAGCACCCTGCAGTCAGGACTGCAAGTTTTCCTCTGGTACTGGGAGGGCTAAGACGCTTGTAGCCTCCTAGGGGCATTTGCATGAGACTCTTTTCTCGGTTTTTGATCACTATTGCACCTGATCATTTTTCGCACATTACTTCCCCAGCTGTTAATTTTAGCCCTATATTGCCACAGCCACTGCCAGCAATCCCATAATGCTGCATGGCTGGATTTTGCAGCACTTGTTATGTGTGTTGCTGACTGAAGTGGGAAGTGTCCCATCTCATATTACAAGAAATGCACATTGTTACAACTTGGTTTGTGCCCTAAAAATGGCCAGTTATTTGTGAATCGGAAGCGAGGTATTCTATTCTAAGTGAAGTAAAGTATTCACACAGTTAGAAAAAAAGATAAACCGGTTCTGCTGCCCCTCCCCAACTCGTGCAAATGTGCCCTTACTCCAGAGTAGCTCCTCTGAAGGCTGCATACCTGAAGTCAGGAAAAAGGAAACAAAAGGTGAGATTCTAACAATTTCTTCATGAGTCTCACCACTTTGATAACCCTGTAAAACAGAGGTGGGGACCTCCAATCCATAGGCCAAATCCAACCTATGGCAGTTTTTTATCCAGACTCTTTCCAATTCTTGGCCCTGGCCGATGAATCCAGCCCCTATCTTGGCATTGAAGGAGAATGCTAAGGAGGAAGGGTGTGGAGATGTGGGCATGCACTCAAGAATGGAGATGGATCCACAATCATTGTAAACCGTTGGTCCCCAGCCTATGATTTGTGACCAACATGCTGCTTGTTACAGATCTCAGTAAACAAATGCAAAATATTGAGAGGGAAGAAGTGAGAGTGCATCTCAGACCTGGCAAGGAAAATGTTAAAATGCATCTGGTGCTCCCAAGGCTCCCTGGCAGAAAGGGTGAAGGGACTGGGAGAAGCCCTGAGCTGTCACTGCAGGGGGAAAGTGTTAACCATCTAAGCTAGAGCTCTTTGAGTGGCTCCATGATTCTCACTTATGGGATCACGTGACCACGTGTCTGGCTTGGAAGTGCTTGCCTCTTTAAGAGCAGTCTGAGGGCCTTTTCACACAGACACCACATTTGTGTCGGGGGGGAGGAGGTACCCATGTGAACGCTGTGGTGAGTGCAGGGGAGAAGGGTGGGTGCTCGTGGGAACACCGCAGGTGGGGGGTGGGTGCGTGGGACATAGCTAGGGTGCAATGGGCCCCTGTCCAAGAAATTAAGATGGGCCCCCCTCTTTGTTTCCTGCTGGCAGGCCTGGGAGCACTGCCCAGCTTGGTGGGCCTGGGGGCTCTTCTATCAAACACACAAGACACCCAAAATGCAGCCAGCCTATTAAGCGTATTATGCCATAAAAAGAGACGTATATATAACCAGTTCAGTTGTGCCCCCATAATCAATTCATGCTGCCCCCATCCCATAACCAGTTCATTTGTGCTCCCGTCCCTCATATAATCAATGCATGCTACCCCCCCACACATAACCATTTCATTTGTGCCCCTGGAGCAGCGTGAATTAATTATAGGGAGGGCACAAATGAACTGGTTATGGGGTGGGGGTTTAAAGACAGTATTCCTATTAGCAATAACTTCATTAAGAAGAGTTATTGAAATAGCAGCCATAATAATCTCAGAACCATATTTGCAGATTTTCCAAGATAGAACAAATATTGCTTTACATCCTAAATTCCTACCTAAGATGGTATAAGTAAGACAGTTGTGAGAATCTGGCCCTTTTTACATGGGCCTCTCCCACCCATGAACACGCAGATTTCTACGTGTTCATGGGCGAGGGAGCCCCATGTGAATGGCGCCCACATTCACGGTTAATGGGGGTGTGTGCACGCGCCTGCCTAGTACAAATCTCCACTCACCCCCCACTCGTCCCCATGCATGGAGCAACCAGGGAAAAGGCGGTTGCTCTGTGGGTGCGGATGAGTGGGGGGTGAGTGGGGATGCGTATGCGCCGTGTGCACGCCCCCACCCACGCACCAGCGTGCCCCAGACCTACCACCCAGAGGAGCTGTGTAAAAAAGTCCTGTGAGGCGCCACTCGAAGAACAGAAGGTTGCTGCCTTGTAAACAAGGTTCTTCGAGATGGCTTCAAACATTCTCACAACATCCACCCTTCCAGCCCTGGAATTTTTTTCTTATATTCCTATAAAGGGTTGGAAGGAACTGACATTCTGAGGGGGAGAGTGCTTTTTATACTAGAGGAGCTCGAGACCATCACGTGGTCTGTTATTTGAATATGGTGGGCATGCACAACCCAGTTGTGAGAATGTTAGGTGCCATCTCGAAGAACCTTCTTTACAAGACAACAACCTTCTGATCACTCACATGGGGAGCAGTTGTTTGTAAACAAACAGCTTTATCTCCCAGTCTGATAGTGTCCGGTGTCCCTGCAGCAGCACTACTAGCCGGCAGAGGCAGGTGAGGGATGGGAACACCACCACCTTTAGCCCTCCACCCCACTTCGTAATCCGCCCCTGGACTCCCCTTCATTGTTTGTAATCACAGAACACATGTATTGCTGAAGGAAAGCTAGAATGATTGTCAACCAAAAGTTTTTGCTCTACTGACTCCCACTGACGTTTTTGCTCTACTGACATAGGCGCTGTTCAATGAGAGTTTGCTATGACCTTAACTATAGAGCCACGATTGAGGGGACCATGGGCAGACACATACTTAACTCATAATGAAGATGCCGCCTCCTCTTCAGCAGCATCCATCTCTCCAGAGCAGAGGTCACCACCTCCTTAAAAAAGGCGGTTCCGTAAGGCTCAAAGTTCTGCTGCAACCTCAACAGTCTCAAAGAGTGCCTCTTCTCTAACTGTCCCTAGAATCCAACCTTTGCAGCCTCTTCAGAGTACCACACAAGCAGAGCAACCTCTGGACACAGTCACCCACCAGCAGCAGCAACTAACATTGCTGCAAACGTTGCTTCAGCATCATCAGCCGTATCTCTCAGACTCTGACTTCGCCACTGTCATCCATGCCTTCATCACCTCGAGGCTGGATTACTGCAACGCGCTCTACGTGGGGCTGCCCAAGAAGCTGGTCCGGAGGCTGCAGCTGGTGCAGAATGCCGCAGCCCGTCTCCTTACTGGGGTGGGCCACAGGGAGGACATGACACCTGTGCTCCAGGCTCTGCACTGGCTGCCTATAAAGCACCGGGCTAGGTTCAAGGTGCTGTTTTTGGCCTTTAAAGCCCTTCAAGACCTGGGCCCTGCCTATCTGCGGGATCGCCTCACTCCCCTTATGCCCGTGTGACCCCTGAGATCGTCCGTGGAGGCCTTTTTGGAGGTTCCCCAGGCGAGACAGGTGACCACTGATGTGAGATCTTTTTGGTGACTGCCCCTGTGCTGTGGAATTCACTCCCAGAGGAGACTCGGTTGGTCCCCACCCTCCTGTCGTTTTGACATTTGTGTAAGACCTGGCTGTTCTGCCAGGCTTTTGGTGAGGGGGTGGGGTAGGGTGGGGGAGGTGGGGTTTGGCAGGCAGGGTGTGTTTTTATTACTTGTTTTAAAATTTGTAGATTTATTTTTAAATGTTTTATTGTTGAATATTTTTTTGTGTGCATGTTGTTTGCCGCCCCGAGCTGCCTTTGGGCAAGAGGGGCGAGATATAAGTTTTGAATAAATAAATAAACAAATAAAAATGATTTGGCTCCTGCCCAGGTCTTGAGTGTGATGCAACCCCTCCGCCCCCTGCTGACGCACTGCCTAACAACCAGGAGGATGCAATACTTCCTCCTCCACCCTCAGATAACATTTCAGATGCTTCTTCAACCACACTTAGTTTCTACAGAGGATGTACGGAGGTTTCAAGTGATGCTGAAGAGACTCACTACAGCCTTGTTCCAAATACCGGCCAAAGTTCCCCATTTTTTGCCATGTGATCAGTAAGGTAATGTAAGTGTTAAACTATGGATTGCTCAAAATCCTTCCCACTGATTGAATGACTAAAAGGTGCGTACCCTTCCATACCACCATGCATGTGTCCGCCTACAGAACTGAATTTTGTATTTTTAATAACTTGGTTTTCACTGCACTGAGCACTATCAAGTTAGAGTAGCACTCGGTGGTGATCTCATATTCCAAGCCTCTGAAGTCTGGGGGCTCATGTTGTCCGGGGGAGGGGAGATGATATGGATCGCTCAAAATCCTCCCCACGGAGTGAATGACTAAAAGGTGCATACCTTTCCATACCATGGCACGTGTGAACCTGCAGAACTGAATTTTGTATTTTTAATAACTCGGTTTTCACTGCACTGAGTGCTATCGTGTTAGAGTAGCATTCGGTGGCGATCTCATACTCCACACCTCTGAATTCTGAGGGGTCAAGTCTTCTTGAACAGGGTAGAGGAGATATGGATCACTCAAAATCCTCCCCATAGAGTGAATGAGTGAAAGGCATGTAGGTTTCCATACCACCACGCATACGCCCACCTGCAGAACAGAATTTTGAATAACTCGGTTTTCGCTGCACCAAGCAATTTCACGTTAGAGTAGCACTCAATGGCGATCTCATACTCCAAACCTCTGCAGTCTGGTGGCTGAAGTCATCCAGATGTGGGAGAGATGAGTCGATCAAAATCCTCCCCATGCAGTGAATGACTGAATAACACGTAACATTCCTAAATGTCACGTATCTTTCCAAATGCTCTTTTATTACTTAATGCAAACGGCGGTAGGCAACTTTTCGACTGCGCATGTGCTAGCTGGCAGAACTGATTTTTAAAAACTTTAATAACTAATGTTTCCCTGCACCAGTCATTATCACACTACACTAACACTTAATGTAGATCTCACGCTACAAGGATGTGCAATCTGGGGGCTGAGCTCATCCGTCTGGAGGAGATATCAATGATTCAAAATGATCGGGATGCTATGCATTTTGACCACAACCAATTAACTTTTCAAAAGTTATAACTTTATTTTCTGCCTGGATCTTCTTCAAACTTTGCACGTATGATGGTCCTCACAAATATAAGCCATGAAAATATTTTCAGAACTGTGGCTCAAGCAGTTTCCTCAACATCAAGGCTTCAGCAGTCCCCTGTTTATAATGAAGAGTGGTTGTGCCTTTAACTTACTTATAGCTATCACTGTAAATACAACAATCACCCATCTCAATCATCTGGGGCTTTTGATCAATTACAACAAGTCCCAACTTCAACCAGTCCAATCCATACCATTCACTGGAGCTGTCATAGATACAACACAAGCAAGAGCCTACCTACCAGAGGACTGTTTTCATCACATTTGTCTCCTGGTTCACCAGCTTTATTACAATCCAAGTAAGCCATCACTTTTCTTCTTCCACCTGTTGGAACTCATGGCGTCAGTAACGATGATTACCCCCTATGCAAGGTTAAGACATCAACCTCTTCAGTACTGGCTGAGGGTCAACTATCTTTCAAGGCAAGACAGCATGCACAAGATCCTCACTATGACATGCAAAGTCCTCAGGTCTCTGGACTGGTGGACTTGTCCGACCAATGTTTTTGCAGGCACACCCTTCCAACAACCAGACCCCACTGTTTCCATAACCACAGATGCATCACTGGAAGACTAGGGTGCACACTGCAACAGTCTCACCATCCAGGGCCACTGGAAGCCAGAGGAGACATCTCTGCACATCAGTGTCCTCGACCTGAGGGCAATCCATCTGGCGCTACAGACTTTCAAAGCCCTCATGAGGGCAAGCATGTTAATATCATATCTGACAACATGACATCAGTTTACTATCTCAGCCGGCAAGGGGGAGCCAAGTCAAAGTCTTTCACTAACAAAGCACTACAGATTTGATAGAGACAGGAGTGACTCCATCAGCAATCTACCTGCCGGGAGAGGAGAATGTCCTCGCAGATCAGCTCAGTCATTTTCATTGTCAGAGACACGAGTGGTCCCTACCCAACACAGTTATCAACCAGCTCTTCAGGAAGTGGGGCACCCCTCAGATGGATCTGTTCACTTCAGAGCTCAACAACAAACTGCCAAACTTCTGCAGCAGGGGGGGCCAAACAAGGGGCTCAGTCTCTGATGCTTTTGCAGTGTACAGATATCTTTGCTTACACATCTCTCCCCCCCCCCCCCCCCTCTGGTGAAGACACTGCACAAAGCATGTAGAGAGCGGACTTGCCTAACCCTGTTTCTGCGGAGTTGCCTTGACAAGTCTGGTTCTCAACACTCCAAACCACGACCTCGCGCAGGTGGCCTCTACCTCTACAAGCTGATCTCATCACTCAACACAACAGCAGCACTCCACCTCACAGCATGGTATATAGATTAAGGCACACAGATGAACGTTTGCCACTGCCAGATCACATTCAAGAAGTCCTGGCAAGTTCTCAAAAGCCATCCACCAGACATTCTTATTCAGCCAAATGGAAAAGTTTCCTTTCCTGGTGCAATAACAACAAATTGGATGTCCATAGCATTCCTTTACCAGACATATTGGACTATCTTTTCTACCTCAAGCAGAATGGACTCACAATATCTACCATCAGAGTCTACTTGGCATCACTCTCTGCACATTTACAGGGAGCCAAAGGGTCTTTTCTCTGAACCTACAGTCCGTACATTCTTAAAAGGTCTGAACAACTTCTATCCCCCTGTTCAAAGACCAACACTTCAATGGGATTTGACTTTGGTGTTCTCCAGACTTACCAAGGCCCCCTTTGAGCCTTTGTCTGATTTATCTTTGTATTATTTATCCTACAAGGTAATTTTCTTAATGGCGGTAACTTCAGCCCATAGAGTCTCCGAGTCTGTTGTGCTTCAAGCTTTGCCACCATATGTTCTAATGTTCACAAAGTCCAGCTGAGGATGGACCCTGCATTTTGCCCAAAGATTGTCTTGTCATTCCACTTAAACCAAGTTATAACACTCCCAACGTTCTTCCCTAGACTGTATGCTTCTCAATTGAAAGTTTCCCTTCATATGTTGGATGTCTGGAGGGCACTAGCGTTTTACCTGCATAGGACAAAGGCAATTTGGAAGACTGACTCCCTCTTTGTTACCATTGGAGGTTCTTCCGCGGGAAACAAGCTCTCTTCTCAACACCTTTCGAAGTTCATCCTTACCTGTATCACCACATATTACACGCTAGCAGGCAAAGTCCCTCCATTGGGATTGAGAGCCCATGGCTTCCACCACAGGCAGATTCTGACACATCCCAGTAGAAGACATCTGTAAGACTGCAATCTGGACCTCTACGGACACCTTTGTGAAGCACTATGCCCATGACTTGGTGGTGAGACAGGATGCTTCCTTTGGTTGAGTGGTCCTGTTGGCTGTTCTACCTTAATCCAGCTCCCACCACCATAAAGGTAAGAACCTTTTCTGTAAACTGCTTATATTTTATTTATTTATATTTATGTTATTTATAAAACTTATATGCTGCCCCCTCCTGCCTCAGGCATCTCGGGGTGGCTAACAACATTTTAAAAACATATTAAAATACACAGTAATAAAACTACAATTAAAACAACCTAAAAAGTCCATACCCACCCACCCTAACTCAACCCACCCCATCTCCTATGATAAAGGCCCAGCAGAACAGCCAGGTCTTACACTGTCTGTGGAAAGAGGGGAGGTTGGTAATCAAGCGGACCTCCAACGGGAGGGAGTTCCACAGCCACAGCGCAGCCACAGAGAGCACCCTCTTCATGGTAGAAAACCGGGGGACCCCGAGGAGGGCATCCCTGGTCGACTACAGGGACCAATCCAGGACCCAGAGGGTGAGGCAGTCCTGCAGGTAGGTGGGGTCCAAGCCATTTAGGGCCTTAAAGGTCAACACCAACACCTTGAATTGGGCCAGAAAACTATTGGCAGCAAGTGCAGAGAGAGAAGCACTGGTGTAACGTGCTCGCATCAGCCCATCTCAGTCAGGACACGGGCCGTCGTATTCTGCACTAGCTGCAGTTTCCTAACCAGCACCAAGGGTAGCCCCACATAGAGTGCATTACAGTAGTCTAGTCTCGAGGTAATAAAAGCATGGATAACTGTGGCCAGATCTGAGTCTGATACATACGGCCTAAGCCGACGCACCAGGTGTAACTGGCAAATTGCCCCCTTTGCCACAGCCGCCACCTGGACATCCAGGCGGAGCTGCGGGTCCAGGAGCACCCCCAGACTCAGGACCTGAGAAACCAAGGGAGGACAGACCCCATCAATGATGGGGGCCATCACTCCCTCAGCTTTCCCCACAACCATCACCTCTGTCTTGTCAGGATTTAATTTCAGGTGGCTCACCCTCATCCAATCCCCCACAGCTGACAAACACCGGGTAAGTGCCCTCATTGTTGCAAGCAAGATAGTACCCTCAAGTGTTTGAGTCAATCATTTAATTAAATATAATAAAGTTGGAGGTGGTTCTGTAGTTGGTGATTTGCATGATATTGCTGAAGTAATGCCAGGCCATCTCAGGGATTTTGGAAGCAGCCAGCTACAGTGTTGATTGGGGTCTTCTACCACAGGAAATAAATGGAAAAGTTTTTAGTCATTTTTGTGTCCAAAATTGTATAGTAAGTCAAAACATAAGTGTTTATAGACACATGCTGCATACTATAGCAGCGTGCCCATTTGTTTGACTAATTTAGAAAGATCACTTCCTAGGTTTTCAGGCAGCAAAAGTTGCAAATTGAATGTTGACACATTAGTTTGCTCATGCATTGGTTCTCTCTTAGTTTTGCACTCTTGAATGCTGGTGCCCTGTGTGGGGCACATGTCACACATACCTTATTTTGAAGGGATGGGCGAACGTGGTTCAGAAGTTCGGGGTTCGGACCGAACTCGGTCTGTTCGGTCAACCGAACCGAACTTCTGAACCAAACTCGAATTTCAAACCGAACCGAACTGAATTTCTGAACTCCGTTCTGTTCGCCCATCCCTAGTAGCAACACACGCCAAAAAAACTGGTTTTGAATGGCCGAACTTGGTTCAGAATTTCGGAATTCGACCAAACTTGGTCTGTTCGGTCAACCGAACCGAACTTCCAAATCGAACTCGAATTTCAAACCGAACCGAATTTCTGAACTCAAATTTCAAACTGAACCGAATTTCCGAACTCTGTTCTGTTCGCCCATCCCTATTATTTTGGCACTACTTGATAAGTAGGGCTGAAACGAATTGTAAAAATTTTTGTTCATGAGTATTTTAGAGTTTCTGAGGACTGGCTCCGAGTGTTGGGCCAGTTCTCGGAAACTCAGATGAGTACTCGGTACTTGGTAAAATATTTGGTAAAATAAAACCCAATACTATTTTCCAAATACCGAGCACTGAATCACCTTATATAGGGACAGGAAAAGCCCCGTATGTTGGTCCGACTACTGGACTGAGTACCAAATAACAAACACCAAGAACCAGACCGATTCCTCTGTTACTCAGTAAAACCAAGTTGAATACTGAGATACTCAATAAAAACCGAGTAATTTTGAATACTGAGTTTCAGCACTATTGATAAGACATGGGAGCCCTTTCAAACTTTCAAAAGCCTGTGCTTTATGATGGCACTGGCCAAGGTTAGGCCAAAATCATTTAAGAAACATCCCCCATATCTGTTCTGGGATGTCAGATTAACAAAAATGCAGGCTTCAGTTCTGAAAATTAATTTCTCAACACTGCTACACTGTACAGTAGACCTGACTTTAATTGTGGAGTCTTGTCTTTATTCCCTATTCTCAGAAAAGTTAATAATGTTCAGACCAATTTGATCCTTTGCATTAATCAGAAGGACAATTAGTGACACACAGGCTTGGAGAGTAGGACAGAATATCATTTAAAGTTAAAAGAGGAAGTAAAAGTAAATACAGGAGTCCCTAAAACGAAACCATAATGATTGTTATGTATATTTCTTTAATACAACATCGGGTTTTTTTAGTAAACACTGCAGAAGATGTAGACATGTGCTGGCTGCTCCAGAAAAAAACTCATATGTAATTAATTTTCAGTAAATCACACTTACTTCAGTGTCTCTTCAATGAAGAGAGAAGAAATAAAATTAGAATATTCATCATGCAACAAAACACTTACTTGACCCCAATGTTTGTTACTGAGGCAGAAGTGCTACTGGCAAGAATATGACCTATATACTCTACAGTCCCACTCAATAAATGAAGTACAATCATCATAGCCTAATAAAACAAATATTTTAAAACCTAACATTATTATTACTACTTATTTTTAGACATAAACAAATACATGTATTAGTATTAGTAAATGAAGTGGCCCCAGGGCATTCTCCAACATGCCATGATGCTTTCATGGCATCGATTCCTTTTATAGACCTATAAGAAAGTTTAATTAAATATAGTGCATTGCAGAGAGTGACAAGATGAGGCATGAAGACCTGCAGCTGAATCCCTGTAATTCATGTCTCAACAAATAACATAATGCCATTGATTTAAGCAGATGTAATTTCTTGGAGATAGAAAAAAAACTTGGGATTCTTAAACTGAGTCTTCAAGTATAACTGCAGGCTTGGAACAATTGTTGTGTCTTACACAGGGAAGTGTTACTTGGAATCATATATTTACCCTAAATAGAGAGCAATGTTTGCCACTGCTCTAGCTGCCTAACATGGGGTGGGCTTAAACGTTACATTTGATTACATAAATGTATGTGGTAGAGGTGGTCTGAGATCCCCAAGGACTTTGGTTCTGGGGGACTTTAACATCCATGCTGACACTGGTCTCGTTGGAGCAGAGCATGAGTTCACGGCCACCATGGCAACCATGGGCTTGTCTCAATTGATAGATGGCCTGACACATGATGGCGGTCACACTCTGGATTTGGTTTTCTGCACCAGCCTAGAGGCAGGGGGTCCATTAGTGGGGGATGTGCTGAAAGTGCCCTTGTCATAGGGTGAAAACAGACATGATGCTAACCACCCTTTAACCACCCTTGGTGGTCCTTTATGCATGTTTCAGGGCTGCATAGGGCACCAGTACAGCCCTGCAACATGCATAAATAACCACCAAGGGTGGTTAGCGTCATGTCTGTTTTCACCCATAGTTGGATCATTATCTCCTTCGGACCCAGCTCCTGGTGTACGTCTGCCCCCAGAAAGGTATGAAACTGATTAAATTGGTTCACCCTTGGAGACTTATGGAACCGGAGTGATTCCGGAATGCTCTGGGGGAAATACCCTCTGATCTCGATGCCTGCCCACTTGATGACCTCATTAGGTTTTGGAACACCTGGCTATTGGAGGCCATTGACTGGGCGGCTCCCAGGCGTCCACTTCCCAGACATCAGAGCCGCAGGTCCCCATGGTTCACGGAGGACCTGTAGCAGTTAAAATGTGAGGGGAGATGATTAGAGCGATGGTGGCGGTGCATTCATGCTGAAGACAACACATTGCGACATACAGCCAGTCTGAAAGCCTATGCTTGTGGCTCTGTGGGTGGCAAAGAAGAAGTTCTTTGCTGCCATCATAGTGTCTGTGAAATCTCACCCGGTGGAGTTCTTCTGGATGGTGAAGGAGTTGGTCAGTCCAGCCTCTCTCCACCTGGAATTGGAGGTTTCCCGGGCCCACTGTGATAGGTTTATTGATTTTTTTGTGTGGACTAAATCGCCCGCATTCACCGTGACTTTGCTGCCACAGTTGATACAGTTGGGGAACCACAGGCTATGAATGCCCTGGCTTGTCCTGTTTTGTGGGATCAATTTCAGTCGGCGACCCCTGCCAATGCGGGGGATGATCATGTCCTGGGGACTGTTAGGGCCACAACATGTGATTTAGATCCTTGCCTGTCCTGGCTGGTTAAGGCCACCAGGGTGACGTTGGGGTTGGTGCACAGGTGGTCAGTGCCTCCCTTGAAGAGGGCAGGGTCCCAGTGTCTCTTAAGGAGACTGTGGTGCGACCCTTGCTCAAAAAACCATTCCTTGACGCTGACGCCCTTGCCAGCTCCCGGCCTGTCTTTAACCTTCCCTTTTTAGGGAGGGTTATTGAGCGGGTGGTGGCCCAGCAGCTCCGGGATCATCTTGATCTTAACTGGATCGGTTTCCTGGACCCCTCGCAGTCTAGATTTTGTTTGGGATATGGCACCAAGACTGCACTTGTAACCTTGGTCGATGACCTGTGCTGTGCTTTAGACTGCGGGCAGTTGAGCCTTCTGGTCTTGTTAGATCTGTCAGCTGCTTTTGATACCGTTGGCCATGAGTTGTTGGTGACTTGGCTGTGGGATCGTGCCAGTGTGGGTGGGATAGTTCTTGAATGGTTCCACTTGTTCCTGGCTCATAGGGCTCATGGTTTGGTCTTGGGTGACTACATCTGCTCCCTGAGATCTCACATGTGGGGTCCCGCAAGGTTCTTGTAGCAGGGAGCATCCCAAGGGGGGCTGCTACCCCTTTAAGAAGGGGGTTAGTGGCACCCGTCAGATGGTGGGGTGCACCTAAGGGGTGTAGCAGAGCCAACCCCAGAGCTGGGGGATCAGCCTGAGAGGATACAGGCTGAGAACCCTTGTGACAGAGTGGGCAGGGCACTGGCTCTTTAAGGCTGCAGAGTGGAAGCCTGGCCACGCTCACTCTGCCTGTGGATATAAGGAAGGCAGAGCGAGGAAGCTCTCAGTCGCTGCCAGGGAGCCAAAGAGGCAACGTCTCCCTGTAAGCCTTTGTGGTCTACGCTGTCCAGGGTGCTGACCAGTAGGGAATCAGAGTAGGGCCCAGGTATTGCAGGACACTGGGCCCAAGAGGGAGCCTCTAGCCTGGGGTCCCGGGAAGGCTTGGCCAGGCCCTGGGGATCGAAGGCCTGGCTGTATGGACTTTAGGGGGTTGTTGGTGCCTTGCTCCTGAGGTCTGGAGAGACCAACCTGGCGCTGTAGGGTGCAGGTCAGTGAGCCGGCAGCCCAGGGACACAGGGAAGTGTCCAATAAAGATGCTGAAACTTGAAAGATCCTCTGGACTCTGAGTGTTGTGTCCAAAAGAGGGTACCCTCTGCCTGGAAGGAGGGGGTTCTGCCTTGGCTTGAGGCAGACACTGCGTAGCAGGGGGAGAGCTAATTCCCCTGAGAGACACCCCAGTGCCCCATGTGGCGCTGGGGGACACACACACACCCCCGCTTCAGTCCTATTCTGTCCCCCCTCTAGTTCAATGTGTATATGCAGCCTTTGGGTGGTGATGTGAGAGGGTTTGGAGGGTGTTGTCATCAATATGCTGATGACACTCAGCTCTACCTCTCTCAGGCCCCACAGTCTTGTTGCTTACCCGATGTTTGACAGCTGTGGGGGACCAGATGAGGGCAAACTGCCTGAAGTTGAATCCCGACAAGATGGAGGTGATGCTGGTGGGTAGGGCCAAGGGAGTGGAGGCACCCATCATTGATGGGGTACATGCCATCTTGGTTCCTCAAGTTCATAGTCGGGGGGTGCTCCTCGATTCACAGCTCTGCCTGGATGTCCAGGTGGCAGCTGTGGCGAGGAGTGCATTTGCCAAATTACATCTGGTGCAATGGTTATGACCTTATGTCTCAGACTGTGACCTTACCATCATCATCCATGCCTTCATTACCTTGAGGCTTGATTACTGTAACGCATTTTACATGGGGCTACCCAAGGTGACAGTCTGGAGGCTACAGCTGGTGCAGAATGCGACGGTCCAGCTCCTTATGGCTACAGGCTGCCAAGAGCACATAACACCACTACACCAGTTCTCCGTTCTCTGTACTGGTTGCCGGTTGCCTACCGGGCCCAATTCAAGGTGTTGGTTTTGACCTTTAAAGCCCTACACAGCCTGGGCCCCACCTACCTGCAGGACCGCCTCACTCCCCGGGTTCTGGAACGGCCGTTGCAATCGGCCAGGGCATCCTTTTGGAGGTCCCCTGTGTTCGGCGGGGTGCCACGCTGGAGAGGGCTTTCTCGGTCACTGCACCTTGGTTGTGGAACTCCCTCCTGGCAGAGGTTCACTTGACCCTGGGCCTATCCTCCTTCAGGTGTCCGTGTAAGACTTGGCTGTTCCGGTGAGAGAGACTGATAGGGGGAGGGATGAGATAGGGTTGGGGCGGGGGGGGGGGGGGGG
>QEPC01007740.1:717199-760151 GCA_003113815.1 Sphenodon punctatus | reverse complement strand
TGTGCGTGTGCTGTGTGTGTCGGCTGTCAGCCTGTTCTCCCTCTTCCCCCCTCCCTTCCCGTTTCCCTTGTGTGGGCGTTCCCTTGTGTGCCTTTTGGCTTCGTTTGCCCTCAGTCGGCCATGTCTGTGTCCCGCCCCTGCCCGGTGCCTTGTGGGAGTTTTGCGCCCGGCGGGGGTTCGGCTGCACGTCTGTTGTGCTGCCCCGGTCCGCGATGGTTCGGCCCGGTTCCCGCCCGTGGTCCCGTTCCTGGCACGTCTGTTTGGGTCGCTTTTCCACCCCCGCGCATGGTTGCGCTGTTCACCCCCCCTGGGGGTTCACTGTGGTGAACCGCCCGCCCGTAACGTCTGAAATCACCCTTAATGATCTGGTGCTGTTTCAAGGGCTGTAGATCGGTGTTCAGGGAAGTTGGGCCTGTACATCCAGGGTGTAATTACACTCACGCTGGGCCTGCACGTCCAGGGCTCTATGTCACAGCTAGAGAAAGGCCCTGTAAGTGGTATCAGCTGTTAAAATACCCGCTGGTTTTTTTTTAGGTTGGTCTCAGTTGTGTTCCCTGGCTTTTTGTTTGATAAGTTTGATAATGAATTTATTTATGAGCTGGTAGGGATATATGGGTTCTGTTTTTATTCTCTTTTACCCTGTTTTAGTTATTGGCTATTTGTGAGTTGTGTGTTTGTTGTAAAATATTTATTTTGTATATCTGCATTTTGTATTCTATGCCTTTCTGTCACGTTGTTGGCCATGGCGAAATGCCCGTGCCTAAATAAAATTTTACTTACTTACTTACACCTTGTTAAAAGCCATTAATGAAATATTTTGGAGTCTTGCTAAGAAACACAGTGGTGTGTTTGACTACTTTAACATTGTATGGGTACAAGTTTTGTACATCATCTGCTTCGACAAACTCTTCTCAGGGCAAAATAATAAGACAATGAAGAGAGAGAGATTTTTATGGAATATATATATGACGTACAATAAAAACCCAGCATATACACCCAAACAGACAAGACTACTGGATAGCCACACATCCACTGGAAGTGGCAATAATGGGACCAGGATCACAAAAAGGAGTGATATCTAGAATTTACAAAGCACTGATAAACACGCAATATCCAGAGACTCCAAGCTATGAAAAAAAAATGGGCTAAAGAATTAAATAAAGACTGGACTAAAGAACAGCTAGAAATGATCAGACAAAGAACATTTAGGTCAGCGCAGTCATTAGAGGTAAAAGAACCACAATTAAAACTGATTTTTAGGTTTTATAGAACCCCTGAGTGGTCAAAAAAAATTGGTGGTAGCGTAACAAATGAGTGCTGGCACGGATGTGAGGAGATAGGGACATTACTACATTGTTGTTGGAATTGTGGAGAGATACAGAGGTTTTGGAAAATGATTCATAATCATATATTGTCAACCACCAAATGTATTATTCCCTTTACACCTGAAGTTATACTATTGGGAGTATATCCTAAAATAGAGTTGTTGAATTACCACAAGGAAACTATAGTTATTTTGATTCTGGCAGGAATAAACGTTCTAGCGAAGAACTGGAAAAATGCAACAGGACTGACAGAAACTGCTTGGATTAACAGGATATGGTTAATTTTTTCAATGGAGAAATTAAAAGCAAACTTCCATAATAAACAAAAGGACTTCCTGCTTACTTGGTCCCCTATCTGGAATTTCCTACAGCAGTATAAGAGACTGGATGGAAAAGTATACTACCGTCATGAAAAAGAGATCATTTGAGATGCCATTAAAGAAACAGAAAAAAAGAGAATATGGACAAAATATAAATACATACCTCTGATACATAATAGTAAATAAGGGGAATTTATTTACTATTTACCTGCTCATGAGGGGGGGAGGGGGGGAAACAACAAAGAAATTCAGGTAACTGAAATGTTATTATGTTATATGAAATACGGAAAAAGGGCGAAAGGTGTAAAGCCCTAGTATGTTAGAGATGTTTTTGACTGAACATTAATAAAGAATGAAATTTTTTTTAAAAAAACAAAAACCCAGCATATGTGTAAAGAAAAGAACACTGTGAGTCTTCATGTTCTGATTGTTCAAAATTGTATATGAACACAAGACTGAGTAAACACAACTGAACCCAATAGAATTTTGCCTAAATAAGGACTTCAGGATTTAGTCCAGGCAAACTGAGCCAGAAATAGTTTCAGAAAATCAATCTCTATGTGTGTGTCTCTCTCCCTTCTTCCCTCCACAGAATTTTGGTGCCAAGAAAAGGGCTACTCTTGTCCTGCAGGGAGAAATCATGCTATAAAAAGAGAATGCAATATTACACAACGAAGCTATGATATGTCATGGGATTAGTGAATGCCTCTTAATTAAGGTTTAGTGAATTATTTTTAAAAAACACCACCACAGCAGCTCTGGTATTATCTTTATTTACCTAGTGGAAAATTATTGGAGCATATTTCATATAATTAGGCTCAAGAATGGATTTGGCATCATCTCCAGCAAATGCCCCTGAATACTAAACTGGTTTAGTTGGCATCATTGCCAGCGCTTGTCTTGCAGGTAATGAAATGGTAACAATTAACCTGGCAAGACAGAACAGAAATAAATAGGTAGCAAAACTGTGTTGTCCTCTAGCCAAATAACAGGCGTGACCTCAAACTTTGATACAGTACATCTGCCTTAGAATCAGGCAATTATGCTTGTTTTCCTGGGAGGTGTCTCCATGATGGGCACGGAGGAATCCTTCAATTTTACTCTGCCTCTCCTACCACACACTTGAAACTCTGGGGTTTTTTCTGCTTTCAAAGGAGAACTTTATTTGGAGACTGTCAATCCTTTTATTTAAACAGCTTGGGGTAGAGTTGTACAGGCACAACTGACTGTTAGGTGCCCAGTTGTTACTGACAAGCACTGGAAGGCACCTAAGTGACATATGTCTTTGAGGATGTTTTAGCAGTTTAGAGGTTGTTATAAGTGACCCTAACCATAAGGGAAAATGGAATGTCTCTCTGGATGTTTTAAAACGAGATGCTACCATGCATAGCCATCTATTAACTATGCATCCAGCTGGCATTTCTTCCCCTTCCAGAACTCAACATTGTACCATAGTTAGGGCACCCATAATTTGAAAATAAAAGAGGCAGAAGGCACTTGCCATGCCATGGTTTTTGTAAGTAGCAAGCAACATAGGTACCGTAGAAACCTAAGAAGAATCACAGGAATGTCACTTTAAAAAGTGGGAAATATCACAGAATGAGACAGTCATCAAAAATTCAGAGCCAATACCACCTCCTGCTGGGAGAAACTGTTCAACATAGCATGTCTGGGATTGGGTTCTTGCCTTTTGCCCCTCTGGGAACATCTAGTAGCTCCTGAAGTGGTTCTGGGACTCTGCTATTGCTTCCTCCTATCCTTCTCTCCTGGAAGGGAGCTCCACAGCTCCAAAATTGGCTCTTCTTTGTCCTTGTTCCACAGAATACAGGAACACCACAGTTTTGTGAGCTGTGAGAAATTTCTTGATTTCCATGCAGCTCATGAGTTTCACAGGACACTAACCATAAGGAAAAACAGAACGTATCTCTGGGTGTTTTTATATGAGATTCTACTCTGCATGACCACTTATTAATCATGCATCCAACTGCTTGTTTGAAGGTGGTGCATGGCGATGTGCACTCCCATGAGCCACGCACCAACCACTCATAGCCACTCATGGGGCGCTGCCAAAAATTCTGGGGTGTGCCAAGTGGGACAGGTCAAAAAAGTGAGTGGGGACAGATGCCCACACACACTGGGATGCCCACCAATGCCAGCAGACAGGTCTGTGGCTGGGCACCTCCCTGGTCTTGCCCACAGCCCTGCTGCGAGCAATCTGGGAAGCTCTTAAAAGACAAGCGCACAAAATACAACACCATGGTGACTCAAAGCGCAACAACCCCCCTCCACTTGCAATGTACAAGAAACGAGCCAACACCATGGAGGGCAACAGCTTGGGAACAGCAGCTTCCTGCATATTTCCCCCAGTATGCACCTCCGTTGCTGCCCGGGAACAGACAGTGGCTGCAGCAGCTGCACTGGGTCCTGGTCAGGAAGGGGTTACTGGCTGCTGCAGCTTCATGTTTCCATGGTGTCTGTGGCTGTGTGTCACGGCAGAGGGCAAGCAGCTGGGCAGGGCTTGGGGTGGTGGTGTTGCCAGGGAAAGGGAATGACTGCCCGTGTGAGTTGTCTGCAGGATCGGTCCATAGTGGCGGGAGTGCGTGGAGGCTGCCTGCTTGGCTGTGGTGGCCACCCTGGGAGCTGCCCATTAGAATCCTTCCCCACTCACTCCATGTGCATGGCGGCTCCACAGCTGTGCCACTCAGCGGCCAAGCCCTCCTGCCCCTTCAAGTCTGCCTAATTTAAAAACACCCTCAGTGGCAACTATGTTGAAATGTATTGTGCATCGTTTGTTCAAGCAAAGTAAAATTTTATTGTGAAGTGCACCAAATTATTTTGTTTTGTTGCTATCAAACATGGTAAATTAATTTTTACAACTGTAAATTCAAAAGACAATTAAAAAAAATTACAATAAAGGAATAAATAACTGCCAAAAGTTTTGTCATTCATTTATTGTTTTGTGATGCAACACGTAACTTCTTTTTTCAGTCACCAAATTTATAATGCTTAGAAATTAAAATCCACTGATTGTTTAATTATTTTTTTAATCAAACTTAATTATTGGGTGATCTTGTAGTGTTTGCCAAAGGGGCAGACACCACATCCTCCTTTTCTAGAGTCATTGCATTCACCAGATGGGAGTACTTCTATAAAGTCAAAAACAAAAAAGGGACAGCTACCAGTAGCTTTCCAGGCAAGATTCAAGGTGCTGGTTTTGACCTATAAAGCCCTAAATGGCTTGGGCCCCAGGTATCTGAAAGACCGTCTCTTCCCACATGTCCCGTTGCCACCTCTGAGGTCAGCCTGGAGCGCCCTTTTGCAGGTACCATCTGCCTGTGAGCTTTGCTCTCTTCCTCCAACCCCTCCACCTGCCCTCTCGCCCCAATCCCCTCCTGCCTCCTGACCTCCATTGCTCCCCCTGTCGCCCCCCCTTTACATGTCATTAATCTCTCCCTCTCCACTGGCTCCTTCCCCTCCACCTTCAAGCATGCCACTGTCTCTCCCATCCTCAAAAAGTCCATCCTCGACCCTTCTGACCCCTCTAGTTACTGATCGGTCTCCCTTCTACCCTTCGCCTCTAAGCTTCTGGAATGTGTTGTCTACTCCCGCTGCCTGGATCTCCTCTCTGCCAACTCCTCCCTGGACCCTCTCCAATCTGGCTTCCGCCCCTTCACTCCACTGAAACTGCCCTTGCCAAGATCACCAATGATCTACTTGTCGCTAAATCTAAGCGCCTTGACTCCATTCTTGTCCTCCTTGACCTCTCTTCTGCCTTTGACAATGTCGACCACACACTCCTACTGGACTCCCTTCGCTCCCTAGGCTTCTGCAGCTCTGTCCTTGACTGGTTCTCCTCCTACCTCTCTGACCGCTCCTTTAATGTGTCTCTTCCCAATTCCAGTTCCTCCTCCCTCCCCCTCTCGGTTGGGGTTCCCCAAGGCTCTGTCCTGGGCCCACTCCTCTTCTTTATCTACACCCTGTCCCTTGGCAAACTCATTGCCTCCCATGGCTTTGAATACCACCTTTATGCTGATGACACTCAACTCTATCTCTCCACCCCCTCTCTCTCCCCATCTGTCCAAGCTCGCCTCATCAACTGTCTCTGATATCTCCGCCTGGATGTCCCGATGTAAGCTCAAGCTCAACATGGCTAAGACTGAACTCCTTATCTTTCCTCCCTACCCTTCCTCTCCCTCTTCCCTATCCATCCTTATTGATGGGGTCACCATCCGCCAAGTTCCCCAGGCCCATAGCTTGGGCTTCGTCTTCGACACTCACCTTTCCTTTAAACCTTACATTGACTCTGTTGCCAAGTCCTGTCGCTTCACACTCCACAACAATGCTCGGATTCGCCCCTTTCTCTCCGTCTCCTCAGCCCCTCTAGTTACCGAACCCCTTGTTCACGCCATGGTCATCTCTTGCCTTGACTACTGTAACCTCCTCCTTACTGGCCTCCCCTGCTCTCACCTGTCCCCCCTTATCTCCATCCAAGACTCCGCTGCTAGGGTCATCCACTCAGCCCATCGCTTCAACCACGTGCAGCCTCTCCTCTCTTCACTTCACTGGCTCCCCCTTCCCCAACACATCCTTCACAAACTCCTGGTGTTCACATACAAATCCCTTCACAACCTGGCTCCCTCTTACCTCTCAGCCCTAGTCTCCTTACATACTTCTGTATGCACTCTCTGCTCCTCCTCTGCCCCCTCCCTTGCTCTCCCTCGTCTCCCCTGCTCCCCTAACCACCTTCATCCCTTCTCCCTTGCTGCCCCCCATGCCTGAAACTTCCTCCCTCCCCACATCCGCCTTGCCCCCTTCCTCTGCACCTTCAAATCCCTCCTCAAAACCCACCTTGTCCTCGCCACCTTTCCCGACGCCTGCTAGAACTTGCCTTCAGTATTTACTGTCTGCCCTCCCTACAGACGCCTGCCTAACTGCAACCAAGCCAAGTATGTGCACCTGAGACTTCGCATCCACTGCATGTTATTTATCCCATATCTTTCCCTATGTCCCCTCTCCTTATCTTCCCCCTCCGCGTCTATTAGATTGTAAGCCGTAGGCAGGGACCGTATCTATCTTATTGTTCTGTAAAGCGCCAGTTACATAGCTGGCGCTATACAACTACTTATAATAATAATAATTAATTAATAATAACACATCTGTGGCACTGGATGGGAAGAGAAGTAATCTCAGGTTGTTGGGCTCATTGAATATAAGGTTTTACACAACAAGACCAACACCACACTAGTTAGTAATAGATCCTGTACCACCGGTTTAACCTTCTTGTGGTGAATGACATGACTTAATAAGAGGGCTACTGCAACTTGCACCAGCTAGCCCTGGTTTCTGCATTGTACAGCTTGTGTTTGAAACTTCAAAATTAGATAAAAGGCATGTAATATAGGAGCATGGCCTACATATTACAGGGGCAATATAAAACCTTTCCTCTTGGCAAAGCATTTGGCAGGTGGGGATAGAGGTTTGGGTGGGTGGGTTTAGGGGTGATGGTGGCTTTTTTAGCTAGTAAGTAATTTATGACGGCATTAGCTTCCGCCATAGCCAAGAGACATACATAATACAAACACAATACAAATGTGTAAAAAACACCCCAAAAAATAAAAATAAAAAGATAAAGACCAGCATCATTATCCCAAACCATATAGATAATTGCGTAACACAAAATATAAGATATAATTCCCTCATTTGCCAGCAGGCACCTTCCACATGTTATTATTTCAGAGCCATTATAGGATAAGTAATCCTAATCGCTGCTGCCCGGGAGGCAAATATTGCTAAATTCATAATAGCATCAAAATCAATCTGGTTCTGCAGCCATAGCAGTTTTTCTCTCTTGGAGAAAAATGTAATCTGTTTCAACACAGGGGATGGTGTTTTTTTAAGGGATGTATTTTAATGTATGTTTGTAAGCCACCTTGAGCCTTAGGGGAAGGGTGGGATATAAATTTAAATCAGTTAATCCCTAAAAATACATCCAAAGGACACCGTCACAATCTCTTGGCCAGATAAAGACAGGGCTTCTTAAAAACTGTTATCTGATTAAATTTTAAGCTGTTATTGGCCAATCATCCCTGCAGATTGCAAACTCAGCCAAGTGCCAGCCAGGTACTCACGCTGTGTAACGCTGTAACCTTTGCCATAATATTTGGTTGCTTCTCACACCCTCTCTCTTATCTGGGTAGCCCTTCAGCCACAGCTAGCCTTTATCTAGGCCTCACCCTACCCAAAACAGTAGGTGCCAGATAAACTAGATAAAAGTCAAGTAGGTGCCAGATAAACTAGAGATAGAGAGCTAGGTGTCATTAACAGCCTTCATATACTTCATTCCATGTTTTCTATTAACTTTCTGAAAGGTCCTATATACATACTGAAGAGGAGGTGTGATGAAAGGAAATTACCTGGAATTCCACCTGACAGGGGCCTTCTGGATGATGAGCCATGGGAATGCTGAGCAAGAAGGGAGTGGACGGGAGGACTCCAAAAGCAGTGTCACTTCCTCAGGCTGCCACCCATAGAAGAATTAGCAGTGTCACGTGATAGCAATATTGCTAGAGAGAATGGAAGTCCGAGGTTATAAAAGACAATGAGATTCTTTAGAAAGTGGAGTGCTCTGCGAGTACGCAGTGGTGCGGTTACTCATTGCTTCATATTGCTTTCTGTTTATTTGATAAACTATAAAACTGTAAGTCTAGAGGCCATTTTTAGACGAGCGCCACACGCTCGCGCCTAAAAATCACGCGCCTGTGAAAAAGAGCGTGGGCGGTGTTTAGACATGCAGCAACGCGCCTTATAGCACTCGTGCATTTTTTAAAAGGGGCCAGTTAAAGAACTCGATAATCGAGGTGTTTAATTGGTGCCTTTAAAAAATGCACAAGCTCTATAACCAACACCCCCGCCCGTCTAAACCCTGCCTGCGCTCTTTTTCACGGGCGCATGATTTTTAGGTGCGAGCGCACAGCACTTGTCTAAAAACGGCCAGGGATGGGAAATCTCTGCATGCCTGAAGGACTACAGCATGGATCAAAATGGAGTTGTCAGGAAGCTATAATCCCCCGAGGAAACGGAAAATTCCCCTTCATTAGCCCCTTCATTGCTTGCTGTCCCTGGAAGAGGAAGAGTTAGGGGGTTTTCTGTTGTTGTTTTTTAATGTCTGCACTACAAAGTATACTTCCCAATCCCTGGGCTTTGAAATTGGGGACAGTGATACTCAGGATGAGGGACAATGCAAGGCACCATTTGCATACATGTTTCGCAGATTGATTTATGCAAATTTAAACTGGACCCTTGCCTAAACAGCAATGTGGGATTTTGCTGTAGCTATCTGAGACTGAGGGCACAGCTGCCAACATTGCTGCTGAACATGGAACAATTGAGAACTATGCTTCAAAGGGGATGTGATGCAAAATTAAATTCCAGGGCTGCCCCACGGAATGGATAGACTGGTTAGATACGAAGCAGCTAATATTACATTAAAGTTTGGACTGTAATCCGCAAGGGCTGATGACTTTTTGCCCAAATTTTTAAACCTGGGTGCCTAAAAACCAAATATCTGGATATATCTGCAAAGAAGAACAATAATTTGCTAAGGATTGTGCTATCTGTCTGAGAGAGTAGGAGACCATGAAGCAGACTGTGGGAAGTGAACGGAATGGATACTTCGACCCTTCTCCCTTGCCGCCCCCCCATGCCTGGAATGCCTTCCCTGCCCACATCCGCCTTGCCCCCTCCCTGCGCTCCTTCAAATCCCTCCTCAAGACCCACCTGTTCCTCGCTGCCTTTCCCAATGCTTGCTAGACGTTCCCATATACCTACTCTCTGCCCGCCTCTGCAGACTGCTGCAACCTGACTGTAACCAAGCCAAGCACATGCACCTGAGTCTTCACACTTGCTTGAATGTTTGTCTGTCTTCTCCCCTGTCTCTCCCACTGTCCCCTCTCCCTGTCTCCCCCTCCTTGTCTTTTAGATTGTAAGCCACAGGCAGGGACCGCGTCTATTTCTATGTTCTGTACAGCACCAGGTCACACGACTGGCGCTATATAAATGATTATAAAATAATAATAATAATAATAATAATAATAATAGCATGGGGTGGAAGGAACCTAGGGTGTTTAACAAACAAGGCAATAACCCCCTGGAGCCTGGGTTTAGTCCATGCATCCCCCACTCACATGATTAGTGTGTCGAGCCTAGTAATGTGTGTTTTTCTTGTACATTCAGGAAGCCCCCACTCTCAGGTTTAGTGTGACAAGCCTAATACACATGGAGGCATTCTTTCCTGCTGTCTTCTGCCCACCAACCCCTTCCCTCAGTATCTCACTCCCTGTTGTTTTTGAGACCTCAGGTAGAACTGCTTTTAAGATGGCCAATGATGTTCTTAATTGTAAGAGAAGAGCTCAGTTCCTTTTTGGAGCTGAATTGTGGGCCCCTTTTGTCTCCTCCAATTAGGACTTAATTCCATCTAAATTCTACCAGACTTTGGTTAGGGCACCAGGAGGCACCCCTGGGGCTGCCATTAGACTTGAACTGGGCCAACGTAGGTGGTCCTTTAGTGCCTGGGCCCTGGTCTTTAAGTTCTGGAATAGGAACGTAAGAGCTGGTGCTCAGGGATTGTTGCCACTGATGAACGCAGATCACTTTAAGAACAGTTGGTGTTTCAAGGTGGAGGCCCATTTGGCCAAACTGGGTTTGTCTTGTGAGTATTTGTGAGCCAAAGACATACGGACTGCACAGGTGGAAATTATAACTAGATGGCAGGATATTGACAGGCAATCTGAGATAGCTAGGGTTAGCGCTTCCCCTCATATGAATGGGTATTTAGATTTGATTCTGGAGAAAGGGACCTTGGTGCCCTATCTGTCATCTTGCTCTTCCTTTTGGGGCAAGTGGCTTTTTTTGGCAGCCAGATTTAACGCTCTTCCCGCTAGGTTGTTGGAGGACCGTTTTGGTAGTATTCCTGTTGACCAACGTCTCTGTCCCTATGAGCAGCAGGAAGTGGAATCCACACACCATGTCCTCTTTAATTGCCATCTCTAAGATAAACCAAGGGATAAGTTCCTGGGGCTGCTTATTAGTAAATATCCTGGTAGATCAGACCAGTCCCTTCTGAATTTAGCATTGTCCGACTCTGATCATGAAGTTTCTGCTAGTGTCATAAAGTTCCTGATAACGACTTTCTCACTTCGTAAACTCTTTGTGGACTTTAAACTCCCAATTGGGAATGGGCCATGATACCCTGTTGACTTTGTTTACTTATTTAGGAGGTTTTGCTTTAGTTGGGTGTATAAGACCTTTTGTGGGGTGAATCAGTGTTTATTTCCCTTTTGCCTTACCATGTTATTATATTATGTGGTGTTGTTACCTGGCTTTTGCTTATCTGAACAGTTTGTATATTTTATCTGAATTATTATTAATTGTTATTAATTATTAATTATTATTATTATTATTATTTATTTTGTCAGCTATGACCACTGGTCTGCTTAATAAAATATCTATCTATCACTCCCTGTTGTGCCTCGCAGCCGTGGTGAACCATGGGAAGAAGCTGCACCAGCTGTTTCTTTCTTCCAGGTCTTATGACTCTGGGAGGAAGTACAGTACCTGCTATACTTACCCACCCATACAGATTCATACCTGGGTTTACACCTGCCAGCTCTTGGTGACTGGAACTAACCTTTTGCTATGCACATAATGCTGAATGTATTAAGCAAATTGCCTACTTTATTGAATGCCTATGATGAATACTTTATTGAATGCCTATGATGAAAATTGAAAGTGAAAGTAAAAATTGAATTTGAAAGCAGTCCATCTTTGCATGTTCTCATCACCGAGTTTCTCCCATCGATGTACTGGCAGGTAGCAGCACACAGTTTTATTGGGGTTTTGCCTGAAGTAGGGCTGGAAATCCCTCTCAGTTTGCATAAAACCCCCAGTCACACATGAGCCTTTTGTACCCCCTCTCTAGCATCTTCTGCACTACCAGACACTTGGAGAAAAAAATATTCCTACTCATAAGGGCACTCTGCACTTCTCTGAGTATCCAAACCTCATTATCATAGCTGGACCTTGAACCCATGGCCTTGGGGCTTGTCTGACACACTCCCTGCTCTCTGTACTATTGGCAGATCACTGTAGGGAATGGCTCTCACCCTTCTCTTGGTATTCTCCCTCTCTCTCCTGCTCTGTGCCCCACACACACCTGGTGGAGGGCCCACCTGCCACAGTCTGATTGGCTCTGTGCAGTATTTAGGACTGCTGAGACAGGTATAGAGCTTTTGGTCATTCTGTTGTGACCCTTGCTTGCCCTGTGTTGGCCTCTTCCTGCTTCTGCCTTGCTTGCTGTTCTGTTTGTGTCAGTAAGTCTTAGTGTGTTGTGTTCCCTCTGTGTTCCCAGTGTACAGTGCCCCCTTGTGCTGATACCTGTTCTGTTTATGTTTCCTGTGTGTTGGGGCTTTTCTCGCCCAACTCCCCTCCCACTCTGTCTGTCTACATGGGTGTAGGCTGATTGGTCCCTATGCACACCCTGCCCTGTTTCTATGTTGATGTGTTTCCCTTGTGCCCTGAAACCCCTATAGTGTATCCTGTTTCTATGCCGATGTGTTTCCCTTGTGCCCTGAAACCCCCATAGTGTGTCTTGTTGTTCTGTTTGTTTGTCTGTCTGTCAGCAGGAGAGGCCCAGCCCTGGGGTTGTCTCTTGTGTCTCTCTGGAACCTCGCTGCTCTCCCCCTTGGCCTTGATCCCACTAGGACCTTTTCCCTGAATCCCCAGCCCTAAGTTGCTGGTTCCCTAGCTGCCCCCTGAACTTTGGCTCCTCCAGCTCTGGTTGTCCTGCTCCCTGGTCCTCTGCTGCTCCCCAGCTCCCTGCCTCTAGTTCCCTGTTGCTCCCCCAGCTCAGGCTTCCAGTTCCTTGCCTCAGGCTCCCCATGTCCTGCCTCTGACTTCCTGTGTCCTGCCTTTGGTCCCTGGTTGCTCCCCAACTCCCTGTCTCTAGTTCCCTGTTGCTCCTCCTGCTCTGGTTCCTTGCTCCCTGCCTCTGGTTCCCAGTTCCTCGCCTTGGGCTCCCTGCCTCTGGTCCCTTGCTCCCTGTTACTGGTCCCCTATTGCTCCCTAGCTCCCTACCTGTAGTCCCCTGTTGCTCCCCCCACTCCGGTTCCCTATTCCTTGCCTCTGGCTTCCTGTTCCCTGTCCCTGGTTTCTGTTTCCCTCTTCCTGGTTCCCCATCCCTTGACCTCTATGATGAACCATGCTGAGCACTTCATCTCCCTGGTACTGGAGAGTGGCTGAGAGGTTCCCCTGTTACTCCCTTTGCCTCCTTCCCCTTTTTCCTCACTTCTCTACCTTCCCTTCCTTCTTTCCCTAGGCTCCGGCTGCTGGAGCCTGACACTCATACAGGGTAAGAAGCTCTCCTTCAGTCAGTTCACGTTCCTTGTACACCAAGGAACTTTCCATCTCCCCCCCCACACACACACCTGAGATTTATCTCTATCATTTGATCAAGGCACTCTCTATATCCTCTCCCTGTCATCAGGGCAGTGATGAGAAAAAAATGGCAGGGAAGGTCCAGCTTCTAATAGTGACTGTCCTACTTCTGACAGTGCACAAATGTTCAGAAAAGTTGCAATCTCATTTGCATCCCACTCTTTAATTTCATCCAGGGCTCCCAGTCTTCCATTCTGCTGAATCTGGAACTGCAACAGGGTTGTGCAGTGTCTGCACTTGATCATGTATAGATAGAACCCCATTGCAAGCATGAGGGCATAGACTGCCTTGGAGGGTGGGTCTGTCAGTTCTCTCTGTACATCAGGCCTTTCCCAAATATCTGCAAAGGCCAGGGTATCCATTACCTGCCCCAACTTCCCATATCCTGGACAGCTGCAGCACCCACAGACAGAAGCCAAATATATCTTTCCCTGGCTAACAACCTGCAACAAGAGCTTTCTATGGTGTTATGACCAGGGTTCCTAGTTTTCTCTGCCAAAAAAATCAGAAATTCTCTGGGGGAAAACCCCCTAAATTCTCTGATTAAAAACACATTTGGCGGACTGAGCATTTCTCAGTGCCTGTACTGATTGATTTGATCTCGAGACTCAAACTGAACAAAGCTCCAGGCCCAGACTATTTATCAGCTGAGGTAAGCCAAGCAGCCCCGCAAAGATGGACCCAGATCTTTTCCAAACTATTCTTTGCCGTAGCTTCCCAGGGTAAGACTCCACAGTCTTGGAGGATTAGTACAATTGTTCCAATATTTAAGAAAGGTAACCTCCAAGACCCGTCTTGTTATAGGCCAATCAGCCTTCTATCTGTTCCAGGCAAGTTGTATGTGAAGGTGCTCCTAGGCCATTTGGAAAGGTGGGCTGAGGAGGGGGCTATTATCCCCAATGTCCAATTCAGGTTTAGGCCAGGATGTTCCACCCTAGATTGCTGTTACATATTGCAACATATTATCCATAAAGTGCGGCGAGGCAAGGTATTTCCAGCCTTCGCTGACCTAGCTAAGGCTTTTGATTCGGTGCCAAGGACCAGACTCTGGTGGAAGTTGAGGTCTTTCAGCATTGACGATAGCCTGTTGTCAGCAATCTCCAACCTGTATGCGAACAACAAGGTTAGGATCAGAGGGCCTGGAGGGTCACAACTGACCGAGTCTGTCCCAATTAAGAGAGGGGTTTGGCAGGGGTGCATTCTTGCACCCCTGCTTTTCAATCTTTTCCTCTCAGATTTGTACAACTATATGACAGAAGTAGACACCCAAGCTCCTAGAGTTGGTAATGTGCATTTACAATTTCTACAGTTTGCGGACGATGTAGTTTTTGTGGCGCAAACTGAGGTTGGTATTAAAAGAGCATTGGAGAAGTTCCATACCTATTGTGAAATTAATGGGCTGACTCTGAATCTTGCCAAGACTAAGATTTTGGTCGTGGGGAAGCGAGTATCACCTGCCAGCTGGCAATTGAGAGTGAGCAGAGTAGAGTTGGTGAATACATTTAATTATTTGGGACTGACTGTTCACAATAGGGGCATATGGAATAGCCATGTTCGGAAGAGAGCTATTATTGCCAGACAGGCTGTCCATCCCCTGCTGAGGGCCTGTAGGATATCTAGGGGTGTTCCCCTCTCTGAATTATTAAAGGTGTACAAGGCTAAGGTTCCTTCAACCTTATTGTTTGGAGTTGAACTTACTCCTTTTGCCACCACCCTCCCGCTCGAGAGAGTCCAGAATTTTTTCCTGCGGCGATTGCTGGGGGTTCCTCCAGGTGTCCCAGGAGAAGTCCTGAGGGCAGAGCTGGGTATTCCCTCCATCGATTCGCTTGCGAGGAAAGTGTTTGTCAACTACTGGCTAAGATTGCTAACACTCCACGATTCAGCATTGCCCGTACAATGTCTTAGGGAGGAATGATTATATCAAGGTCCACGATCTTATCCGTGGCTCCTCTTTTTGGGCAGGCTACTTGGAGAAATGGGATTTTCTTTCCAGTATTTCCTAGGCAAATTTATTGCAGCAATCAAGTCCAAGATTTGTCTTCGAATTTGTGATACTGCTGCCCAAGAGGATATTGCCAAGGTGTCTGCGTGGAAAGTGGCTCCTCACTTGGGACTTTGCAAAAAGCAGGTCGTCTTTGAATCTTGTTTAGATGTCTTGACCAATCCGAAGTTGAGGAGAGCATATATCTTCCTCCGCTGGCAACTGGTTAAAGTGACAGTAGTTGAGGGAAGGTATGAGCATACCCCGCGAGATTCCAGATTGTGTACTTGCCACAAGCGGGAGGTTGAGGACACAGAGCATTTCCTTTTGAGGTGCCTTTATTTTGATGCTCTAAGGTCAACTTGGGTGACTCCCTGGCTGCCCTTGGAGCCCCAGATTTCTGATAGGGTTAGTTACCTAATGTCCCTCACACAAAGGGAGGCTATCAGGGATTTAGCTTTATATACGCATTTGGCATCCAATAAACAGCTCCAAATCCAACTGAATATTTCTAAGGGCCAGACACTTGGAATGAGATAAGGCATCTACCAGAAATAGGTTGGACTCCCACGGAATATTTATCTGGGGTTTTATGGGCTGGGTCATGATTCCACCTAGTTAAGCTTTATCCTTATTGATTTTGAAATGATCAAGCCCTTGACTGGATGTTAGAAATGTAGTGGATGTATCCAGACCAGTCTTTGTGGGCTGCTTACTTTAGTCCTCATTTGGACAAGACTTGTATGATTTTATAGTAATGCTGTATTTAAATTCAAAAATTATATTATTTATAAGTCTGATGATGAAGATTGATTTTATGAGCCGATTAGGCTGGGTTGTATGTAATGTTTTTATAATCCATCATGTTAAGTTTTTGTTTTGATTGTTTGTTTGTCTATTTTATGTTGGCCATAGTGTGAGCTAGTGCTGAATAAAACTAATGATTTAAAACACCAAAATCTGTGGTTTTCAGCTTTTAAAATTAGAAAGTGTTTATTGCAAATTGTTCATTTTTGCGACAGTTTGATGCACTGGTTGTTACTGCCACTCAAATAACAAAATAAAACAATATCCCCTGCCAGCCAGTCCTGACATGGAGCCCATGTCTCTCCCTCTACAGATGGGGGTGGACATGCCACTCCAACTCCCTCCACCTCGCCAGCCCTGGCACGGACCTAACATACCTCTGCCTCACCAGAAGCCAGACGTGACTGTGTTCTTCTCACACTAAATCTCTTCTCTCAGACACCAGCATATATCAAAACCTCCACAGAACTTCTGCCTCCTTTAAATTTCCACTGCTGCCAGGGAGCTTTTGTAGGCAGAAATGTCCCATAAAAACCTGGGAATTCCACGTTTTTCTCTGAGAAAACTGGAGTTCTGCATTTTTCTCCAATAAAATGGGAATTCTGCATTTTTGTCTGGTTTTCAGCACTAAATGGAAAATCAAGAATCCTGGTTATGACCCCTCATGCTATTTGCAAGCAAAACCTGTTACTTTTAAAAGCTAAGAAAATACGAGTAGCTTTTAACCAGTAGGAAGCTCTGCTCTTACATACATCCTGAGCACAGTGACCTTCACTGCCTTGCATATCATCCCACCTGCCCATTTCTTAACATTGTGGTTCCCCTCCACCCCAGTTTAAAAATTTCATGCTTCTGTGGTGCTAACATTTGTAACATTTTTAGATGAGTCAATGTGTGCACTGACGTACTTGTGACAGAAATGTCTTTGCAGTTTAATAGCCACATGGATTGGCAGTGCCAGTGCAGCAAAACTCATGTACCCACCATATGCTTTGCAAAAACATTTTCAACCAATAGCTGGCCTGTAACCAATAGCATCCAATAGCAGCTCACGCTCGGCATCCAGTCAGTCTTGAAGGATACATGATGACAAATAGTGGCCAATAGCTGCTCATGTGTGGCGCGCAGCCAATCCTAGCTAGGCAGCCACCCAGCTCTTTACGTTGTTCAAAACATTTGGCATGTGGCCTGCAGAGGTCACTGATGCCACAGCCATGAACACACATGCTGAGTACTTCCTTGTGCTTGTTATTGCGCTCCAGGCCTTCCATTCCATTGCTGAGTAGAAACCGCAAACTATCCAACAGATCCAAGCCTTCTGCTGTTGTTGGCGAGATGTGATGTCAAGGTAAAGAAACGTTCTTGCTTGATCTCTGGCTGGGATAGTGGGACACACCACACGGAGGTGGCTCCTGCTTTGGCACTGTGCACTAGCCTACCTCCAGTGATAGTGGACCGTACTGGGGCAGATCGAAGCTGTACAAGGGGAGCTGATGCACACTGAGAGGTACTTGTTAGGCGACGTAGCTTCAGTCACCGATGCCATACACAGGGTTGTACCAACCGAGAGATCTGGGTGAAGGAGAAAAGCACAGACTGGTGAGAGAATGTGGTGTCCTCGTGGGGTGGGTTGAGTGGGTTGCAAACTTCAGGATGCCCCATTGCCTCATCTGCAAAGAGCTGAGATCCTCAGGCCTTGACTGGAAAAAAGAGCATGGTGATGTGGATCACTCATCCCCAAGGAGAAGTGTGTTACCATCACCGTCTGGAAGCTCACTACTCCAGACTCCTGTTGCTTTGTCAACCAGCAATTTGGCATTGGATCCTCCATGGTGGGCACCATGCTAGAGGAGATTTGCACAGTGATTGTAGAAGTGCTGCTGGACTGGATGATGCAGTTGATTGTCCCCACAGAGGTAATGAAGGGGTTTCAGTGGGAGAGGTTCCCAAACTGTACAGAGGCTATCAACAGCAGCCATATCATCATCTAGGGCATTTTCTCCATGGTACTACAGACCATAGTGGACTACCATGCCCAGTTCATACACGTGCTGGCTGGGTAGTCTGGGAAGAACCACAATGACCACATCTTCCATCAGTTCCCTTTCTTTGGCTGCTTGTAGACAGGAGACTTTGGACCCTCCACTGAAACATGAATGGGCTGTGTGCTCATGGAGCCTGTTTTTCTCAAAGATCTTGTCTACCCACTGAAGCCCTGGTTCATGAAGGCATACAGTGTTGCCTGAATCCCAGAACAAAGGTACTTTAACTGACAGCTCAGGGTTGGCCAGATCAGTGTTGGGGTATGGCAAGTCATAGTAGAAGCAGCTCTGGGGTAAGTTGTGCAGGATGAGTCCAAGGTGAGCTGTGCAGGCTTGGGTTCAGGAACTCACATGGGGACAGGTAGACTGATGAGGCAGATGGACAAACTGGCCTGGGCAGATGAATGAAGTAGGCAGATGGACAGACAGAACTAGTCAGGCAGTCAAGGGAGGCAGACGGACGAACAGGAGTTGGGTCAAGACAGATGGAATGGTCAAGGATTGGCACAGTGCTGGCACTGGGTCAGATGGCTTTTCCAGGAGAATGCTAGGGGGCTCCTCAGGCTCTCGCCAGGGGGCTTTCCTTGGTGTTACTACGGGGTGCATCTAGCAGACCCCCATCTTGGCAAATATCAAACCACCATCTTAGCAGATGGTTAACCCCCATTGTAGCTGACAAAGCCCCAGTACCAGGTAAACAGGCTCACCAGCAAGAAGCAGAAGGACCAGGTTCCAAACAGGAGCTCAGAAGGGCCAGTGGGCCCACAGAACACATCAGGAACGGGGAGTGCAAAACCAGGCCATAGTTCATGCAGACATCATGAGGAACACAGGAGGAACAAACACAAGGAGTGACTGATGATTCTCTCAGGTTCCTGTGGGGGAGTGGAGCAGGGCTGGGAGGGGCAGGGCCGACCAGAGAGATGACAAGCCATGATTACAAGTCCTAAGCCCTTGTCAGAGTGCCTCGGTAGTGTCCAGTCGCCAGCCCCTGCCTTGCGCTCAGGGCTCCAAGGGTGCCAGTTCAATGCCAAGGTCCTGACGTAAAAGAACTTTCGGGCTATTAAAGCAGCGGTGGAGATCAATTGTGGCCAGAATTGATTTTCCGCTAGAGACCACTCCACTTCTAACTACCACTATCTGTGTTCTTCATAACATCTGTGAGACCGGCGGGCTGCACTGGAGAATCCCCCGCCAGTTAACTCTGGCGAGCCAATGTCCCTGTTATGGAACCAGGTGAACCGAGTGGAGCAGCACATAGTCAGAGCACTTTGTGCTCGCACATCAACTGCAATGCTTGCACAAACATGCACCATCAGGGACAGTTTAATGAGCATCGGTGAACTGATTCAAATGATCTTTTTGTGATATCAATAAAGCTTTTAAAATATTTGTTGTGTGCCACTGTGCTTTCCTATGGCCCATCCACCTCCCCACCCCCAGCACCAAGAAGGCATACTTTTCCTCCTTGGGTCCCGCCTCCCCCCGCCCCCATGCTGTTTCCCACCAGGCGGCCTTTCCCTGTGCATTCCCTATTGGCATTCTCAGATTAGCTGGCTGCAGGCCTGAACCTCTACATTTTCCTATGGGCATTCACAGGCTAGTCAGGTTTGGGAATGGCAATAAGAAGCACAGAGGTACAGGCGTGCAGCTGGCTACTATGCCCCCCCCCTCAAGTGCAAGAGCAGTGGACCAGTGCATGACCAGTGCCCCCTGTTTTCAGGGCACCCACACCCTCCCCTTACCTACCTTTCAGCTTCCAGCATCCAAAGAAGCGTATCACTATGCCATACCACCATTCCAAGCCCTCCCCTCATTCCCCAAACTTCCCTCCTTTCCCAGAAGAAGCACAGAAACGATGGATTATGAAAAATTAAAAACGTTATTTTTTAAAAATAAACTGTTTCTTCTTGCACCTGCTCTTTTGGGGGGCAGCTGGGCACGCTTGCTTGGGTGGAGGGCACTGGCAGGGGGACATTTTCCCAATCCTTTTGCTGCAGATCCAATTGTGAAGGAGTGTTCATGGGAGACGTGCAGGAATGATTGGTGGGGGAAGAGGCATGCCTGGCCCAGGAACTGTTACCTGGCATGAGCATAGTACAGAGAGAGCTCGGGAGCTTTTCCTGAGGAGTAGAGTGCTGGAGGAACCAGTTGGGATCCATGTGTATGTGTGGGGGTGTAAACTGCTGATAGAAGTTAGGAAATTGCACCTGCCCCTGAGCAACAATGCTTGCAGTCGCGGCAGCAACATGCTCAAGCAGGGAGTTCTGGAACTGAATGGACTAGGACATACTGCTTTGTATCTGTGCCCATACCTTACTCATCTCCTTGCTCACCTTCTCAATCACTCTGCCCAACCACTCAGACTGCTGCTAGGGGTGGGCCCAGTGCCTATCCTCCTGCCAACCGTCCAAGCAGGCTTCAGCAGCAAAGGCCTTGCATTCTGTGGCATTCAACTGCATCATCCGCCTATGCTCCCTGGCCATGCCATTAATGGTGTCCCAGATCTCATCTGCCCACTGGGTGGTCTCCCCAAGCAGCTCCTGTGGCGTAACGGAGCCCACTGGGGTTCGCCCCAGCCTCCCGGCACCCCGTTACCCACTTATTACTGGCCTCTTAACCGCTGCCACCAGTTGTGGCGTAACGGAGCCCACTGGGGTTCACCCCAGCCTCCCGGCACCCCGTTACCCACTTATTACTGGCCTCTTAACCGCTGCCACCACCTCAGTGCTTATTAATCATACAGGTTCCTGCCTCATCCCACTGAGGAGAATGAGACCCTTTGTACTTATAACAGCCCAGCTCGCAAGCTGGAGTAAAAACAGTTCCCAAGTTCTGCCGCGTCGAGCGTACAGAGGCGTATTAGCTAACACACACAGACACACAGATCCTTTAGATCAAAAGAAAGAAAACTTTACTGATAACATAAACTCATCATCACAGGCTACAACCGTGTGAGGTAATTTGAATCCTTGAGCAAAGTAAATGATCAGAACTGTTTAGGCATGATAGCCCTTTTAGAAGCGTTTAGCCTAAACTGGTCCCTCAGATCTAACATTCATTTACTCACTGCTTGAAGTGCACCTTTGCTTTGCAGCAGAGGGGTCCAGTCTTTAAGTTTCAGTTGAGTCCATATAGGCCTGGAGCCATTCCCTCAGCTCCTCAGCACCAAGTCAGTGTCCAAAGCAAACAGAAGACAAAATGGAGAGAGACCTCGAGAGGTGTGGCCCTTCCTTTTAAAAGCCCCCTACCCCCTCAATGGTCATTGGTCCTTGGTAAGTCAGGTGGCTGTACCTTTCCCTGGGATTGCGAAATCCTGCCTAGCAGTACCTGGAAGCCAAGGTGTCAGTGAAGGTCAGCTGGAAGGTCAGGGAAGCTGCTACTGGTGGCAGGTTCTGCCACAGCGCCCCCCCCTTCTCCTGTAGCCTGAACACGCTGTTTATCAGGACTGCGAGTTCAGGCGTCACACAACCACCCCCCCCAAAGGAGAAAAGTGTACAACGTTATATGTAGATTACAAAGTCTTAGCGGCGCAATACCCGTGACACTCGACCGCCCTGGAAGAAAAGGACAAAACCAATAACAAGACATTAACAGCATCCCCGATCCCCTTCTTTAGCTCCCATTGTCAGGTGGCGTGTTGCCTAGAGAGAGCATCTGCAAGCACATTGGTCGTGCCCTTAATGTGCTGAACTTTCATGTCATACTCCTGTATGTTCCAAGCCCATCTCTGCAGCTTGGAGTTTGAGTTTGTCATAGTCTGTAGGTATTGCAACGGGGCATGATCAGTTAGTACAGTGAACTGCCGCCCCCATAAATATGGTCTTAACTTCTCTAGCGCCCAGACCAGGGCAAGACACTCCTTCTGCACAGTAGAGAAGTTACGCTCCCGGGAAGTTAGCTTTCTGCTCAGGTAAGCAACCGGGTGTTTTTTGTCCCCATGCTCTTGCAGAAGAACTGCCCCCAACCCCACATCTGAGGCATCTGTGGCTACGATGAACTGTTTATTAAAGTCTGGGGCTCTCAGGATTGGGTGCTTGCTGAGAGCAGTTTTAAGGGTGTCCATTGCCTGTTGGCACTTGTCAGTCCAAGTGACCCTTTCAGGGGAACCCTTCTTTGTCAGGTCATGTAGGGGGCTAGCAATTCCCCCAAAATCTTGTACAAACCGGCGGTAGTAACTTGCCGATGCTACAAAGCTTCTGACCCCTTTCTTGGTCTTGGGGGGTTCCCATTTTAGGATAGCCTCAATCTTGTCCCACAGTGGTCTGAGCACGCCACCCCCAACCTTGTGTCCTAAATACACCACCTCTGTCATTGCTATTTGACACTTCTTGGCTTTTACCGTCAGGCCTGCTTTCTGGATGGCAGACAAAACCTGTGTTAAGTGTAGGAAGTGACTTTCCAAGTCCCCGCTGAATATGGCTATGTCATCGATATAAGCCATAGCAAATTCATCCATCTTTCCCAGAAGGTGGTCTATCAGCCTCTGGAAGGAAGCAGGAGAATTTCGAAGGCCAAAGGGGAGCACTGTGAATTCATACAGCCCCACTGGAGTAGTAAAGGCTGATTTTAGGATGGCATCATCATCCAGCTCCATCTGCCAGAACCCTTTGGACAAGTCCAAGGTGGAAATATACCTGGCATTTCCCAGCGTGTCTAGCAGGACATCCATTCTGGGCATGGGGTACGCATCAGGAGTTGTTATGGCATTCAGTTTCCTGTAATCCACACAAAACCTGATGGTCCCATCTGGCTTCTGTACCAACACGACTGGGCTGGCCCAAGAACTCTCGGAGGGCCGGATTACTCCCAGCTGGAGCATCTCCTCCACTTCCCTTTTTATGTCGGTCCGTACCTTCCCATTAGCTGGGTAGGGCCTAGAGCGGATGGGTCTGTGGGTGCCCGTCTCAATAGAGTGGGTCGCCAGTGTGGTTCTCCCTGGTTTATTAGAAAACACCGGTTCAAACTGTTTGAGAACCTCCATCAGCCTTACTCTGTCTGCTGATTGGAGTTCTTTGGGCAGGGAGAGATCTCCCAGTCCCCCTTCCCCGGTGAAAACGTCCATCATGTCTATGAACCCCTTCTCTCCCTCCCCCACCTCGTCAGAGGCCGTGATGCGGAGGATCAGATCATCTCGGTCATGATAGGGTTTTAACATGTTTACATGGAAGGTTTTCATTCTCCTTCCATGTTTCCCCATGGCAACAGTGTATGATACCTCATCCAATTTCTCCCTTACAACGTGAGGTCCCTCCCAAGCTGCACGTAGCTTGTCTGTTTTCAGGGGTAGGAAAATCATCACCCGGTCACCTGGGTCAAAAGTGCGCAAGCGTGACCCCTTATCATACCAGGTGGCCTGCTTGTCTTGTGCCTGGGCCAGATTCCCCCTCACTTGGTCCATCATGGTGACCAGTTTGTCTCGGAAGCCCAGCACATATTCTACCACTGAGGTCTTATTAGTGGGAATTTTCCCAGCCCACTCCTCCTTTACCAAGTCCAGGGGTCCCCGCACTCGTCTCCCAAACATTAGTTCGAATGGGGAGAAACCAGTGGATTCTTGGGGTACCTCCCTATAAGCGAAGAGTAAGTGGGGCAGTTTCTCATCCCAGTCGTTGGGGTGCGTGTCCACGTAGGCCCTGAGCATCCCTTTCAGGGTCCCATTGAACCGCTCCACCAACCCATTAGTCTGAGGGTGGTAAGCTGTGGTTTTAATATGTTCAACCCCACAGCATTTCCACAGACACTCCATTATATCAGATAGGAAATTCCCCCCCCTATCTGTCAGAATTTCAGAAGGGAATCCCAGCTGGCAGAAGATCTTAACTAGTGCATCTGCCACTTCTTCTGTCTTTGTGGATCTCAACGGCACCGCTTCTGGGTAGCGGGTTGCAAAATCCACCAGGGTTAAAATATACTCCTTCCCCCTTCTAGTTTTGTTTTTCAAGGGTCCCACGAGATCAACCCCCACTCGATAGAAAGGCTGCTCAATGATGGGTAACGGTTTAAGTGGAGCCCTCTGTTTATCCCCACTCTTACCCACCCTTTGGCACGTCTCGCAGGACTTGCAATAGGCTGTAGCATTTTGAGCCAACTTGGGCCAATAGAAGTTGGTCAGCAACCTACGGCGAGTCTTGTTTATTCCCATGTGTGCCGCGCAGGGGATATCATGGGCAATAGACAGGAGCTGCTGTCTGTATCTTTGGGGTACAATAAGCTGGCGATAGGGCTCCTGGGCTTCTCCTTTCCCTGTGGGAACCCATATCCTATAGAGTAGCCCCTTCTCCCAGACGTACTGCTCCCTCTGTCCTGGGGTGAACTCTTCCAAGCGATCCTTAGCAATGTCTCTAAGTTCTTGCAGGCTGGGATCCTTGGTAAGCTCCAGTTTGAATTCCTCTGGGGTAGCAACAGAGGACAGCTCTGTGGCCAACCCAGGGCCCTTCTCTCCTCCAGGAATCCTTGCAGCCTCTCCCTGCCTGTCTGTGGGCAAATCTCCCCCAGACCCCCCTTCTGAGCTAGTCTGGGTTTCGCTTTCCTGATTGCAATCTCCCAGAGACTCATTCACCCCTCCCAGTTCCTTAGCTTGCCGGCGAGTGGTGACTTTGGAGATGCGGAGAGGCTCTTCCCCTCCCCCAGGCAATTCAGAAACATCACCTGGGAGATAAGAGCTTCCTCCCTCCCCTCCAGGCATTTCTAAATCTTCTACTGTGGAATAAGGGTCCCCTCCTTCTGGTTCCTCAGGAGTTAGGGGAACATTTTCTTCAGGACATTCTGGGGTAAGTGAGCTTGCCTCCCCAGACTGTTTGGGCTGGGAGTTTACTTTAACTATCTTGCACACCCCCAACACATCCTGCCCCACGAGTAAGGGAATAGGCGCACCTTCCTCCACCCCAACTTCTGCTATCACCTCCTCCCCCTGCCATTCTATGGGCAGTCTAGCTACAGGGAGCTGTTCAGCCTTCCCATTTTTCCCCCACCCCTTGGCCCACAGCTTCTTGCCAGGGATGATGTCAGAGGGAGAAACCAAATTAGCATTGATAATGGTCACTCTCGCCCCAGAGTCCAGCTCTCCCATAACTGTTCTACCTTTAACCCTCACTGGTTCCTTGAAGCAGCCTGTCAGCTCAGCAGCATTCGTTATTTTATAGCTGGTTAGGTTCTCAGGTACCTCCCCCTCCCCTTGGGCTAGTGTTACCCTCCGCACCATCTCTGGGGTAGGGGTCTCTTCCCCACCCCCCGCCATCACTCTGCGGACAGGTTCAGATTTTGGGCGATTTAGCCTAGGGCAGGCATTACGAAAGTGTCCCGGTTCCTTGCACTCATGACAAGTTCGCTCCTTTGGGACCTGGGGAGTGTGTGACCTGGGGTTCACAGGTCCCACCCGCTCTGCAGGCCCCTGGGATCCCCCCTCCTTCTTGGGGTTTACCTCCCCTCTGTTCCCTCCTTTTTGATCATTCCCAAAGCGAGTGTGATTTTTTCTAAACCCATCCCTGTTCAGCAACAGTCTGTCAGCAATGTCTGCTGCCTCCTCTGGGCTTTTGGGCTCTCTGTCCTTAACCAGGTGTTTGATTTCCTGGGGACAGCAGAAGTAAAACTGATTAAGCCCCACCAAGCTCATGAGCTTTTCCCATGTCTCAGCTTGGGCCCCCTTTACCCACTTTCTTAGGGCCTCCCCCAACTGGGCAGCAAAAGCTGTCATGGTCTGGCCAGACTGAGGGCGCATGGAAAAGAACCGTTTCCTGAAATAGTCAGGACCCAGTTGGAAGCGTTTAAATACCGCCTCTTTGAAAGCTTTGTAGTTATTCGCAGACTCAGAGGGCAGACCATCGCATATCCCCAACATGGTCCCTGTAAGCAAGCTAGCTACATAGCGCATGTACTCATCTTCCTTCAGGCCCCATCTGCGGGCCTGTTTCTCGAAGACACTCAGGAATACCTCTGCGTCGTCTCCCACTTTGAAAGGGGTGAAGTCTTTGGGTGTCAGTTTGTGGGGTGCTTCCAACTTCCGCTGGTGCATATCAGCCTCGTGCTTGCGCTGAGCTTCCTGGGCCTCCCGCTGCTCCTTCTCGTGCTGGCGCTGCTCCCTGTCATGCTTCTCCTGGGCCTCTCGCTGCTCCTTGTCACGCTGGCGCTGCTCCCTGTCACGCTTCTCCTGGGCCTCTCGCTGCTCCTTGTCACGCTTGCGCTGCTCCCTGTCACGCTTCTCCTGGGCCTCTCGCTGCTCCTTGTCACGCTTCTCCTGGGCCTCTCGCTGCTCCTTGTCACGCTGGCGCTGCTCCCTGTCACGCTTCTCCTGGGCCTCTCGCTGCTCCTTGTCACGCTTCTCCTGGGCCTCTCGCTGCTCCTTGTCACGCTTCTCCTGGGCCTCTCGCTGCTCCTTGTCACGCTTCTCCTGGGCCTCTCGCTGCTCCTTGTCACGCTTCTCCTGGGCCTCTCGCTGCTCCTTGTCACGCTTCTCCTGGGCCTCTCGCTGCTCCTTGTCACGCTTCTCCTGGGCCTCTCGCTGCTCCTTGTCACGCTTCTCCTGGGCCTCTCGCTGCTCCTTGTCACGCTTCTCCTGGGCCTCTCGCTGCTCCTTGTCACGCTTCTCCTGGGCCTCTCGCTGCTCCTTGTCACGCTTCTCCTGGGCCTCTCGCTGCTCCTTGTCACGCTTCTCCTGGGCCTCTCGCTGCTCCTTGTCACGCTTCTCCTGGGCCTCTCGCTGCTCCTTGTCACGCTTCTCCTGGGCCTCCCGCTGCTCCTTGTCACGCTTCTCCTGGGCCTCCAGCATCCGTTCTTCATGCTGGCGCTGAGCTACCTTTTCTGCCCGTTGGGCCTTCAACTCCTCGAGCTCCCTCTCTTTAAGGCGTAGCTGCGCCTGGATCAGGTCCCGCTGCTCAGGGGTATCACCAGTCGCTCCCAAGGAAAGGGTTGCTCCCCCTTCCATTTCGAAGGTTTTTATACTCTCTCTTAACAGGTCGTTAGTAAGCCCTTCAGTGGGTAGGCCTCTCTTCTGAGCTTCTTTTACAAGGTCAGCTTTAGGGAGTTTATGGAGTCCTTTGGGCTGTCTGATTTTTCCAGAACTCATGTACCTTCTTGTCTTTGCCCTGCTTAACTAAGCCCTATCCAGTTGAACCGGCCCAAATTAATTCAGATCTGTTTTGCTCAAAGTTCAAACTAAAACCTCTTGAAGGAAAAAAAAATCTTCAAGGAAAAGGAAAAAGAAAAAATTCCCTTGGATCTAAAACCAGTCTGCTAGGGTGTGTCTCTCCCCCTCAGCAAACTATCACCGATAGCTAAAAGAATGCTCGGCTAGAAGAGCTCTTATCTCTGCTCTAATTAGCCTAACAATGAAGCAATTACCACTGGCTTGCCTGCTTGCTAAGCCAAGCCAAAAAAAAAAATTTTGGGGAACTGGTGTGTGTGTTAGCTTTCTAGGGGATTACTCCCTCCTTCTTGGGGTCCCCACCTTCTTGGGGGTGTCAATCCCACCGCTGCCACCAGTTGTGGCGTAACGGAGCCCACTGGGGTTCGCCCCAGCCTCCCGGCACCCCGTTACCCACTTATTACTGGCCTCTTAACCGCTGCCACCACCTCAGTGCTTATTAATCATACAGGTTCCTGCCTCATCCCACTGAGGAGAATGAGACCCTTTGTACTTATAACAGCCCAGCTCGCAAGCTGGAGTAAAAACAGTTCCCAAGTTCTGCCGCGTCGAGCGTACAGAGGCGTATTAGCTAACACACACAGACACACAGATCCTTTAGATCAAAAGAAAGAAAACTTTACTGATAACATAAACTCATCATCACAGGCTACAACCGTGTGAGGTAATTTGAATCCTTGAGCAAAGTAAATGATCAAGTAGCTGAGGAACTCCGGCAGGACACCTCTGTGGGTAGCAGCTTGAAGCCACAGTGTTAATTGGACACAGAGGGCAGAGCCATGTAGACTGGGTGCTTCATATTGGACTTCTGCTCCCTTCATAAGTATGATGAAGACCTTGGTCTCTTCTTCTGTCCAGGGAATGCAGCATTAGTGGGCAGATCTGTAGGCAGCAAGTGGCTGTGATTGAACAGTGGAGGTAGTGGTGCTGGTTGTTGCCTGGTTTTTGGTATTAGCCATGGCCCTGGTTTCTGCTAGTTGTTTCTGAGAACACGGCAGCTGGGAAACAGCAAGTGTCAGACAGATACTGCCTACCAGAACGAGCTGGGAGAATGCTTGTTTGAAAACGGCATGGTGGGCTTTTAAGGTGGATGTTACATGCATGCCAGTGAGAGCAAGAGGGGCCAGAAGTGGTCATTCCTCAGAACACTCTAGGCTCTTTGCCCTCAGTTCGTGCTGGTGGACCTGAACATGCTGAGGCGCTACATGAAACCTAATTGATGGGACACGGACACGTGGGCGCACATTAGCCCGCATTCACCTGCACGGCAGGCTCCTCATGTTCCGGGACCCTACCATGAGTGGGGCTATGTTTCCAGTGGGTGGTGACCACATGGCTAGTGGGGCGCACACCTAATAAATGGACAGGTGGACACCCATCTGGTATGGGTACCATCTCATTTGTTAACACCCATAATTACAAGATGATTATATTATTATTTATTTATTTATTTATATAGTGCCAGCAGTGTACCTGGCACTGTACAAGTAATATTGATAGACAGGTCCCTACCCCAGAGGACTTACAATCTAATAGAGACAAGGAAAAGGGAGACAAGGGAGAAGTGAACTTTAGGAGAGACAAGGATACATTAATAAGGTGCACATGCTTAACTTTGTTACAGGAAAGAGATTCTGAGGGGTGGGAGGGGGGAGATGATACAATTTCACTCATGATGAGCTAGGCAAAGCCTGACAGAAGAGGTAGGTTTTAAGGAGTGATTTCAAAGTTAGGAGTGACGGAGCAGAACGAATGTATCCAGGGAGGGAGTTCCAGGCATGGGGGCAGCAAGAGAGAGAGAGGTGTGAAGATGTTTAGAGGAGCAGGTGCGTCGCAAACAGGCGAGGGTGGGGCCAGAGGAGGAGTGGAGCTTCCAGGCAGGAGTGTGGCGGGATACAAGAGCAGAGAGATATGTGGGAGCAAGACCATGAAGATGAATGTGAAGACCAGGAGCTTGTGTTGAATGTGTTCTGGTAGAGGGAGCCAGTGCACGGCAGAGAGGAGGGGTTGAATGTGGTCAAAGCGACGGGCAAGGTGGATGACTTTGGCAGCAGAGCATTGAACAGAGATGGGGGGGGGGGGGGGGGGTGACATCAGAGCAAGGGAAGCCAGTAAGAAGGAAGTTACAGTAGACAAGGCAAGAGATTACTAGAACATGGACTAGGTTTTTTTTTTGCAGTTGAGACAGTAAGGCAGGGCCAGATTTTAGCAATAAGAGTGAAGCAACATTATTTGGCAACAGCCTGAATCTGAGGCATAAAGGAGAGGGAGGAGTCAAAGATTAATCTCAGGCTATGCACCTGAGGGACAGGCTGGATGGTGACACCCTCACTGGAAATTGAGAGGGAAGAACGGGGGGAATGTTTTGGAGGGAAGATAAGGAGGTCAGTCTTCTTGGCTCTATTAAGCTTGAGTTGATGGCGAGACATCCAAGCAGAGATGTCAGAGAGACAGTCAGTGATATGAGACTGGATGGTGGGGGGAGAGCGTCGGAGTGGAGACATAGAGTTGTGTGTCATCAGCATACAGGTGATACTGGAAGCCATGAGATTCAATGAGTTTACCCAGAGAAAGAGTGTAAAGGGAGAAGAGGGTCCAGGACAGAGCTCCAGGAACTTGAAAGTGAAGGGTAGGAACAAAATGGGGTGATGGTCAGAGGGGTCAAGATTCCTGGGGAATTCCCACAGAGATGGGAAGTGACATAGAAGAAGTACCAGCAAAAGTAACATTGAAGAAGCGGTCAAGAACAGAGTCCCGGAAATCAAGGGAGCGTAGCGAATCCAGAAGGAGACCATGGCTGACAGTGTCAAAGGCAGCAGAGAGATTTAGGAGGACAAGTAGAGGTCCTTAGCCTTAGCTAAGAGAAGATAATTGGTGATTTTAGCGAGGGCAGTGGAAGCCCGATTGAAGGGGGACAAGGGAGAAATTAGAAGAGAGAAAATCAAGGTAGCATTATAGACAATCCTCTCCAGGAACTTTGAAATGCAGGGTAGGAGCAAAATGGGGGGATGGTCGGCGGGGTCAAGGGTGGCCTGCATGTTTGCAACTTAAACACATAACTAGCATGATGTCTGGTAACACCCAACTAAAAAGTCATCACTGTTGCTCCTGTCTCTTGCTTATTTTCACTGATTTTACTTTCCTTTCTTATTTATTTACTTTACTTTCATAGTTAATGTGCTACTTTCCCCCCGTTGTATCAATTTGAAATCTTATTATTGATTTTCATGCATGCACCCATTCACCTACTAGCTTTCCATAATAATTTGTCACTAGTTTTTAAGCGATCTGAAACTTTATAGACCTACATAAGTTCAACTGATTACACGTTACCAGTCAATGATTAATTACTTAGCTTTCATTTTTATTTGTGCTGACAGTGAACATCATTATTTTTCTATCAGCTTTTTAGTATTAGATACAATCTTTGTGCGTATAAACTCCTTATTAAAGCACAAGTCAAAAGCCATGTATTTAAGTAATGCCGACAGTTGTAATACAGATGGAAAAAGGAAGGAAACTCAAGGTTTAGGACAGCAGTTTGTCCTTATCTCATCCTGTCGTAGCTTGGTATTACTTCATAGGATTTATTTATTCATTTAATTCATATTTATAGGCTGTATCCATAAAAAGGATGCATTTTTAATGTTTAAAGACACACTCAATACCTGGACATAATGGAATGATTTTAGGAAGTAGGTCAACATTTTCAAACCTGGGTACCTAAAGTTAGGCTCTTAATAAAAGATTGAGAATTCTAAATATAAATTCAGGAGTTTAATTTTAGGCTTCCTTCCTTCTTTTGTCCCAGAGTCTAGGACCACAGAGGACAGTTATGTGTGCTGTACTTTTTATTTAGCTCAATTCTATACTTCAGCATACAGCAGGGATGGCTGAATTTCCCAGCCCTATGAGCCACGTTCCAAAATCTTCATATAGCCGAAAGCCACAAGACACACTTTAATGTGCATTACATAACCTCTGTCTCACACACATACGTGCACACGTATCCTCTCTGATTGCCTCCTGTTCAGTGTTGGTGGTGCTGGGAATTCCTGTGGGTGAATGCAAGAGATCCTCCAGCTCCTGCCTCTGCCTGCTCTGGGAAGAGCACTCACCTCTCCAGGATGCACTGGTTTGTACCTGGTGGAAGCTAGATCAATGGCTCATGCAGGCTCTGGCTGGTGGGTTGGGAGCACAGTCCAAGATTCACTAGGGAAAAGAGACACAGTCCTGCTGAGAAGTAGCCAGGAACCTGGGTTCCCCTTCTCCAGTAGGGCTGAGATGACAACAAGTGTTCCCGTTCCACAGGGAAGTACCAGCCTTTTTGGAGCATTTGCAAGTGTTAGTCAGTATTTGTCAGTCTCTAGTGATTCTGCACTTCCACCATTGTCAATATTGGTGTCTGTGATTTTCTGTTGTTTCCTGACAATTTAATCACTTCCTGTCATTTTTTGTCTTTTTCGGCACTTTTTCGGAGTTTTCCAATAGTTTTACATCAACTTACAGCACTTCCCTGGCACTTAGCTGGCACTTTTGCATCTCCTCAGTCCCTGGAGGTGTGCACGGACACACAGAGGGCTTGAGATCAGCCCTGTAGCAGCTCTGTTCAACTCGCAAAAAACAACAACAAATGGCAAAAACAGTGGAAAAGCCAATAAGTTTTCATGTCGTGCAAATGAAGGCGAATTACCTGCTTCCGATGGAAACAGCATTCACCACAATTTGTCATTTCTATGCTCCATCACTCTTGCCCTACACCCAATCTCTCCTGCTCAGGAAAGTGTCCCGGGCTGTGCAGCTGGCTGCTACCTTTCCTGCTGGGGCCTGAGAAGGTGCTGCTGGGAAGAGCCCAGCCTCAGGAATGACACTACCCTGGGTGGTGCTATGAGTACTGGGCTGGTGGCAGCCAGGCAGCAAGTGGCCCCAACCGTGCACCGGACATGACAAGTGAGCAACTGTTCTGTAGGCTCCACACTTGAACTGCCTGGAAGCTTCATGTGACTTCTGAGTCGTGGTTTGGCCACCCCATAGTGTGTAGTAGGGTAGGTTTTAGTGCCAGCACAAACAGAGCAAGTGCATAGAGTAGTATAAGATAACACTATGGCTGATGTTAGGAAAAGGGTGGGTGCTGGAGCGGTTAAAAGGACCATGCCTTGGAGCCAGTCAAACACCTGAAGCCCAAAGGCTGATGGGTATAAATTGAGCAAATCCACAGTCTGAAAGGGAGCTCCATGAAGGCAGCTGGAGGAAACTTGAATTTGGCCCCAGAAACAACACAGCTACTTTGGGATCCAGAGAGTTGGTGCAGGATCAGGATGCTGGGTCCAAGGGTCATGGTGGGGATCAGCACACAGACCATGGGGGCAGGCATAGCTGAGGTAAGGCAGGACCAACAAAGCAGGACTGGACTGGTTAAGATCAGGCAGATGCAGGATTGTACTGGATGATGTAGAACTGGTGCCCAGCGTGGACTCCCTGGGCAGTTGTGTAGGGGCTGTATCTCATCTCACAGATGCCAAGCCCCAGTATCCTGGTGGCCAGACTTGCCAGTGGGATCCAAAGGATCAGGTTCTAGAAAGGAGGGTCAGACGAGCCAGGCTACAGCTGGCCCAAAGGACACACCAGGTTCAGGGAGTGCAGTGCTGGTCCAAGGTGCATGGAAACATGAGGAGGAGACACAGAAAGTTGCAACAAGGCAGCTCCCGACAGTAAGAGGTTACATTCCCCAAACCTACCTGGCTAAGAGCTGCTAATGGACCTATCCTCCAAAAACCTGTCCAACCCTTTCTTAAACCTGGCCTTGACCACATCTGGCAACAAATTCCACAACTTAATTGTGCATTGAGTGAAAAAATACTTTATTTTATTTGTTTTAAATCTGCTACCCGTAGGTTTCCTGGAGTGTCCCCTTGTTCTAGTACTCTTAGAGGGGGCAAATAACCATTCCACACCACTCAGGAGTTTATAAACTTCTATCATATCCCCTCTCAGTTGAAGCCTTCAAGCTGAAGAGCCCCAGCCTATCCAGCCTCTCTTCACAGGGGAGCCGTTCCATATTCCTTATCATTTTTGTTGCCCCTCTCTGTACCGTTTCCATTTCTCCTATATCTTTTTTGCGATGGGGTGGCCAGAACTGCACACAATATTCAAGGTGCGGTCGCCCCATAGATTTTTATAGTGACATTATGATATTTTCAGTTTTATTCTCTATCCCTTTACGAATAATTTCTAACATTCATTTGGTCCCCTTACTACCTTTATGCAATTAAGCAATTGCATAGACATGCATAAGACAATAGATTAGCTTTTGTGTAATTTCCATCTTTGGCCAACAAATGAGCTAACTAGCATAAATTATAATGGCCGCTTTTAGACGAGTGGGTCGCAGCCGCGTGACCCGCTTGTGCGATTTCTCAAAATCCCGCGAGGTGGGATTAGACGTGACGAGGGACACGATCATGCACGTTCAAGGCGGTTGCACATTGTTTACCAACTGCAAACTAAATAGCTCACACATCAAGGTATTTAGTTCACAGTCAGTAAACAATGCGCGACCGCCTTGAACGTGTGTGATCATGTCCCTCATCACGTCTAATCCCGTCTTGCGGGATTTTGAGAAATCACACGAGCGGGTCGCATGACTGCGACCCCTCATCTAAAAGCAGTCAATGTGATGTGGATTGTGGATACTTAGCATTGTCCCCCAGTCCTGATCCAGAACACTGTCACCCCCCATCCACCTATATTCAGGATGCCCCTCATCCTGTGACCCTACACCCCTAACTTGGGCTAGATAACCCTACAGCTGGAACTTTCATCAACCAATCAGATAACTGTAAGCAGCAAATCATTTTCACTAGCTATGAAACTAAGGCTGCTTTCTGACGTTACATGGGACTGGGGCGGGAACTTTCACTATCACCACCGTGGCTCTCTAATTGCAAGGATTAGCACCTGTCAGAATGCACTCATTCCCTTTTAGCGCATGAGAACACCCATTCTTGTAAAGGGCTGCATTTGGGGACCTGGTCATGCGCAGGTGTTCTTGTGCGCTAAAAGGAGACTAGTGCATTCTGATGGGTGCAACTCCTTGCAATTTGAGAGCCAGAGTGAGGATTGCAAAAGTTCCTGCTCCTCCCATGTGACGTCGGAAAGCAGCCTGAAATAGGTTCTGAATGTTGTATATTTTTGCAGAAAAGAGCTATGGGTCATCATGAGCACTGATGAGGGACACATCATGGCAGGATCAGTGCTGGGGTGTGGTGAGTCATAGCAGGAGAAAGTCCAGCATAAGTCGTTCAGGATGGGTCTGAGTTGTGCAGGATTGGGTTCAGGAACTCACACAGGGATCAACACACAGCCCATGAAGTGGGGCTGGGTGGGCAGACAGGCGAACAGATGAAGCAGACAAACAAACAAGACTGGGCAGGTAGGTGGGGCAGGCGGACAGACAGACAGACAGAACTCCAGTCAAGATAGATGGGATATCAATGGATTGGATGGGTCCCCATGGAGGTCGCTAGGAGCTTCCCTGGGTGTTGCTAGAGGGTGAATCTAGCGGAAGCCAAACCCTATCTTGGCAAACACCAAACCCCTATTTTTAGACAGTGAATGCCCATTGTAGCGGACAGAGCCCCAGTACCAGGCAGATAGGCTCACCAGCAAGGAGAGAAGGACTAGGTTCCAAACAGGAGCTCAGAAGGGCCAGCAGGCCCAGAGGACACATCAGAGATGGGAAGTTCAGAGCTGATCCATAGAGTTCATGCAGACATCAGAAGGAACACAACAGGAGCAAACACAAGGACACAGTAACTGGAAGTGATGGACTTATCCACCCAACTTCCAGTGGCTGCTGACTGGCAGCAGCCAACCAGGAAGCTGGGAGTATGCAGCAGGGCTGATGGGGGGCAGGGAGTGTGACCTGACTGGAGTGATGGAAAGTCACGATTACTAGCCTTGTCCTTGGTTAGAGCAACTCGGTAGTGCAGAGGCACCAGCCGTTCTGCACTCAGTGCTTGAAGAAGGCTGGTTCAATGCCAAGGTTCTGACACTATGATCTTTATATTACAGTTCTATCTATAGAAAGCCTATAGTTATTGATGGATTGTGATGAGCATGTTATGGACATAGCAGCATATTTTATAGATGAATATGAAGATATTAGAGGACAGCAACACAGAGCACCTAGTGATGGGATTAACTCAATAAATAACAAATTGGTTGTTATGATCTTTGTGATTTATTAAAACATCTACTAATTTTTGAACTCATCTAAAAGCTGTTCATAACTGTAGTCAGGTCCACCAAAGTAGATGCACCTGTTTAAAATACTTGAAATTCTTGCAAATTATCTGCAGTTTCATGAAGGGCAGTGGCTACCATGAAGGATAAGGTAGGAAAGTGAAGAATTCATTTCCATACTAATCTCTTACAAACTTATCCCTAGGGGAGAAAGCTTTAATTTCTGACCACAATGCAGACTTATGGCAACAAAGGCTGCTCATGCATGTTATCTTATTTTCTTAAATATTTCAAATACTTGTGGTTGTGGGAAAATAGGATAAGATAAACAGTTGTTACAGGTATCAAAAGCTGTTTATTTACTTATCTGTTATTTTTAAGAATTGTAGCTATACAGTTCAGTTGTGGCTAAAAGTCACAGCACGTTCTTAAGCGAGTGGCATGATTTGATTTGGCACCAAAATGACTCCAGAAATCCAAGGATGAAATTTACCTTTCTACAAAAAGCTAGCACAAGGTCTATGTCAGGGGCAATGTGCATTGCAGGGCACCAGGGGCATTGCCTCTCCTGACCTGATCCCCCTCCGCACACTCTTCATGCTTTTAAAAAGAAAGGGGAAAAAAAACAAAAAGAAAAAACCCCTCACCTGAGTCCCAAAGGCACCGAGGGGGGGAACCAACAACTCGATCCAGACTTGCTCCGAGTCCTCCAGTTCAGCAATCAGCTGAGTGCTCAGTGTTGTTGTTGTTGTGTCTCCCTGGACAAATGTGCAGGCAGGAGTTGAGGAAGTGGGGGCCAGTGCCTCCTGCTGAGCCTACTCTAAGGAGTCCCTTAAGGGACAAAACTTTACAAAAGCGATTTGGGCAGCTGGGCTTGGAGCCCATGCTGCCTAGATTATTATTATTATTATTAACAAACATTTATATAGCGCCAGCAGTGTATATGGCACTTTACAAAGTAATAAAATAGACACGGTCCCTGCCCCTAGGGCTTACAATCTGAGAGACAGGAGCTGGGGGAGAGACATAGGAAGGGGAACAGAGGGAGAGACAAGGGGTCTAACATTCATGAAGATGCGAGGTCTCAAGTGCACGTACTTGGCTTGGTTACGATGAGAATGACAGCAGGCAGGTCCATGTGGCAAGGATAAGGGTAAACAGATCGTAGGTATAGGAATAGTGGCTCAGCAGGATAAAGAGTCAGACAGAGCAGAGTGGAAGAGGTGGGGGGAAACACTTTGCTTTTCCCACCAGTGGGGGCAGTGTTCCACAGAGCCCTATGGACTGCTTTGGAAGACTGTCTGGACTGGAGACTCAAATGCCCAGGCAGTGTGTGCCTGTGCACAGCTGCTGCTGTTGAGGGTGGGGTTAAAAGAGAGCTCTCCTGTTCTGGCATGCTGGTGATCTGCACCATTTTGGTGGAGAGAGAATGCTGGCTGGCTAGCTGGCCTGGCCTGGCCTGGCCTGGCTTGACTTGGCTTGTTTGTGGCTTTGTTACCCCACGCTGCTGCTGGACCTGCATCAGACACATCCCCATTGGTAAGTTAGTTATTTTTAGTTATTTTGCTGGGAAACACTGGTGAAAAAGGGCCCGGGGGGCTGCTTTGGTGGTGGGGGAGAATGGGACTTTGGGGGGCTGCTTGGGGGGGGAGAATGGGGCTTCTGGGGAACGCTTTGGAGGGAGAGAATGGGACTTCTGGAAGATTGATGAAAATGGGGCTGGGGTTAAGGGGGCTGCTGGGGAATATGAAGCTTCAACAGAGCTGTAACAGTGAAGCATGTTTTGGGGGACAAGTGGAACTCCTCGCCGCTGCTTTTGTGGTGTGCTAAGACTTCACATAATATGGTTCAGTTGGTTTAAGATCTGGTTTGCTTTTGCTTGTTCTGTGTTCGTGTTTGCATGTGCACTGCTAGTTTCCCCCACTCCTCTCCCAAACCCCTCAAGCATGTTCAAAAGTCTGTGGCCATTTTCTGGTGCCCCCACTGGCCATGGCTACTTTTGGTTAAAATTGGTCTCTTTCTTGGCTGTTTATGACGTAAACTATCTGCTTTCTGTTTTACAGGTGAGGGACCTAGGGGCTTGGATGGAAGGGTTTTTAATCTTTGCTGAAATGTTCCTTGCATTTTAAAATGGCCCCGCCCTTTGCAGTTTGGTGGGATGTTGTGGCAGGCTTTTTCACTAATGGCTAGTCCTTGCATGAATGCTCTGTGTTTAGTTGCAGCAGAAACTACCTCTTACATTGCAACAGAGCTATGTAGCATGTTTGGGGGGACAAGTGGAAATCCCCACTGCTGCTTTTATGATGTGCTAAGGACTGCACATAACATTGTTGCCTTAAGATGGTTTGCTTTGCTTGCTCTGTGTTTGCATGATGCATTGCTGCTTTCCTTCTCCCCTCCCAAGCATGAGTAGAGAGGCCATTTTGTAAATTTGTGGGTCTACTGGTCATGGCTACTTTTTTCTTAACATGGTTCCTTCACTGTTTCACTGCTGCTCCCTGCTGGAAAGTAGTTTCTGGCCTCTCTGCTTGTGACTGCGATTTTGAGCATCTTGCCTGGAGTTTTTGTTGAGAAACAGAAATGTATTGTTTAAATTTTGATGAAGCTGGTTTGGTGGCAACAGAGGCCTGTAACTGCCCAAACTTTAAAAAAAGGCTGGTGTGCTTGGACAGGCATTTGACTGCCAGGGATATGGTGTAGGTACTGGGGATGCTGGTCTCAATGGGTCTGGTTTGTGCAATGCAGCCCTGAAACTGGCCAAACTTTTAAAAAACGCCTGTTTGCTTGGACAGGCATTTGGCTGCCAGAGATACGGTGTAGGTACTGGGGATGCCATTCTGGATGTGCCTGGTTTGGTGGCAATGCAGCCCTGAAACTGGCCAAGCTTTTTAAAAATGTCTGTTTGCTTGGACAGACATTTTGGCTGTTGGGGATAGGGTGTAGCTACTAGGGATGCTGGTCTGGATGGGCCTGGTTTGGTGACAATGCAGCCCTGAAACTGGCCAAACTTTTTAAAAAGGCCTGTTTGCTTGGACAGGCATTTTGGCTGTTGGGGATGCAGTGTTGGTACTGGGGATGCTGGTTTGGATGAGGAGTGTTTGGTTGCTATACAGGCCTGCAACTGCTCTCCTTGTGAACAGAGAAGAAAGTAGGTAGGAGAATGGCAGAAGAGAAGGCTGCAGACAACAAGGAGATCCCTTTCTCCTGTCCCCCACTGAACCCATCTCTTCCCCTTACTCTTCTCGTGCACCAAAACCAAACTCTTTCCCTCCTACTCTCCACTGTTGTCCTTCTTTTCCCTTTCATTCTCTTCTGAGAAGAGAATGAAAAGGATGCCATGAAAATCGAGTATTCGAGGGTTCAGGATAAAGGTAGGCGATGACAATGTAATCTATTTTTTTAACCTGCTATGGTTAATTTGGACCCAGTGGGAAAGAGAGAGTGGAAGGGACCCCATAAGAGGGCTTTCACCCAGTGGGAGTACTTCACACAGCAGCAAGGAGTTCTCAGCATTAACTAATGTAATGTCCATCCAATGTTAACCCTGGGAACTCCTTGCTGCTGGGTTAAGCCACACCACTGGCCTACCGCTGCTCCTGGCTCTGGCCTGCTGCCGGCAAAGCACGCAGTAGTAGGTTCAACCCACCCACTGTCCCAACAGCCTCAAAAAGCACCAGCCGCCACTGGTCTATGTTCCACTGAAGACCTCAGAACAGAGCATACACAACACTGCATCGACCAGGTGTTGCTTCTCTCAGAGCTGAATCTTACTCATAGCCAAACTCAGTGCTTTTATCCACAAAAATATTATTTCAGTGTTTGATAATCTAATAATAAGTTTATTGGTGTGGCCTTTGGCCATTGCACTTTAACAAAAGAAAAAACAGTAACATTTTATAAAACAGTTAAAATAAGTAACAAATGATAACAAAAAAAGCTAAAATTCTGTCTTCACATCTCCCGATTTACTATGCAGCATTATCACACGGCTTAAATTCTAAGAACTTCTTCCTCTGTATAAAACGCCTGCTCCAAGAATTTTGCTACCAATTTTGAGAAATCACTTATATCCTGTAATGCCAATAGTTTGATAATCAGGAGCCAAGTTGCCAAAATCATGAGTCTGATTTAAAACCATGAGATTTGTTTTATTTTATTTTTTAAAGCACATTTGAGAGAGTCTTTTTATTTTTATTTTGGTTTCTGGACACTACTTAATAATATTTTCAAGCTTTCCCATAATGCAACCATGACAGCTAGAGAAGAAAGAGGAGCTTCTCACAGTTTCAGGAGCTGGGAATTTCAGAAAATATCAAATGTTGCAAAATAAAACTGGGCAAAAATCATTTTGTCCCAGTCTCTCCAGTATAGTCCCACCCCCTTTGGGTCAAAGTTGCATGGAAGGTGGCAGCCGTAGGTTCAGTGTTGCTTCCCAGGCTCCCACTGCGTGCCACCAGGTGAGTACAATCCTCAGTGAAGCCTGTCAAGAGGAAGAGCAGAGATCTCAAAGCTTCCGCGGGCTGTGGCTGTAGTGTGAGGGCAGGGAAGCTACCTGCTGCATCCCACTGGATGCACAGATTCACCTCTGTGTTTAAAAATGATTTGCTGAGTTTCAAAAACAGAAGTCACAATACCTTGATAACACTATACTGAGAACGACGACTGTACTTAGTGATCATCCTACTTGTACATCCAAGAGTTGTGGAGATAATAACCACACAAAGATGCACAAGATGTCTGTGTTGTTCTTATTTACACTGGTGAAACTGAGCACTGGGTGTTGTACTGTCCCTTAATGTTAAGGAACCATCTTTATCAGTTAGAAATAAGAAACACCAACCTGGAAAAATAAGACACGTGTAATGAAAATTTTATGGAAACACAATTTCCCTTAGTATATCATGTGTCTACAGTGAGCTAGTGTAGCTCAGTGGCTAAGTTCTTGACAATGAACCTGGGAGACAAGGGTTTAACTCTTACCTTAGCCATGAACTGACCTGGTGCCTTTGGGCAAGTTGCTATTTCTTAGCCTGGCATTGTAAAATATAGAACATAAAATACATTTATAATCAATAAATGTATAAAAACAAAATGTTAAACATAATAGGATTGAATAAAGCAGCCTCCACTTTGTATAAAACCACATAATAAACACAGCTTGAAAGAAGACATAATAAATCAGAGTAAGAAGAAGGTGATAACAGAAGTGACAGCACTTATGCAGCAACCCAGTCTGGATTGGGAGGTGAGGTTGTGGTAGACATGGTCAGGATCAAGTCCAGCCCCAGAACAAATGTTGATGCGGCCAGGCCACCTTGGAGTTGCACGAATGTGCAGTCAGCTGGCCTCACCTCGCCCACTGAGCCCAGAGCCCAGCCCCCTGCCATGATGGACAGCCAATGACAGGCAGCCATGACAGCCAATGACAGCTGCTATGGTGGCTGGCTATGGCAGACCCAATCCGGCCCAGGCCACGGTTGGCCATAACAAATGTTATGGCCTGCTGTAGCCTGCCCTGGTCCAATCAGCAGATGGTAGCCTGGACTGTGACCCTGGAGGTTTCCAGGATCACAGCCCGGGCTCACTGCTAATATGACCAGGAGCAATCCCAGGCAATCTCTGGCGGTGCAAAAACTAACATGAGGGTGACCTCCAGGGCAGGCCACTGTGGGCCTAAGTGGGCCACCGTCACATTTTTTAACATCCAGTGTAAGTTAGATAAGAACCTAAAGCCACAATCTTCAAGCTATTTATTCTGAAATGGCCTCCTTGACTTTAGTGAGACTACAGAATAAGTAGATTATGGCCTAAATGCTTGGCTGCTTAGCTAAAGAGCTATCCAGCCCATGGAGGCCTCCACCAAGACACTTTGGGCGTTTTTAAACGTGCGCTCTCCCAAGCGCGTTTTGGAGAAGATGGTTTCTGCGGTGAAGCCATCTTCTCTGCCCCAGCCAGTGGGGGGAGGGGGCTTTATAGAGGGAAGGGGGGAGGGGGTTTGCCAGCGCTGCCTGGAGGAGGCAGTTTTCACCGGCTTCCCTCCCCCTCCCCCCCATGCTTGCAAACCGGGGACACTGCAATTAACTGCGGCAGTTCCCAGGGACGCAAGTGAGGGGGCAGGAATCCTCAGCCGGTTTGATGCAGGAAAGATCTGGCATCAAACCGCGTCAAACATTTAAACAATCACAAAGAAAGGCGGCTGAATAAAGGACCAGCTGCGTTTTTTGTATCGTTTAAAAGCGCCCTTTGTCTTCATATGGACCCTTTTCCTTTTACAGGTCACAAAGTAGGTCCATTCTCTGAAATCACACCATTTCCCTTTCAGGCATCATCCTTTCCTGTTAGTTACCTGGCTGAAGACATCTTGATAACTTCTGTACCTGTGTTCTTCCCTAAGCATCTGTACTGTGGCTGTGGATCCTCAACTTCTAGAGCAGCCAATTTCTGTATGCTGGGAGCTGCTGGAGGCAGCAGCAATTATGGAAGGAGGAGGGGAAGAAAATATCTCAATAGCACATAAAGGATCCTGATCTTCTTGCAATCTCTTGTGTACAAGGAGCACATAATTCTCCCGACGTTATCTCCTTAGCCAGAAAATTCTCATAGGTGTGGCTGGAATACACATTTGTATTGTTATTAGAAATATACATTACATTCATTCTGCTGCTGGATGGATCACACTTAGAATGTGCATGTGTGCGTGTGTGTGTTATTTACATTCCCTTTTTTCTGGAAATGGAAGCTGTTATTTACCCTTCATAATACCAGGATTAGGAGAAACTCAGTGAAATTAACAGGGGAGTAGGTTTAAAACAAACAAAAGGAAGTCCATTTTCAAACAACACACAATTCATCTCTGGAACTCCTTGTCATGGGATGTCGCAGGCGCGGCTGGCCTCCCAGGGCGTTTGGGGCACTGACCCCCCAAGCGCCCCGCCAGGCGCCGCTGCTGCCGCTCGTGGGAAAAAAACAAAACAAAACAAAGAAACCTCACCACCGCCGCCGCTGCTTCCCAGCACCGCAGCAACCTCTGCCTTGCCTTTGCTTCAGAGCAGAGGCTGCTGCAGCGCTGTTGTCAGTTTCAGTGAAAGTGACAACAGCGCTGCAGCAGCCTCCGCTCTGAAGCAAAGGCAAGGCAGAGGCTGCTGCGGTGCTGTTAGTTGACTTCTGACAGGAGTGGGTCCCAGAAGGCTCAAAAATGCTAAGCCCAACCGTGTTTTCCAATGGAAAACGTGGTTTGGGCGGCTGAGCGCTCAGCCCGGCTGAGCTCCACTCTACACAGCCTGTATAGGACGTGCTGTGAAGGAAGGAGCTAAGGTTTCCATTGCGCGCAATGGACGCAGGAAATCTCTCACCAGGGCGCTTGTTGAAAGTGCCCTGGCGAGATGTCTTGGGCCGGGGGCCTGAGGCAGGGAGCAGCGCGCATGTGCGCTGGTCCCTGCCTCACATGCTCAAAGAAGAACATGGATGGCTGCTGCTTCCGCTCCCAGCACCAGGTAAGAATAAGATTCCTATTTCCTTCCTAATCCTATCCTCCTCCTGCACACACACCCAGGCTGTTTCCCACTGGGAAACAGCCTGGAGAGTGCGGGGGGGGGGGGGGG
>QEPC01007740.1:694011-716966 GCA_003113815.1 Sphenodon punctatus | reverse complement strand
CAAGGCTGTTTCCCATGCCACACACCCCCAAGGCACCCCGCATCCCCCCCCAAGGCTGTTTCCCACCCCTTCACAATGCTGGAAATTTTGTGCTTTTGGGTTTATACATTATTTATTTTAAGCTTGTGTGCATGTAGACTGTGTTTTCTGATGTTAACCCTGGGAACTCGTTGTTGCTGTGTTTTTCCAGTGTGTTCTGTGTTTCCCTGTGTTTTGGGTTTATACATTATTTATTTTAAGCTTGATGTGCATGTAGATTGTGTTTTCTTCCATCTGATGTTAACCATGGGAACTCCTTGCTGCTGTGTTATGCCATGCCACTGGCCTACCATCCCCCTGGCTCCGCCTACCATCCCCCTGGCTCCGCCTACCATCCCCCTGGCTCCGCCTACTGTCCTCCTGGCTCTGTCCACCGGCTCACCGGCCTTACTGCCCCTCCAAACTCAAAACCCACCAGCCGCCCCATGGATTTCGTGAAGGCCAATAGCATAACTGAGTTTTTTAAAGGGGTGGATAAGTCCATGGAGAACAGTCCATCAACAGGTATTAGCAAAGTTGGTCAAGGAATGGGACCTCTTACTGTTGGATGAGTGGATGCCAAGGAATGGACCACTCCACAATCTTGTTGTGTAGATTGTGGGGGTTAGTGATGTGGAGATGGTAGGGCTAGCTCCCTCCAGTGAGAGGGGGGTGGAGCTGGCCACATGTTCCCTGGTGGCAGCAGGGGGCAGGAATGATTGCTGTGGGACCTGCCCGTGTGGGGGGAGATGTTGGAATGAGATATTAGTGGGGTATAAATATGTTATTAATGTATTATTAGGATATTATGTTAATTTGTGTATACTGTATTGAGCTGGGTCCCCTGTGTGGGAATACACCCAGGAATGCATTTCTTTTGTGAGGCGCCTCGAGTCGTTTTCGAAGGAGTGCGGGATATAAATTAAATGGAAATGAAAAAAAAAATGAAAAATATGTGCACTGCTTTTGGACATTTCTTCTGAAGACTCTGGTGCTGACCACTGTTGCAGACAGGATGGACCATTAGCCTAATCCATTATGGCAGCTCTGTTCACTTTCAGAAAGCCCATCTTCTAAAACATGATCCAAAGCCCACTGAATGCAACTTTGGTGTTAAGTCAATTCTGCTTGACATCAATGGATTTGAGATTCCTACTGCAGAAGTAATAAAGTAGAGAAATAGAGTTGACTGAAGATATTGACAGATGTGCAGCTTGACTCCAAAATCTAACTAGGGCAGCATGTCCAGAGACATGGATGAGAATTTCCTGTGTCAAATTTATTAGGCCCTTGGAGCTCATTCACACAGCACTATTTTAGGGTGGATAGCAGCACAAACCCACATTGAATGTTGTATGAAATCCTTACTACTTCCTGTGCTCCTTGATGATTCCTTGGGTGTCTTTAGACATAACGCTGTTCAGTGTTCTGTAACACAGTGTCCTACCATTACAGTGTTTAGACAGACAGTCAACACAGTGTTCACTTCCAGTGTTTGGGGTGAACACTGTTTTGACGCTATGTCTAAACACGGTAACAGTAGGACACTGTGTTACAGAACACTGAACAGAGTTATGTCTAAAGACACCCCTTGTCCCCAGCCACGTGGTGAAAAGGGTTTGCTTGCAAGAACCTGACTGCTAAATATCAGTGACTTGAATTAACCCAGAGAAAGCACAAGTCCTGCACTGATGCTGGAGCACGTCCCGTGCTAATACAAGGAGCGCAGACGCTTAGTTTCCTACCTCTGAGTCACCCGAGACTCCTTTCTCCTCTCCATTATAGAACACTGCACACACACAGTGATAACCCAAGAGCATTCTTCCATGCCTTCTGAATAGTGGGAAATAACAGAATCATAGAATCACAGAATGTTAGAGTTGGAAGGTACATCAGAGGTCATCTAGTCCAACTCCTTGTGCAGTGCAGGAAATCCACAGCTACAGCATCCCCGAAAGATGGCTGTCCAGCTTCTGTCTGAAAACCTCCAGCGAAGGAGAGCCCACCTTTGCCATAGAACAAAATTCTACTCTGTTCCCTAAAGCAGACCTTGCCTTGGAGAATATGCTGTCCCTAAAGGCATGAACTAAAGTCCACTGAAATCAATGGAAAGGCATCCATTGATTTCAGTGGCTGAAGATCAGGGCTTTAATGCATTCATCTCTCTCTGACATCTGGGACAAGGCATATTAGAGAGAAGGGCTGTGATCTACAAATTAATATTTATTATTTTATAAGTTTATATTCCACCACTCCTGCCTCAGGCAGATCAAGGCGGCTCACAGGAGTGTCATAAAAATACAGTAAAATACATATAACAATATAAATCAGATAAACAATATAAAACATTAAAAATACAACAATACAAATGGCATGCAGTAAAATAGCAAACCCTCCCCCCTTGATCAACCCTTTAACACTCCCCTCCACCAAACGCCTGGCGGAAGAGCCAGGTCTTACACTGACGAAGGAGGACAAGACGTCTTGGGCTGAGGCCTCCACTGAGAGAGAGTTCCACAGCACCAGAGCAGTTGCCGAGAATGCCCACCTGTCAGTCCCCACCCTTCTATAGCGGGGGAACTTCCAGGAGGGCAGCCCCCAACGACCGCAGGAGTTGCCCAGGAAGTGAGGCAGTCCCTCAAGTAAGTAGGGCCCAGACTGTTTACGGCTTTATAGGTCAACACCGGTACCTTGAATCAGGTCTGGAAAACTATAGGCAGCCAGTGTAGTTCCCAGAGCACCGGCATTATGTGCTCCCTACGACCCATCCCAGTGAGCAGACGAGCCGCAGCATTCTGCACTAGCTGCAGCTTCCGAACCCTCACCATGGGCAGCCCCACGTAAAGCGCATTACAATAGTCTAGCCTTGAGGTGACAAACACATGGATGAGAGTGGCCAGGTCGGAATCTGAGATATAGGGGCAGAGCTGTCTCACCAGATGGAACTGGCGGAACGCACTCCTGGCCACAGCCGATGCCTGGAGATCCAGAAGCAGCTGTGAATCCAGGAGCACTCCTAGGCTCCTAACCCAAGACGTCGACATGGAGCGAACCCTGTCAATAACAGGTAATATCCCCTCATTCAGAACCCCAGACCCACCAATGAGCATCACTTCAGTTTTGTCGAGATTCAATTTCAGTCAGCTCGATCTCATCCAGTCCACCATAGCCTTCAGACACCGAGAAAGCACTGAGACTGCATGACCTCGGTCCAATGAAAAAGACAGGTACGGTTGCATGTTATTATCAGCATACTGATGACAATGAACTCCCCATCTATGTACAACCTCTTCCAACGGCTGCATATAGACATTGAACAAGAAGGGGACAGAATGAAACCCTGCAGGACCCCACACGAGAGATCCCTGGGAGATGTACAATATCCCAGAACCACCCATTGTGATCTACCAGCTAGGAAGGACTGGAACCATCATAAAACCATTCCATCCAACCCAGCCAGGTCCCGCAGGTGGGTCGCCAACACTTCATGGTTCACTGTGTCAAATGCTGCCAAAAGACTGAGCAGAACCAGCAGGGTCAAATGACTCTTCTCCAGTTCTACTCAGAGGTTGTCGATCAAGGTTACAAGTGCAGTCTCAGTGCCATAACCTGGTTGAAATCTGAACTGCAAAGGATCTAGAAAACTGATATGTTCCTGATGCACCTGCAACTGATGAGTCACCATCCACAAGATGGTTTCTTGAGGAGGGGTCGGACCACAGCCCCCTTAAGGGACTCTGGTAACCTTCACCTCCCCTCCCCAGGATGCATTGATACCTCCACCAGTAACAGCCCTACTGTCTCCCTCCTGGCATGCCATTAACCAACCAGGATGGGCAAGGGTCTAGTTCACATGTTGTGGCTCATACAGACCCAAACACATCTGTCACCTCAACAGGCATCACCAACTGGAATTGATCCCATAAACACTGACCAGATGGGGCATTTTTTACCTCTGGCTCTGCCATTGCCTCTGAAAGGGTGGTGTTGAAGTCATGTTCAATGTGAGCGATTTTGTCTGCAAAGTATGCTGTAAACATGTTACAGTGTGTCATAGAAGGCTCCGGGTCCAGGTGGAGACAGGATGGACTGACCAAACCCCTCACCACCCAGAAAAGCTTGGCCGGATGTAACTTTGCAGACACTATGAGTGCAGCAAAGAAACCTTTCTTTGCTGACCACACAGCCATGTCATAGCTTTTCAAAAACAGTCTGTCCTGCAATTGGTTGTCTTCATCATGAGTACGGTGCCACTGTTGGTCCAACCTCTTTCCCTCGCGCTTCAACTCCCCCAGGTCCTCCGTAAACCACGCAAGTCTGTGATGCCGGAATGCGGGGAGCAGATGCCTGGGAGCCACCCGATCAATAGCCCTGGCCAAACAATCATTCCAAAAGGTCACAAGGGCATCGATGGAGTAGTCACTGAGGTCTGAGGGTAAATCCTCCAGAGCAGTCTGGAACCCTAAGGGTTCCATCAGTCTCCAAGGGCTGATCATCCAAACTGACCATCACCCCTCCGGTCAGGTAGGCACGGTGGGATGAAAGCCCGCAGGAGGTAATGATCCGACCATGACAAGGGTGAACCAACAACACTCCCCATCATCAGATCCTCTGCCACAAGGTTGGTGCAGAACAGCAGGTCCAGAATATGACCCCGCCTCATGTGTTGGGCCCACTACAACCTGGGACAAGCCCGTGGTTGCTATGGTAACCATGAATTCCAGCTCCGCCCCATGCAACTTGGTCTCAGCATGGATGTTGAAATCCCCCAAGACAATAAGCTTCGGGGACCACAAGACCAACTCTGAGACCAGGGCCATAGAGCTGTCAAGGAAACTGCCTGGCAGTGGGGTGCACGGTACACCAGCAGGATCCCATCTTGAGCCAAATCAAACATAAGATGGAGACCCTCTATTCTGGCTTCAGTCTGCACTGAAAACCTCCTAGCAGGCAAACTATCCCTAAAAACAATGGCTACACCACACCACCCCTCCAGTCTGGGCTGGTGCTGTACAGAGTACCCAGCTGGAACGAGGTCAGCCAAAATTGTCCCCGACTCAGCATCCAGCCAGGTCTCAGTAACACACACAGGGTCGGCAGCCCAATCCAGGACTAAGTCCTGGGTTGTAGATTATTAATTGGCTACTGACGTTGTGTTCAGCAGCAACTACGACAGACCAGCCCCCCGCCCCCCCCCCCGAACCCTCAGCCTCCATACCACCTGAGCTAGGGGAAGCTGAAATCACTTACTTCAGAGAGCTACTCCTGAGTAAGTGACTTGTGGACTTCAGTAGGAGTGTGCATATCATTTTTGTTATTACAATAACAATAACAAAAATGGTCATTTTCATTACCACTATTGCAATAATGAAAACAAATAATAATAAAAATAGAAACAAAAACGGCATTTTGTTTTTAAATAAAGGAAACAAACTGAAAAATGTATTTCTGGCTATAACTTTATTGTTTCTTATTCTATTATAATTAAACTTGCGGAGGTTGTGTTCCCAATGGAGGGCACTATGTGTACCATGTTTTGAAATGATTAGATAAAGGAAACTGATTTAGGAAGCAATTGAATATTGTGATTTTATGAAACATTCCATACACATTAATGGCTATATCTTCTTTATCTTCCATCCGATTTGCATGAAACCTCTGGATATTATGTCCCTCCACAAGCTTAACACACCTGCTAATTTTCAGAAAGATTGGATAACGGGTTCTGATGGTATAAGACATTAACTTGTTATTACATTTCCAGCTGTAACATGTTTATATTCCATCCTGTTTACAGGATATTTGGCAGAAATGTACCATATAACTTTCCTGTCATCTCTGCCAAACTACAGCTCAATTTAATAAAGGGACCCAATTGTATAAGCAATGTATGTTGTCCCCTTGAAGACCATTATTCAGATAAATAGCAGCACATGCTAGTCAGAGGCAGGCACCAGGCACGACAAGGGGAGAGAGGCTGTAGGGGGGAGGATGTGGAGCAATCCAAAAGACTGACAGACACATTCACTGGCCAATTACTGTATGCTTCCAGCTTAACAGGACCAATCTCTAGTGACTTTGAGGCAGGCATAGGAGGAGGTGCTGAGGCGGGCATAGAAGGGACATAACTGAGACTTTGGGGATAGCATCACAAAAATCAGGAGACATAGTTTACACATCCAGGCTGGCAAGTTATCATCACAATCACATCCTGCAGCACTGTGACAGAGGACATAAGATAATCTCTATTGGCTCTTTCCTAAACAGATGCTTCTGAGTTCCCAGTTCACAGAACGAGGATATTTGGTTGACATTTCTGCTGGCCAATTGACATCACAAACCGATCTTATACGATAGTGACACGTAAGAGAATCCCTGGCATAGGCTCCTTCTCTGCATATGCTGTTCAGGCATATAACATTGGACCCCTTTATCACATATTTATGATATTTGGCAGAGATCATAGAAGTGTGATATACAGCCCTGCCAAGTTTCATGTACACTGGTGAACTACAAAGATGTTACAGTTAAATATACATTTATAAGTTAATTGCTTATACCACCAGGACCCTTTACCCAATGCTTCTGAAAGTTGGCATAGATAGTAAATATGGGAAGGGGTATAAACTTGCCAAGTTTCATCCACATTAAATGTGAGACAAAGAAGTTACAGTTAAGAATGTATATGAAGATTTTTGCAAAATAATATAATTCAGCTGCTTCTAAAATTGGATTCCTTTATCCAATCCTTTTGTAATTTGGTACACTTAATGCCGTCCATTGGAGGTATAATTGCTCCAAGATTCAGTCAAATATAAGGAAAGACAAAGCAGTTACAGCTGAAAATGTGTTTTCCATTGAAACCAATAGAAAATGAAAACGAACGCAAAAATGAAAATGACAATTCTATATTTATGAAAACAAAAACAACAGATTTAAATAACGAAAACCAAAAACCAAAAATGACATCGGCCCCTGGTGCACACCTCTAGACTCCAGTCAAGGTTTCTATGTGCTTCTGAGAGCAATACTTTGCCCGTAGAGAGAAGAGGAAGGCGAAGGGAAGCATCTTGTATCAATATGATTTGAATATTTTTAGAAAATTATATTTTTCTGCATTTCACCTTATCTTTCCTGTGCAGAGGGAGGTTTAGATTCAGGCAAATGAAACTTTCCTTTCTGAAACTTAGATGCTGATCACTGGGCTGGCAACAGTGGGGAATTCATTTCTCATATTAAAGTCTATATCATAATGAGCTGGAGCAGAAGGCTGTCCAGCCTAGGAGTGTGGGCACAAGACTGGGAACTACAAATTCATGAGCTCTAATTCCAGCCAGAGACTTGTTCCAAGGCTTTGGGTAGGTCACATGGTTTATTTTTCTGTCTCAGTTTTTCCATCTGTCAAAAGGAAATAATCAACCTGCTACTTACGCCCACACTGAATTGGTGTTGCCAGGATTAATTAATTAGCTCATGGGCTAGATTCTGCTCTGTTATACTCTATTGGCTTCAGCCTGGTTGGAGACGAGTTCAGACTTTGACCCACTGATTGTAAAATGCTTTGAAGATGGAAAGTGTTATACCCATATACTATTATTAACTGATTAAATCTCAGTGACTGACACACCTTTGCAAAACCGGTACCAAGTCAATTTGTTTTCTGACAGGCTGTGTGCAAAGCAAACCTTTTTAAAGATGCCCAGCCAGAATCTCCCCCTTTCTCAGCTCATTTCTACTGCTCTGGCTACACAAAGAAGCTGGAATTAGACCATAGCTGGCCCTCAGAATATTACTCTGGTGGGGGAAGCTCTCATCTGGAAGCAATCTGAAAACTCTCCATTGGAAAATGGTCCTCCGGGAACTGTAGCCAGCTGGTTTAGATTAGCATTCCCCAGCCTGCTCTGTCCCACGTCAGATATAGCCCCCATCTCTCCCGAGCCCAGGAGATAATCTGGTCCCATCATGCTCGTTATTCCTTGTGCTGCAGGTTATGTTGACATAAAGATGTTATTCGTTGGTAACAGAATAGACAGAGAACAATTCACCTTTAAAAAAAACAAAAAAACACAACCCCCAACAATGTGGATACCAAATTCTGAACTCTTATGTGCGTATTGTGCTGCTTTTGGTACTGAAAAATCCATCCGCTCTCCTCCTGCTCCACTGCCCAATAATCCCCTAAATTCAGAGTAGCTACATTTACCAGCTCCCAAATAGGGGCAAGAAATTGAAAAGGCACGTTTTGAAATATCTCCTTGCTAACACAAGTGGTAGTTTCTGTTACTATATCAGGAAATGTCCTGAACCTGCATGCTCACATAACGGCTCCCTTCTGGGGTTAAAAGTTAAATGCGTTTCTCCCTTCCTTCATTTTACCCAGGGGGTGAAATTTTCTTCTGTGCCGCCGAGGCCAGTGCAAGGCCTAAAGCTTAAGTGACTTAAATAGCACCTAGGCTTTATGCACCGGCAGGGATTTCTGCCTAAAGGCAAATTTCTGCTCTCAGATTTGTACAGTGAATCTCAGCTCTTATTTTTTTTTATCTCACTCCATGCTCAGATCTCCCATGAAGAAAGTAGAATATCACTGTTCTAGTGTAAGAGGAGAATTTTGTCCATGTTTGCTACTTTTATTTACTGAATAGTGACAGTGGCCGTAATCCCATGCCCCGCGGATCGCGTGTGCACGGTTTCTGCTGGGCACAATGTGCCCGCAATGCAGATCCACATGGTTTGCACACGCGCGTGTACACACACAATCTGCAGGGCATGGAATCAAGCCCACTGTGCACAGTGCTGGACACACCATACAGGAAAGCTGGGCCCTGTTACAAGGAGCAGGCCACTGATATGCTAGGAAATCAGCAGCTGTGTGAATGCATGGCTACGGGGCAAGGCAAACGCAGGTTAAGGAACAAGAGCGATGTGTGAATAAGCCCTTGGGTAGCAAAGAACAAGAAGAACAGGGATTTCACACAACACTTGGAAAATGGGTTTGTGCCACTACCCACTGTAAAAGACTGTTGTGTGAATGAGCCCTAAGCACTGTACATATAGGTTTGCCATATATGCAACCTTTTTCCAGGACACTTTTGAAAAATACATCTTGCAGGACCTGCATTGATGCCTTAGGCCCTGCATCATGTATTTTTCATAAGTGTCCTGAAATTTTTTGCAGATATGGCAACCCTACATATACCACAGGTAAAAGATGTGTGCACATCTCCCTCCTTCTAAAAAAAAGGAAAGTAAGGGAACTTTTATTTTACAAATATGTATTTTTGTTAATGAGAAGCCAATGGGAATTCTCTTTGTGGATCCTTCAGACAGACATGTGTAAAGTACATACACCCCCCAGCCCCCCGGTGGTATTCAAATAAGAGAAAACCTAGAATTTACCAGGCTGTGTCAACCTTCATCCAACATTTTTAAATTTGAAAAACAGATTACAGACTTTCTAAGAGCCAGAAAAATGTGCCAGTCATGATTTCTTTTCCACAAAGCATTTCGCATTACCATGTTGCTGAGGGCTGCAGAAAATAAAATGCGGCTATCATCTTAGTACCTGTAAGCGGCATTCTTCTGCTTGCCTGCAGGAAATAGTCCTCTTTTAATTTAATCATCTTTCAATGATTGAATACAGCACTGCCCTGGCTAATGGCAAAGCTTGAGGAGGTTGGCTTTCAAATTACTGCCACCTCAGTCAGTGCAATTCTGGAATCCAGCTCCCTCAGATAGATGGACCCCTTTTCGTTCAGGCTTTGTTTTTTCATTACATGAAAGACAGAGGCCTACGTTTTATCAGATAGCCTTTGGGAGATCTCAGTTCTCCTACCACTTACTCTGCCAGCTCACAAAGGTCCCACAAAGTCTCTAGAATAAACCCTCTGGGGATTGATCTTGTTCCCACTGATGTCAATGGCATGAGTCCTTTGGCTTTGAGTGAGAACAAGATCTGGCTGTGGGTGAGGGGGGCTGTATGTGACACCATCTGGAGCCTGTCAATGCTGCTCCTTTCATCAGGCAAAGAGCTCATTAGAGAGCAATGGAAAACGCTTCTCCCCTGCCAGGGGCTAAGCATGCTGTTTCTGCAATGCATTAGCCCTTTCCAGCATGAGGAAAGGAATAGGAAACTAATCAGAGCCCTGGCCAACACAGCAAGTTGCGCCAGTTTAATGAAAGATGCTAATTTATGTAAGTAGTTGCCACAGATAACCAGACAGTTACCTCTGGGGGAGTTATCTGGCCATGACCCTGGAGTCAGGTCCACTTTGGTTTACCACCCCTCTGAGTATGACTCAGTCTCTGTCTTTTAATTCATCCTCTCTGGGCTCCAGGTGAAGCCTTGATTTGTCAGGGGGTATTTTCAGACATTACGAGATCAGAGTCAACCACAGTCAATTCCCTGTGGTGGTTGTGACTGCGTAACGTCTGATGGGGGGAACGGATGTTCCCCCCCAGATGTTCACCACGGTCAATCGTGGCGGGGAATCACATTCACCACACGATCGACTGAATTGGTGGGGCCAGCGGTGATCGCGTGGTGAAGGTGATTCCCCGCCGTGATGAACCGAGCCGTCACTTCTGGACGGCCCATGGTCAATTCGGGCGGGCGCTGCGGCCACATTGACCGCGGCGCCCGCCCGTATCCCCAGAGGGGAGCGGCAGAGCGTGGGGGGGCAGGACCATGTGGCCGCACGTTGCGCCGCGCGTCCCCGCCCCCTCCCCGATTCCCTGCCGGGAGCCCCCGGCACGTCTGTTGGGCTCTGACGCTGTGGCCCCGGCGGGGGATCAACAGATTGGTTCCGTGACGGTGTCAATTGGCCCCATCACGTCTGAAAATACCCATGGTTATCTAGGGATGCCTCGATACCCCAGGGAAATCGGGGCTTCAGAGGGTGAGATGAAGTGATTTCACAGTGTGCTCCAAAGAGGGCAGGGCCATGTCAGAAAGAGAATGCAGCAAAGGGCTTCTCCTGCCCTTGTGGAGCATCATGATGTCATAATATTCCAAAGGGTGTATGGCCTCATCAGAAATGACTGGGAGAGTCTCTTTGCCCCGCTCTCTTTCTAACATGACCCTGCCCCTTTGGTACATAAGGATGTCATGACACTCCAAAGGGGGTGTGGCCACATTGGAAAGGGGCAAAAGCTTTTTCTCCCACCCCCTTTGGGTCAAAGCTGCATGGAAGGTGGCAACCCTAGGTCCAGTGTTACCTCCCACTGTGTGCCACCAGGCCAGTACAAATCCTCAGTGAGGCCTGTCAAGGGGAAGAGCAGACACCTCAAAACTGCCCCAGGCTGTGGCACAAGTGCAAGGAAGCCACCTGCTGCATCTCAGTGGAACTGGGGGGCAGAGACCTTGAAGCCACTCCTAGTGGTGGGGTATGTGCAAAGAAGCCCCTCATGAATCCTCAGCAGAGCCCAAAGAACCCAGAATGAGGAACTCGTCACAGTACCTGTGATCCATATGCACTACCCTGGTAGAGACAGCTCTCTGTGTAGACGCTTTCGCTTCACTTTAAGCATGGGTTATCTTAGGCCGCTTTTAGACGTGTGCAGCACACACGCAGCAAAAAATCCTGCCGCGTGTAAAAATCCCATGGGTAAGGTTTAGACGCAACATTTGGCACGTTAAAGCTGGTTGCGTGTTCTTTTAAAACCACAAATTAAATTTGCGGTTTTAAAAGAACACGCAAACGGCTTTAACGTGCAAAATGTTGCGTCTAAATCCTGCCCATGGGATTTTTACATGTGGCGGGATTTTATTCTGTGTGTGCGCTCCGCATGTCTAAAAGCAGCCTTAGTTCAATGTGGAACAGAATTAAGTGAAACCAATATAAGCACTCAAACTGAAATGTGTGTCTGCATGGCAACTTGCACTAGTTTAATTCAGCCATTTTAAGAAAACTTGTTCAAATGTGTATGCTAGTATTACAGGGATCTCTTATTTAGAGCATCCTCCCTTTCTGAGACTTATGAGGCTTCCTTCTTGAACTGTTTCAGACTGAGATTTCTGTTTGCATATCTTCAGTGACAGCTCGTGCACATAAGCCTGCAGCTTGCACATACAGAATCCACAGCCTGAGCACACAAACAATAATGTGCAAAACCCAACAGTAGGAAGTGATTTATACTTGCAGTTGCTCATCTGCCGGGGGTGGAGAGAGGGGCTGGTTGAGATGTCTTTGAAAAATAGCTCCCGCTGGATAAAAAAATACTGCAATTGAAGCAGCTATATAGGCGGTTGCAGACATTCATTGAACAGCGCCATGCTGTTCAAGGGAATTTGTGAAGCAAACACTTCCGGTTGGTGACCAAAAGTTTTGATTGAAGTTCTAGATCTCCTTCCTGGTGCACATTTGATGTAATGGATTTTACAATTTAAGAGAAGTGTCTAGTAAGTGCTGGTGCTTTTGTATGCAGTAAAAAATTAAGAAAAAAAGTTTAAGATTGTAGTCCCCCTTTAAGGGGGAGGGGGGAAAACCACAAGCAGTGGTGGCCAACAACACAGCGGGTGATTTAAAGCGTGCCAGAAGAGCTTCAGCGTCCCAGGATGAGGCTGGGAGATGCTGAAGCAGTAAGTAGGGGCCCCGCACACTGCCTCCTCACCCGCACACACTGGCCCGCCTGCCTGAGAGCCCCCTCGGCAACAGCTTGGGTGGAGGGGAGGATCTACCGCCCCTGCTCCCCCGTCGCTGGCTGCTTCGCTCCAGCTGTTGCTCCATGGCCCCACTGGTTGCCTCTTCCTGTTTAACACCCCCTGCCTAAGGGTCCCCTGGGCAACAGCTTGGGGGGGAGGACCTACCGCCCCCGCCTGTCTGTTGCTGTCCGCTCCCCTCAGTCTGTTGCTCCCCTCAGGCTGTTTCTCCCCATACCCACCAGCTACCACTTCCCCCTCACCACCCTACCTGCCTGAGGGCCCCTGCAGCAACAGTGTGGGCACACATGGTGGGAAGGATATACTGCCCCTGCCTGCCCATTGCTGACTGCTCTGCTCAGGCTCTTGCTCCCCGGGCCCGCCGGCTGCCTCTTCCCCCTCACCAGCCTGCCAGTCTGAGGGGTCCCACAGTAACAGCTTGGGAGGGGGAGACCTATTGCCCCCACCCACCCATCGCTGGCTGCTCTGCTCACGCTGTTGCTGCCTGCTGCTGCTGTCGCTGTCACCGCCAACAGGAACAGCTTCAGCAGCGGTAGCCAGGGAGGCGCAGGGAGGCATCAGCGGACAGGGGGACTTGTGGTGTGTGTGTGTGTGTGTGTGTGTGTGTGAGAGAGAGAGAGAGAGAGAGAGAGAGGTTTTTCAATTTGAATGAGCATGTAGTGTATGTGTGAGAATGAGTGTGTGTGTGAGAATGAGTGTGTGTGTGATCACTTTGAATGAGTGTGCGTGAGAGGTGAGAACATGTGTGTGTGAGAAAGGTGAGAGCATGTGTGTGTAGTGTACATGAATGCATGTGTGTGATCAATTTGAATGAATGTGTGAGGGGTGAGAGCATGCGTGTAGCATGTGTGTGAATGAGTGTGTGATCAATTTGAATGTGTGTGTGTAAGAGGTGAGAGCATGTGTGTATAGTCTGTGTGTGTGTGATCAATTTCACACACTTCTGGACCATGCCCCCATGGTGATGATCATGATCATATGCTCTCACCTCTCTCACACACACATTCAAATTGATCACAAATGCACACTCATTCACAAATAGTGTTGTGAGGTGAGAGCGTGTGTGTAGTGTAACTGATCAATTTGAATAAATGTGTGTGTGAAACAGAGGTGAGAGCATGTGTGTGTGTGGATGAGTGAGTGTGTGATATCCAGGGTTCCTAGTTTTCTCTGCCAGTGAGTTTTTGCAGGTGGTAATTTCCCAGAATAATCTGGAATTCCATGGTTTTCTCTAGGAAAACAGGAATTCCGGTGCATGGAAAACAAATGTAGTAATCAGGTTTTTCTGGGAAATTTCTGCATGCAAAAACTCACTGACAGAGGAAACTAGGAACCCTGGTTGATATCATTATAGAGCCACAGTAGTGGCTGTATACTTATGCATTAGTAAACTGTTAACTTTAAGTTTCAACAGAAGGGGAAATTCTATAAGCAAAAAACTTCCGGTTTAAGAATCTAGTTAGGGCGGCACTCCAAATTATATTCAAAAATTAACATAACAGTAAATTGTATGTTCAGGCAAATAGAAAAATAAATTAAAAAGTACAACTTAACTGAAATTAATCTGCATACATTCCTCATCATGTATAAGTATAATTCAGTCACCATACCACACATATACAGTTTAATTTCAGTTGTTGTCAATTTTTTAAAAAAATTTGCCTTAACATACAGTTTACTGTTATGTTAATGTTTGAGTATAATTTGGAGTGCCGCCTTAACTAGATTCTTAAACTGGAAGTTTTTTGCTTAAGTAATTTTCTTTCACTTGGAGAATGGGGATGGCTAAATTGTAGAATAGCTAGGTTGTAAGAGATGTGCATTTTCTCTACCTGTGTCAAAACATGTGGGCATGGACTAATGCACCACAAGATATGCCTTAGGGCTCATTAGGGTTGCCATGTTTTGCAGTTTGACCCTGAGACTCCCATTGTGGCCTATGGGGGTCGCAGGGTCAAATCGCAAGAGGTGGCAACACTCATCATTCACACAACATTCATTTAGGCCCTTTTCAAATGGACCGCAGAGGCGCTGCAGTCCATGGGGGAGTGGAGGCGGTGGGTGGTGTGCGGCACGGCAAATGGACGCACACTCATCTCCACTGATCTCCACGCACAGAGGCACCTCCATTTTCCCCAATGCCTCTGTGCGTGGGGGATCAGTGGAAATGAGTGGAGCACATGAGCGTGCATGCACACACACCCATCCCCACTTACTGTCACATGGACGCCCCCCCCCCTCATCCACACAGTCACACACATGGGGGAGCGGCATCCATGTAAAAAGGGTCTTAGAGTGGGTAGTGGCACAAACCCACATTCTGATTGTGTTTTTAGACAAGTGCCTCCCCACCCATCATGCATGTTGCAGGGCCTCACTGGTGCCCCATGCAGCCCTGCAACATTTATGATGGGTAGGTGATTGGTGGGTAATGGGTGGGGAGGCATTTGTCTAATAATACACTGAGTATTGTGTGAAATCGTTGGGTGTTTCAGCAAATAATGTAGTTCTGTTTTCCCTGGGCATTTGGGTGTTTGTTTACAGGAGTGGTTATGGGGAAAACATGACTCTGTAGCTAGGATTGCCTCCTCTTGTGGTTTGACCCTGAAACTCCCATAAACAAAAATGGAAGTCTTAGGGTCAAACCAAGAGAACTGGCAACTCTATCTGTAGCCCCAGAGAAATGTGGAGTCTCCGATCTGGGTTTGGATCCACATGTAGTCAATTGCAGGTGTGTGTGTGTGTAGGGGGGGAGAGATGGGGGGGTGGGGTAATTCCGCACTCACCCCCTAACAGTTGATGAATGGGGAACAGGTGTTCCTCATTGACCAGTATTAGGCAGAGAGCACAGAAACCCATCCAGCAGGGCAGTAACTCTGAAACCCTGCCAGAGGAGGATGTCAAAGTCTGCCAATTGATGAGGAAGGTTCTTCTGACAGCAGGCCATGGGTGTATCCATATAATGCACTCTACGTGGGGCTACCTATGGTGACGGCTCGGAAGCTGCAGCTGGTACAGAATGCGGTGGCCCGGCTCTTGGTGGGGCTGGGCTGCCGGGAGCACATTACACCAGTGCTCCGATCTCTGCACTGGCTGCCAACAGTCTTCCAGGCCCGATTCAAAGTGTTGGTTTTAACCTATAAAGGCTTACACGATCTGGGCCCTGCGTATCTGTGAGACCGCCTCACTCCCTGGGTTCTAGGTCAGCCCCTGCGGTCGTCTGGGGGTGCCATGTTGGAGGTCCCCCGTGTTTCCCGGGGGCCACGCAGGACACAGCGTTCTCGGTGGCCGCGCCGCACCTTTGGAACTCCCTCCCAGTGGGGGCCCATCTGACCCCAGACCTCCCGGCTTTCCGTAGGAACTGTAAGACCTGGCTGTTCTGTCAGGCATTTGATGAGGGAGAGGGGTAGGGGTGGGATGGGTGATTAGTGGTGTGGATTGTGTTTTCCCCTGCTTTTGTTAATTATGTTTTAAAATGTTTAAATGGTTTTATATTATATTTTTATATTGTATTTTTATTATTGTTAGCCGCTCTGGGCTGCCACGTGACGGGAAGGGTGGGGTATAAGTATGTTAAATAAATAAATATATTTACCATCACATGGGCTCTAGCCAGTGTCGTATAAGGCTGTGGTGGGCTTGAGCTTATGTGCCATTTAGGGGTCCTCTGAGAGCAAGGAGGCAGGGTCTCCCATCCCAAAACAACAACCCTTTTGCAAGAGATTTTGGCCAGTCTCAGCCTCTCACCACAAAGGTGGTGTCGCCACCCTGGCTCCCAGAAACCCTTCCAGGAAGAAAGTTTTAAGAGTGAACAGATACAGGTCCAACACGCCACCCCTGCCCACTCTGAAAACTTAATTCTTAGCAGGGCCCTTTAAAAGCACCCTGAGCACAAAAGAAAATTTTCAGAGTGAGCAGGAGCAAATTTTTGGCTCTACTGCCTTCCCTGCCCAGTTCTCAGACCTTTCCCCCCTCACCCCTCTGCTTCACAGTAGCAATGCCCCTGGCTGCTGCACATGTTTTGCTATCCATCCTCTTGCTATAAGTGTGTAGATAATGTGTGGCATCGCCTCTCACCTTCTCCTGTTCTTGATGTTCCCTGTTCTCTGCCAAACTGAAGCAATGAGTGAGCCTGAGGACAAAGCAAATGTGAATTAAGAGAACTAGTGGTTAGTTTGCAAGGGGGAAGAGTGTTGTGTGGATTCATTCTTAGACTATGGTCCACAAACTACTTACTCCAGCATAGTCCTATTAAAGGACTACTACTTGCATAAGTGGTGTGTGGAGTGTGGCCTTAGTGTCTTATTTCAGTTTTATTATATATTAATATTTTTTAAAACTGTATTATTTAATTAAGAGGCAAACACATCTTAGGCAAAAGAGTTTATTTTTTCTTCTATTCCCAGAACTATTGCTTTCTTATTTTAAGGAGTTTCTAGTGGAACGAATAGAAAACACAAAATACACATGTAAAATGCAATATAGCAAACCAACAAAAAGTTAGAATGAAGAGTAAAGGAAGAACTGACATAGACATTGTATGACATAAATCTGCACAGTTCTTCCCCTTCGCTCCGTGTAATTGCTAGCTCTGCTGTATTTAAAATATAGAGTATTCTATGATCTCTTGTTTGGTTTCGTTAAAGCTTTTTTTCTTTGTACTGCAGATGCTAAGAAAAGACTCCATCCTGTTATATTTGGAAACATAAATCCTCTGAAATCTGTGTGCCATAAGGATGAATAATTTGTATGAAGCTGAGGAGAGTCTGTCCAGTAGTTTTAACAGCTGGTGTTACCAATAAAGCTATATTATTTGTGAGTTATTTCATAACACCCACAGTTGTGCTAGGTGATTTACAAGAGTATAGAGTCCAACTTTCTGCCCTGAGACGCTTACAGTTTAAGGCTATAATCCTGCAAACACTCCTGTAATTATTTTTACCCATGTGAGTAGTCCTGTTGAAGGCAATGGGACTACTTACGTAGTAAAATTATGCTTGTAGGATGAGGGCTTTCACATTCCTCTGTTCTTATCAGCTTGTTTATGATGTCAACATCACTGCTACGTGAACCAATCAAGTTGGTTCTTGTGAACCAATCGGGTTGCTTGTGTTTACCTAATTTGTTTTGATTAATTTAATTTTAAGCAGCCTCTCTTCTCAGCAGGCTATTAACCTGACAGTGAACTCTTCCTGTAAAGGGAGACTGGGACAAGAGGCTGTCTAAAGCTGTTAAAATATTACTCTGCTTCTGTATCATACAGGAGAAAAATCATTGGCAGGCATAGCACTTCATCAGATGGTACCTGCCTGCTTACAGTCAGGGACTGCTCTATTGAGATACAGTCTAATCCTACCCTGCACTAAACTCCACATTTATATTGGCTTTAATGGAATGAGATTGGGCCCAGTACGCTACGCGGGCACAAAGTTTGATGCAAGAAGGAACGGGAGAGATGGCAGTGACTGGTTCAACCTTGGCCTCTGTTTTCACTTTCCCCTCTCCCAGTGGCAGAGGAAGAGGGGGGAGGACTAAAGGAGCTTCGCCCGGTGGTTTTGGGATGGGGTTTCCAGCACGAGAGGGCTGAAGAATGGCATGCCGGCTCCGCCGCCGGCTCAACTGCACCAAAGGGCCCTTAGTGGGGCCCATAGGGCTGGGGCAGAAAGTGGGAACTGTTGCCTGAGGAGGTGGGAGCTTGGTGGGAGGATTAGAGGGGTTTATTTTGTGGTGTTTATGCTAGGGGAGTAGAGGGTGTGGAGGTCTTTTGTATTATAGTTTATTATTTGGAGGGGAACGATGTTTGGAGGGGTGGGATGGGGAGTGAGTGGGTTAGGGAGGAGGGAGGGGGAATTTTTATGGGGGGGAGGGAAGAACTCCCCCGCTGCCTGCAGGGGGCCGGGGGGCCCAGCCGGGGGGGAGGGAGCAGCCATTGGGGTTGTGACGGGCCGAGGGAGATATGGTCCCAATTGGGGCGAGGTGAGATCAATGAGACAGGACAGGTGTTTATTACAGGTCCCGCTCACTACCCCCCAGGCAGAGGGGCAGGTGGTTCTTGGTCAGGGGGCCCCCGGCCCTGTATTGTTGTTGTTAAATGCGAGATTGGTGGCAAATAAGGCAACAACTGTCCGGGAGGTAATCCTGGACCATGCCGCCGATCTTGTATGTATCATGGAATCCTGGCTGGACAATGAGTTGGGGCCCATTTTGGCTGACCTTGTTCCAGCCGGGTATTCTGTGCAGCATCAGCCGCACTCAGAGGGACTGGGTGGGTGGGTGGGGTGATTTTTAAGGAGGGTTGGACTGTGAGGAGGTATCCGGTGCAATCCATATCAGGTATTGAGGGTCTTCACCTTGTGTTTGATTTGGCGGGTGACAGTTTGGGAGTGCTGCTTGTATACTGTGCACCAGCCTTCCTACATGCTTTGGCAGTGGTGGTGTCGGGAGTGGTGTTGGGGTCAGTAGTCTTGGGGGACTTCAACTTTCACGCCGACGTTGACCTTATGGGAGTGGAGCATGAGTTCATGGCCGCCAAGGCAACCATGGACCTGTCCCAGAGAGTTATTGGCCCGACACATCAGGGGGACATACCTTAGACCTTGTGTTTTGCACCAGCCTTGAGGTGGGTGCTCCATTAGTGGGGGGAGTTATCAGCTGTACCCTTGTCATGGACGGACCATTACCTGCTGCAAACCTCACTACTGGCGCATGTCTGCCCCCAGAAAGGTGCAGAACCGATTCGGATGGTTCTCCCCTGGAGACTGATTGAACCAGATCGGTTCTGGAAGGCTCTGGGTAAGTTTCCCTCTGACCTTGACGACTGTTCCATCGATGACCTCGTCTTGTTATGGAATACCTTGCTGACGGAGGCCATTGATCGAACAGCTCCTAGGCATCTGCTGTCCAGGCAACAGCTCCTCAGACTTCCTTGGTTCTCTGAGGAACTGTGGGAGCTGAAGCGAGAAGGATGGTGGTTGGAGCGATGGTGGCGTTTGCGTGCTGAAACCGACAGATTGCATCATAGAGCCAGTTTACAAGCCTATGCCGTAGCTATGCGGGCAGCAAAAAAGGAGTTTTTTGCTACCCTCATAGCATCCGCTAAATCCCATCCAGTGGAGCTTTTCCAGGTGGTGCGGGGGCTGGTCAGTCTGGCCTCCCTCCGCTTTGGAGTGGAGTCATCTACTGCTCGCTGTGACATGTTTGTGGATTATTTTGTGGATAAAATTGCTTGGATTCACCATGACTTTGATACCGCAATTAATACATATGGGGAACTGGATGTTATGGAAGCCTCATCTTGTCCAGTTTTGTGGGATCAATTTCAGTCGGTGACACCTACCGATGCGGTTGGTGTTCTTGGGACTGTTAGGGCCACATTTTGTGAATTAGATCCTTGTCTGTCCTGGCTGATTAAATCTTGCTGGGAGACAATGCTGACTGGGGTGGTCAAAGCCTCCCTTCAGGAGGGCAGGGTGCTGGGCTGTCTCAAAGAGGCAGTGGTTCGGCCTCTGCTCAAGAAACCATTGCTTGACATTGACTCCCTTTCCAGCTATCGGCCTGTCTCTAACCTTCCCTTTTTAGGGATGGTTATTGAATGGGTAGTGGCTCAGCAGCTCCAGGGACATCTTGACCGCATCGGTTATCTGGACCCCTTTTAGTTGGGATTTCGTCTGGGGTATGGCACTGAGACTGCGCTTGTGGCTTTGGTGGATGATCTGCAATGGGAAATGGACCGGGGTCGTTCGACCCTATTAGTTCTATTAGATCTTTCAGCTGCATTTGATGCAGTTGATCATGGGATGTTGGCAACTGTGGGACTGTGCAGGGGTGGGTGGGACTGTTCTTGAATGGTTTCGCTCTTTCTTGACTGGTAGAATGCAACGAGTGGTTCTTGGGGAGCCTTTTTCATCATACTGAGACCTCTCATGTGGAGTCCTGAAGGGTTCGGTTTTGTTCCCTCTCCTGTTCAACATATGCAGCCACTTAGTGATGTGATCAGGAGGTTTGGCATGCGGTGTCATCAATATGCTGATGACACCCAGCTATATCTCTCTTTTTCAACAGACCCAGGCCCTGGTGCTTACTCAGTGTTTGACGACTGTGGGGGACTGGATGAGGACTAACCGACTGAGGCTGAATCCCAACAAGATGGAGGTGATGTTGGTGGGTAAGGCGATAGAGATGGTGGCCCCCATTATTGGCAGGGTCCGCCCTCCATTGGTACCCCAGGTATGGAATCTGGGGGTGCTCCTTGACGCGCAGCTCCACCTGGATGCCGATGTGAATGCTGTGGCGAGGAGTACCCTTCGCCAATTACATCTGGTGCGACGGCTTCGGCCGTTTGTCTCAGGCTCTGACCTGGCCACCATCATCCATGCTTTCATCACCTCCAGACTGGACTATTGTAACGTGCTCTACGTGGGGCTACCCATAGTGATGACTCAGAAACTGCAGCTGGTGCAGAATGCAGCAGCCCGTCTTCTGGTATGACTGGCCCACTGGAAGCATATCACACCAGTGCTCCGCTCTCTGCACTGGCTGCCGCTGGTTTCTCGGGCCCGATTCAAAGTGTTGGTTTTGGCCTATAAAGCCCTGAATGGCCTAGGCTCTACCTATCTGTGGGACTGCCTCACTCCCCGGGTGCTGGACCAACCCCTGCGGTCATCTGGGGGTGCCCTGCTCGAGGTCCCCCAAGTCTTCTGGGGGGCCACGCAGGGGAGGGCATTCTCAGTGGCCACACCACGACTGTGGAACTCCCTTCTGGTGGCAGCCTGTTTGGCCTTGGATCTCCCCTCTTTTTGGAAAAGTTGTAAGACCTGGCTGTTCCACCAGGCATTTGGTGGGGGAGATGGTGAGGGGGTGGGTTGTTGGGTAGGGGTTATTTATTTATTTTTTCTGTCCTCCTTTTAGTTGTATTTAAATTGTTTTAATATTTGTTTGCAAATTGTAAGCTGCCCCGAGCTGCCTATGGCAGGAGGGGCGAGGTAGTAAAACTCTAAAAATAATAAAATAAAAAAATAAGCCTCCAGTGCTGGTTATGGCACTGGGGTTCCCAAGCTTTTCACCTGCCTGGTCCCATTTTGAGACAGGGTGTTATTAAAAGAGCAAGGGGAGGGGTCCATGTCTGCTGCGCAGCCCGGCTGCAGAGTGCCCACACACATGGAGTCAGCGGGGAGGGATTCTAATGGGTGGCTGCAAAGCTGACCAGCACGGTCACACAGACAGCCTCCACATGCTCCCACCATCACAGACCAACGCTGCAAACAACTCACACGTGCAGCCATTTCCCCTCCCCCAGCTCAACAACATTCCCCACCTCAAGTCCTGCCCAACTGTTTGCCCTCTGCCATGACACACATAGGGTGCATATGAAAGAGGATGCATATGAAAAATACATGGTGCAGGGCTGCAGTGGAGGTACAGCCCTGCACCATGTATTTTTCATAAGCATCCTCTTTTAAAGGGGAGGTATGGCCACCCTATACACACAACCCTGGACACCATGGAAACATGAAGCTGCATCAGCCAGTATCCCCTTCCTGTCCAGGAGCCAGTGCAGCCGCTGCAACTTCTGGCTGTTCCCGGGCAACAATAAAGGTGCATACTGGGGGAAACATGCAAGAAGTTGCTGTCCAAGCTGCTATCCTCCATGGTGTTGGCTCTTTTCTTGTGGGTCATGAGGAAGATTCAATGTGCTTTAAGCCCTCATGGTACGTTGTATTTCATGTGTGTGTGTCCTCCCTGATGGTTTCCCCGCTTGACACCTGCGGGAAAAAGATCATCCATGTAAGGACTGGGGGGGAGGGGACCCCCAAGCCCCACCCCCCATCTGAACCGGAAACCGGAAGTGCCTCAGAGGCACTAAAGGGAGCCACCTGGGGATCTGTCTCAGGCTGTGGTCCGCAAGCCGAAGGGCCGCGGCCAAAGGGTGCGGCCCTTAGGGGCCCTTTGGGGATTGTAGGGGCTTGGGGGTATATTATTTTGATTAGTTTTGTTGAGATATTGTGGGTCAGTAGATTTGTGGGAGGGAGATGGTATGAGTATTAGATTTTATTATTATTATTATTATTAAACATTTATAAAGCGCCAGTTGCAACCTGGCGCTGTACGGAACATACAGATTTGTGGAATATTTATCCTTGCCTCATTTTGTTGATATTATAGCAGGGTGCTTTGGGACTAGTTGTGTTTGGCAGATAAGAGGGAGGGGAATGTGTAATATTATTGATGAGTTAAAGGTTGAAGTTTCCTCTCTCTCTCTCTAGTGAGAGTAGAGTAGAGA
>QEPC01007740.1:668795-688722 GCA_003113815.1 Sphenodon punctatus | reverse complement strand
CCCCCCCAACCCCCCAGGGATCACCCCTACTAAAGTTCAGTGCGCTTACCTTGTGGAGCTCCGGCGGCGGTGGCGGGCGGTCCGGCAGCCTCAGCGCCGGCTGTGGCTGCCGGCGTCAGAGATGCTCTAGGCCTTCCAGGGAACTTCCGGGTTTGGCCGCTGGTGCTGGGGGGTGGGCTCGCCTCTGGGTCTTTTTTTAAACAAAAATCCAGGCTGGGCAGGGTGGGTGGGGGGTGTCCCCCCTTCCACCCGCGCAGCCTGGGAGGGGGAGGGGAAGGGAATTAATTTATTTCATTGATTTCAATGGGGACACAGTGCCCCATTGAAATCAATGAAATAAATCCAGTACCGGTATACCGGATTTAATCTGGGAATCCGGTTTTCAGGGAACCGGGAACCGGTAAATCCGGTAACCGGTAATGGGCCTGGGGTCCCACCTCTACCGTTCGGGCATGAGTAAGGAGGGTGGTGTCATCAAGATTGAGGGCCATGCTTGCCCTTACCCCTTTCTGACAGTCCTCCCAGGGGAATGATCATGCTGTAGCCATGCCCTGTTTCTCAGCAAGTCTCACTCCCTCATCTTTTATGGAGATGACTCTTTCATCTATTCTACCTCTACCTAACCACAAAATCCTATTAACCATACTGGACCCCTGCAAGAGTGCGACAATTGTATAACATTCTAAGTACATTACTAAAGGCCATGTAGAGATTGTCACTGAAAATTGGTGCCAATTGACTCAATTCTTCTTTAAACTATTTTAAATTAATTTGCCAATTATGATTATTCCTTTCCAATCAGCTCAGATTGATGTTCTTTAATACTTTATTTTATTCCAACACTGAGAAGAAGGCAAAACACAAGGGGATCTCATAATGCTGAGGTCCCCTCCAAAATTCCTTCTTGGGCCCCTTGTGGCAACCGGCTAACCCCCAGTATTAGAGGGATGGGTGGATGGGTGCTGCTCGTTCAATAGATCAAGGCCGAATGGCTGTACAAACGCACGGGCGGCAGTTACTCCACACCCTCCCTTCTAGCAAGGAGGAGGGGCTGCCCCTGTACCGACCAATCAGGTGGCCCCTCCACGGCCACCAATCCAGGGTGCACGGGCGCTCACACGGGGTTTCCTCACCCCCGAATCCCCTCCGCGCTCATCCCCCGATTGGGGAAGAACAGGGGCGCGGCAACCTCCCTCCACCCCCGATCTGAGGGGGAGGGCACGGAGGGTCCTTGTATACTGCTTTTGTAAATTGTATATTGATATGGATGTTGTTAGCCGCCTTGAGTCTGCCCAAAAACGACGGAGAAAGAGCGGGGTATAAATTAAAAGTCTAAGTCTAAGAGCTCCCCAGAGAGCGCCTGGCAGGGCTGTGGGCGGGACCAAGGAGGCAGCTGGCTGCAGATCTGTCTGCTGGTGTGGAGCCCCTGTTCATCCAGGCACGGGATGTGTGGGTGCCTGCCCCGCACAGTTCTTAGTCTTGCCCCGCATGGCACACTCCAGATTATTCGGCAGTGCCCTGTGAGTGGCCATGAATGGGTGCTGTGTGACTCACAGGAGCGCAAATCCCCATACACCATCTTCAAGCAAGCAGTTGGATGCGTGGTTAATGGGTGGCCATGTGTGGAAGTGTCTCATTTAAAAACACCCATAGATTCTGTGACATTAATGACCAAGACCCTAATGTTTAAAAATGCTAAAATTTTTAACAAGGAATTGGAACCCCGTCTTTAGATGGTGCATCCACCCTCGCAGTTCTGACCCTCAGTTTGCAAAACCCTGAGTGAGGGCAACCTCAGGGATTTGTGGTCTCTCGGTGCACTGAGAACTACAGAAAAGAATGACACAGACACCCTATTCTTCTTAGTTAATACAAACAGCCAATTTTGTTCTTGCTGCTCACAGCACAACACAGCCCAGCTAAGTGCTAACTATCTCCTGACTGCCCCCCTCCCCCCATCTCCCAGCCCAAGCCTGAGATGGATTACTCCATCTACTATTAGCCGTGGGTATTCTGGCTAGGATCCAGAACCGATTATTCATAAACGTTACAGGATTCTGCTCCAGTGATTCTGAAACCTTATTAAAATGAGCCACTAAAGGGACACAGAATAAATGGAGTCACCTGCTGCCCTGCCCTGATCTGCTTCCTTCTTTTCTGACCTGACCCCAAACAGTCCTCACACTGGAAGCTCCTACACATCCCCCAAAATCCTGAAGTCTGGATAAAAGAGAATCAGACTTTCAACCATCTGGGATTTTACTTTGCTTTTGCTTTTTGCCAAACCCAGTATAGTCAACCTGCAGCATTCACAGATCATCAGTCAGACCCCCAAGAAATCATGAGAATAGCTTGAAAGTCATGAGATTTTATTGGGCCAGCTTCTGTTGGTGAGATTATGCAAGCTTTCGAGCGATACACAAGGCCCTTCCTTAGGCATCTAAAAAGTCAAAAGTGCAGACTGAACAAATGCAGAAAAAGTGTTTTATCACTTGTGAAGGAGCTACTCAGAAAACAGCCATTTGCATTTCAAACACTTAAATACAATGCAGAGGAACCAATAATCAACATCTATACTCAAACTGAAGGTTTTTTTAGAGAGAAGTTAAGGTCCTTACAAATTCAATCATGCTCCAAAAAGCATGGAAATTGTAAGTTTTATTTTAAAAAATCACAGTTCCACCCTTTTCAAAAATCCCAATATCACCAGATTTAGTCAAATTTCAGGATCTGAAACCCATGCAGTTTTATCTCAAGCACCACAAAATCTGCCAGCTGTGTTGTCTGTATCCATGAAGCTTGAGGGGGTTCATCACTGACCACAAATTGGCCAGGGCATAACATTAGTGTAAATCAATTAATGGGGCAGGGAAACAGCCACAGATAGCACTGTCAAGGGATTACTCCCTGAGCTTGCAAATGCAGCCCCCTCTGGGACGTGTCATCAGCAGGGAGAGAGCCACACACAACACTGCACAGGGAGCATTCCCTGTGCTTGGAAATATAGCCCCCTCTGGGGCAGGACAGCAGGGAAACAGCCACACACAACACTGCATGGGGATCATTCACTGTGCTTGGACATGCAGCCCCCTCTGGGGTGAGGGAGGGGATCAGGACTTGGGGTAAGAGTGCGGTTGTCTGCGGTGCTCTTATTGACATCCTCTCCCCAAGACAACCCCAGGGTCAAGCCATTTAGAGAAATGGGGACTGTGGCCACAGAAACCCTCATTCCCTGCCTAGCCTGAGGAAATCCGTCCCTCTTCCATCCTTGGCACCCCAGCTCCTGTTTCCCTGGGATGGCTGTTGGGCTCATCTTGCCAGTCCCAGGAAGGGATGCTTCTGTGCGAGGGAGGAGCCCACCCAGGAATACTTCTCTCGGTAGCAGCCAGGGATCCAAGCACCAGCCTAGTGCAGCCTGACAGAGCTAGAGCATGCTCCTGGCTCCATTGCAGTGCCAAAGCACAAACACGCGCTCACACACTGGTCCCAGTTGCTGCTCCCTTTCATAAGAACATAAGAAGTGCCATACTGGGTCAGATCAACAGTCCATCGAGCCCAGCATCCTGGCTCCGACAGTGGCCAGTCACGGGGGCCTGGGAGAAGCACCCAACTGGTCACCATGCTATCCATTCCCTGTGGGTCATCCCTAGGCTCCCGACAGTAAAGGGTTTTGTTCCCCAGTCCTATCTGGCTAGTAGCTGCTATTGGCTAATAGCTGCTGATGGAACTATCTTCCAGAAACTTGTCCAAACCTCTTTTAAACTCAGCTATACTGCTGGCCTTGAGCACCTCCCCTGGCAGTAAATTTCACAACCTAATTGTACGCTGAGTGAAAAAATCCTTTCTTTTGTCTGTTTTTACTCTGCCACCTGTGAGTTTCATGGAGTGTCCCCTAGTTTTAGTACTAGTTGAGAGGGTAAATAACTGTTCCCTGTTTACAGGTTCCACACCACTCATGATTTTATAGACCTCTATCATATCTCCTCTCAGTTGTCTCTTTTCCAAGCTGAAAAGCCCCAACCTATCAAGCCTCTCCTTATACGGTTGCTGTTCCATACCCTGGATCATTTTTGTTGCCCTTCTCTGTACCTTTTCTAGTTCCGCTATGTCTTTTTTGAGATGGGGTGACCAGAACTGCACACAATATTTAAGGTGCGGTTGCACCATTGATTTGTATAGAGGCATTATGACATCCTCAGTTTTATTCTCTATTCCCTTTCCACACAGCAAACTCCCAAGCTCATTCACCACCAGAGGGGAGGGGCTTCTACCACCCTCCCCATGCAGTATCTGAGCGAGGTTGTTTCTCACTGCAGATAGTCTGACAGAAACAACACTCATCAGCTGCTTCAGTGATACCAGAACGACTTCAAGAAAAGGCAGGCACACAAACTTGCATACACCCCAGACACACTCTCCCATCCCCCCACCACACCCACACACACACCAGATACCCCCTCACACTCACTTTTTCACCCCTCAAAGACATACTCTCGCACACTCTCACAGACACACACTTTGGGTGTTTTCAGACGTTACGGGGCCGCTTGGCCCCGTACCGAAAACAACCCATTCATTCCCCGCCGGGGTCACCCCATCACGCCATATCAGACGTGCCGGGGGGGATCCCGGTGGGGAATCTGGGAGGGGTCAGGGCCACGTGGCGCAACGTGCGGCCGCATGGCCCCGCCCCCTCCACGCACCCCGCCAGCCACCCTCCGGGGAGACGGGCAGGCAGCGGGGCCAATGCGGCCGCTGCGTCGGACCGGATGCGCCATGGCCCGGGATCCCACCGGGGATCCCGGGCCGTGGCAACCGGCCAGACGTTACTTTTTTTTGGTCCCCGCTGGGGATCTTTTTGACCATGTTTCCCGGGACGTTCCCCCGGCTAGCCCGGGAAGCGTGGTTCAAATTGACCCCTTGCGGGTATTGACCGTGGTGAACATCTGGCGGCCGCCAAACAGACGTTCGAGACACAGTGACCACAGGTGGGTATTCACCGTGGTTCACTGTGATCTCGTAACGTCTGAAAATACCCTTTGTCTCCCTCAAACGGGAGGTAAATCGTGCTGCACGAAGCTTCAAGCAGAGCCCGTCAGAGCAGAATCTGGATGCATTGAGATGTCTTAGGGCTGGTTATAGGTTAAGGATCAAGGGTAAGAAAAGGAATTACCAACGAGCCCAATGGGAGAGGTTAGGGGAAGCGGCTAAATCAAAGGATGGTCCAGCATTTTGGAAATTGGTTAAGGGGGGGTGGAGGTGGGGGAGGGACTCTCTGGACCTGGTTTCTGAAATCCCCGCAAACATGTGGATAGGACATTTCCAGGTGATATTTGCCCCCTTGGGTATTCCCCATTTCAGTCCTGGAATAGACCCCATTTTGGCCAATTATCCTCGGTGGTGCTCAGTGGAGGAATCAGAAGTGTGTGATCTTATTGCGGCTATACCATTGTGGAAAGCTCCCGGTGAGGATGGGATCCCTGGAGAAATTTTCAGGGAACACATTGACTGGTGGGTACCTGTCATTACAAAGCTTTTCAACAGCATAAAGGGATGGGGACCCTCCCGGCAGGCTGGAACAAGAGTGTAGTGGTACCATAAAAAAGGCCCTAAAAATAACCCGGCAAATTACAGGCCGATCAGTCTATTAGATGTATTGGCCAAACTATATGGGAGATTCTTACAAGCCAAAATGAAGGCATGGGCGGAAAGGGAACATATTTTTCATAAAGAACAGGCAGGGTTTTGCTCAGGTAGAGCAACAATAGACCACTGCTTTGTTCTCAACCATTTAGTTAATAAATATATGCATATTAGGAAGGGGAATCTCTTCGTCGCTTTTGTAGAACTCAAATCCGCATTCGATCTGATTGATCGAGACCGATTGTGGGCTAAATTGGCTGTTACAAATATAGATAGGCGTCTCTTATTCCTTATCCGAGAGCTGTATATGCATAATTATATGAAGATCTGCCTGTCAGGAGATAGTATTATGACTGATGACATTTTGTATTGCGTGGGGTCAAGCAGGACTGTGTGTTGGCCCCTTTTCTTTTAAAGTTTTACATTAACGATATTGATGTTTATAGAGATGAACTAACCTATGCCCCGTGTATAGGTAAGAGCGCTCTGCCAATCCTTCTCTACGCTGATGACATGGCCCTTCTGTCCACGGCAGAACTCGGAATGAGAAGGGCTCTAACGGTACTTAGTGCCTATTGCAAGGCTGAAAAGCTTATAATTCATTATGACAAAACTAAGCTGGTGGTTTTTGCCAGAAGATTTCGGACATGTAGTTGGATGTTGGATGGCTGCAAAATTGAACAAGTCCCTTCTTTTCGATACTTGGGGATAAACTTTGCTGCCTCCGGTTCTTGGTCCCATCAAGTGGCAGTAGCAAAACTAAAGGCTCATCGAACCGCAGGAGGAATCCTGAGGTTCTGGGCCACTAGCGGGGGTAAATTGGTAGATAGAACCGGCCATACGGCTTTTGGTATCCAAATTGGTACCCCAGGTCCTGTATGGAGCAGAACTGTGGTGTCCCTTGTTACACCCCTGTGGTTTTTTGAGGGTGGAAATTGGTGTTTTTTCACTTTGCTACAGAGCTTAGGTTGCCATATGCAGATTCTGGATTAGACTAATGTGTATGGCGGAGGATACCCTCCCATATAAGTGTTGGGAGGAGCAGGGGAACTTTAGAAGCACTCATGTATGGAGGCATCGTGTCATAGAGCTCCTCAGAGGAATTGGCTTATCCTTGGAGGTATTGGTAGGCCTCCCGCAGGCCGCTCTGAAAAGGCTGTTCAAATCCCGACTAGCTGACATTTCTAGGCAGCAGGATTTGGCAGGGGTAGCCGCTTCTGTTAGTGCTACCCTGTACGGGAAAATTAAAACAACACACCAACTGGAACCTTATCTAACTTACATCACTAGCTTTGTGCTAAGGAAAGCACTGACACTGGCTAGATTTCAGCTGATGCCTACTAAAGTCCTGGAAGGACGCCTGAGTGGCATACCATATCAGCAAAAAATTTGCAAGTGTTTGCTACGAATCGAGGACTCTTTTCACTATTTCTTTGAATGCCCACTATCTGCCAACATTCGCCTCCGCTTCGAGGGGCTTATTGGCACAGACACCTTGTGGGAGAATCACGAGTATAGGCTAAAATCGATTCTGGCCAATCCCAATGAGAGCCTTATGTTTAGGGCAGCCAACTTTCTCTTTCTCCTTGCTAGGAGGAGAGAGCGGGCGATGGTAAGCTATGTATGATTACTACTGGGAGTTGGTTCTTGGGAGATGTGGGTGATGTAGTTGGGCTATTGATCAGGGCCCTGCTCTGTAGTTATGATGTCTTGTTAACCAAGCAGGGGTAAATAGAGTGCAGCCTACTCCCACCTTAGGCCTAGATGTATTTTTGTATTTCTTTTCTCTCTCTCCGATTTTATTTGTATGGGTTATATTATTGTATTGCATATATTACTGTATTGTATTGTATATTTTGCATCAACCAATTGGCCGTAGCAATAAAGGAATTATTACTACTATACTACACACTTTGTCTCATACACGTACCCACTCTCTCATGCATTCCATCACACACACACACTCCACTTGGCCTTGTGTGTTGCTCAGGTAAATAGCCCCAGCAGAGCACTCTCTCCTCTAGTTTGGTGAAGGCACTTTCAGTTTCAGTGCCCAGTCCCTCTGCAGTTGGAGGTGCCCCAGCTCTCTGTTCTGGATGAACTCTGAATTGCACAGGACTGAAGTCACCCGTGAAACCTCCTAAAGTGCCCAGCCCCAGCACAGCCCCCAATCCCCAGGTGTTGGGGAAGTGGGCACCCCGTGCCCACAATTTAACCCCTCTGCCTGCTCCCAGTGCCCCTACCCACAAGTTAAACCCTCCTAGTCCATTCCCCTCCTTGCACAACCTGCCTTTCAACCTCCTAGGGATCTTCCCTGCTGACCTAGATTAGAACTACATTACCCAGCAGCCCAGCAGGCAGCACAGACATGTGGAGTGAACAGCAGCAGCATGAATTACAGTTCCCAACAGCCTTAGAGACACCAGAGCTTGCTCAGTGGGGAAACAGAAGCCAGTTAGAGCACATGCATAATTATATGAAGCCTCCCATTGACTAATATGGGAAATAAAGAAATTTACCATTTTAAAAACTACCAGACAGATTTTGAAAAATCAAAAAACAGAATGTGCCAGAATGCACCCCTGAATTCTCTATCAGCACTCAACCTCATGATTTTTTTCAAAAGGTACAATTAAAAAAAGTCTGAAACAGGAAGAAAAAGCTATTTTTACTCCAATTTTCAAAGCACTGTAATTTTTTGGGTAATTTTATAAGCAATAGAATGTTCATGCATTAAGCAGAAATAAGCAAGCTGGCCTTAACTATAGAGTGGTTTCTTCCACTCTATAATGCTAAGCAAAATAAATTCAGGCAAGGTATATGAATACCTGTTGCCATCTCCCTGGGTTAGAGGCGGGGGCGGGGCCAGCACTCAGGCTTTGACTTCCAGCCTGGCAGGGCCAAAGGCAGCTGGTAGCTTGGCTGAGTCGCCAGCAGGGGCATCTCCCCCCAGGGCCCCCCTCCATCCCGCCCCTGAAGTGGACTGCAGAGGCGGTGAAAGCAGTGAGTCTGAGACCCCCACTGGATCAATGGGACAGTGAGTAGCCAGCCTCTGTTGCCATCTCCCCTCCCCCAGTTGGAGGAGGGGTGGGGCCAGTGCGCAGGTTTTGACTTTGGCCCGGTGTGGCCAAAGGCAGCCAGTGGCCCGGCTGTGCTACAGGAAGTGCATCTAAGGGCCGCACCAAAGGGCCCTTCGGTGTGGCCCTTGGCGGGGTATGGGGTGGTGATATATAGAAGGTGTCATAGCTGGACCTTGAACGCCTGGCCTCAGGGGTTGTATGGGGTGCATGCTGCCCCTTGTGCCACAGGTGGGAGACTGCAAGCAGTGGCTTTCCCCTTTGCCTTGTTATCTGCCCTACTCCCTCCAGCTCTGTGTCCTGCTCGCACCTGGGAGGGGGCGTGGACCCACCTGCCACAGCCTGATTGGCCCTTGGGAGTATTTAGGACTGCTGAGGGCTGTGGCAGGTGCAGAGCTTTGGTCATTTCTTCTTGACCTGTACTTGGCTCATGCTCCTGGTTCTTCTTGCCTTCTCCTGCGTGTGCTCTGTTTATACTCCTGTTGGTGTTAGTAAGTCCTAGTGTGTTGTGTTCCTAGTGTGTTATGCCCTTCCTCCTCCCCTTGTGTTGATACCTGTCTTGTTTGTAATGCTCTCTGTCTGACTCCACAGGGTGTTGGTTGAGTGGTTCCTATTTACACCCTGCCCTGTCTTTATGTAAAATTGCTCCCCTTACGCCTTGAAGTCCCTATAGTCTGTCATGCCCTTTGTTTGTCTGTATGTTGGTTTGTCTGCAAGAGAGGCCCTGTCTCTCTTTGTAACAGTGTTGCTTGTCACTTGCCCCTTTGTGTTACTTCACTGTTTTATTTATTGTCTCCCTTTGTAACCAGGCTGTTCTTTTCCCCCATTGCCTTGCCTCTGGATCCCTCGCTCCTGTGGCTCCCCTGCTCCCTTGCCTCTGACCCCCCTGCTCCCTTGCCTCTGGCGTTCCCATTGCCTCACCTATGGCTCCCTCACCTCTTGATCCCCTGCCTGTGGTTCCCTGTCTTTGGCCCCTTGTTCCTTGTCTCTGCTTCCAGCTCCCTGTCCCTGGTGCCCCCTTGCTTCCCCAACTCCTTGCCATAGCCCCCTGTTGTTCTCTAACCCCCTACCTCTGGTTCCCTGTTGCTCCCCCAGCTCTGGTCCCTCGTCCCCCGCCTCTGGTTCCCCATTCCTTGCCCTTGGTCCCTCGTTCCTTGCCTCTGGTTTCCCGTTCCCTGTCTCAGATTCCCTACTCCCAGTTCCTGATTTCCCTCTCCCCGATTCCCTGTCCCTCAACCTCGATGATGAGCCATATGCTTTCTTAGGCCAGCCTGTCTGGCTCTTATGCTGAGCAATTCATCTCCTTGGTATCAGAGAGCGGCTGAGAGGTTCCCTTGCTAACCCTGTGTTCCCCCTTTGCCTCCTCCTTGGCCTCCATTCCCCCTTTGCCTCACCTCCCTACCTTCCCCTCTATCCTCTCCCTAGGCTCTGATCCCAGAGCTTGCCAATCCCCTCCTTCCTCTCCCTAGGCTCCAACCCCAGAGCCTGACAGAAGGTTATGGGGGATGGAGATATTTTAGCTAAAGGGGTGGGTTGGGGAAGGAGTGGGGGGAATTGAGTTGTTTGGGGAGGGGGGGGTTGGTTTCTGGGATGCCCCTCTGTGGCAGAAGGGGGTAGGGGGTTTGGAGGTAGGGCAACCATAGGCCTGTCCCAGAGGATCAACAGCCCAACACATCTTGGAGGTCATACCTTGGACCTCATGTTTTCCACTGACCTTGAGGCAGGTGCTCCTTTAATGGGGAAGGTGTCAGCTGTGCCCTTGTCATGGACGTATCATTACCTCCTGCAGACCTCCCTTCTGGCATATGTCTGCCCCCGGAAGGGTGTGGAACCCATTAGGATGGTCTGCCCCCGGAGGCTGTTGGACCCAGTGCAGTTCCTAGGCGCTCTGGGGGATATACCCCCTGACCTCGATGACCATCTCATCGATCACCTCGTCAAGCTATGGAACACCTTGCTGACGGAGGCCATCGATCGAATGGCTCCTAGGTGTCCATTGACCAGGCAGAGGCTCTGCAGGCCTCCTTGGTTCTCTGAGGGGCTGCAGATGCTGAAGCAGGAGGGGCGACGGTTGGAGTGACGGTGGCATCGTCTCGTGCTGAAGTGGACAGATTGCGGCATAGAGCTACTTTACGAGCCTATATTGTGGCTATGCAGGCAGCAAAGAGGGAATTCTTTGCTGCCTTCATAGTGTCTGCAAAATCCCGTCCGGCGGAGCTATTCCAGGTCATGCGGGGGCTGGTCAGTCTGGCCTCCCTCGAACCTGGTGTGGAGTCATCATCGGTCCGCTGTGACCTTTTTGCGGATTATTTCATGGAAAAAATGGCTCGTATTCACCAAGACCTTGATGCCACACTTCAAATCAAATCAAATTTTATTATTAATGGCGTATCCGGTGGACTTATCCTTAAAATCTTACAAAGAAACAAGAGTATTTCCAAAATACACAAAACATTATAACTATTTAACAAACATATATGGACTAACTATGTCATTGTCCTTACAAAAACATATTTCTAGATTAAAACAAAACCCAACAAATGTCACTATTTGTGACAACAAAATTAATAGTTTGCGCGTACGGTAAATACAGGATCCAAAATTACAAGGCTAAAGAGCCTTACAATTCAAGAACTTATTTCTGATAATAATTGAATGTAGCAGAAATTTAACCACTGCTTCAGTAACATCCAGATGTTGGTCTGCCAAAATAATTATAGTCCATTCCTGTATAGACCTTCCAGGAAATTTACCCAAAATTGGGTCCAAAAATATCTTCCCTGCTTCCTGGTATAACTGACATTCCAACAGAATGTGTGACACCGTTTCGACCTGCTGTAGATCAAAAGGGCATAACCGGTCACTAAAGGGGATCCCAGCACAACGACCCTCCAACACCTTGGAGGGGAATATATTCAGCCGAGCCAAAAGAAATTTACCACCCAACACCGGGGAGAGCTTGTTTTGCCAATAATTAGCCATCTGGCTTTGCTATTTGTATTATTTTAAATTCTGTTTTAATAATTCATATTTTTATTATTGTTGCTAGCCACCCCGGACTGCCTGTGGCAGGAGGGGCGGGGTATAAAAATTTGTAAATAAATAATAAATACATTAAATTAAATAAAAGCACTCCATCTCTCTTGTTTGGTCTGGCATTCCCTTCAGCTGCAGACAAGACTATAATCAAGTCATCTCTTTTTTGTTAAAAATTCCTGCTCACTACTACCTGGATCCAATATGTGTCCACATGTGTATTGTATTTCCTGGTAAATCAGACATCAATCCTTCATCGTGTTTCCTCAAAGGAGAACACTAACGGTGTTGAGATTAACAAGATGCTAGTGAGACTTGCCTTTGATGGCCTTTTTCTTTCTCGATGTAATGTTCTTCAAATAAAACAAGATTGATAATAACAAGGCAATTTGGTTCAGAAAGATCTGGGCAATGTCTGGCAGCAGCGCTGCTTATGATCAATGAATATGACTCATTCATTACTCATCACCAGGAAAGAATACAACAATGATTTCTGTAACCCGCTGACTGATTTTATTTAACATCTTATGAGTAAAAGTCTGTAGTCTTTGCTCAGTTCTTACTCAGGGAACACTTCCATTGACTGCAAATGAGTTTGGCCTTAGTAAGACTGGCAGGATTTTTTGTGGCCTACGCAGTCCATTTCTTTCTCTCACACTCTCTCAGAAGGGGCAGGTTTACCAGTATCTACATTGCCCATCAGCTCTGAATGATATTGAAGCAAACCAGTGGTTCTGAAATTGTGCTCTGTGACAAACTGCCTGTGTTCACAAGTGCCCTGATCTCTGTTGTGGTTGAAAGGGGCACAGACCAGGTTGGCAATCGAGGTCGGTCATACGCGGTCGGAAATGGAGGCGCATCGCCCGCGCATGAGCGTATTTGGCGGTGGCGTCACATGTAAATTGGGCTGCCAGCTCTTTGGGAAAACAAGCGCAGGCGCCGCCGTGCACGTCTAAAAACGGCCTGGGACTCGAGTGCAAGATCCAGGGAAATGGTGCAAAATGGAGGCATCAGTCCCCTCCTAATGCAGGAACGTTTGATGTATACACCCTGACTCTTCCCCAGCTCAGGGCCAGACCCAGGCAAGCACAGACTGCTGCAACCACACAGGGCCCTAAGCATTTGGGGCCTCTGCAGAGCTCCCCACTAGAAGGAGTTCATGAATAAACTTAAAATGACAACAAGAATATGTGAAACTAGACCCACATAGCTTCAAATGTGGGGGATCCCTGGCCTGTGGAAGACCCACAGCAATTCAGGAGGAAGTCTCCCCTTCCCCAAACCCAGGAGGCCCATCAGTAAACTAGAAATAACATCTGGGACACATACATCTGTCATGGACTGCAATGGAAAAAGCCTCAACCCCTGAAGGGATTGACTCACCCATTAACTCAAGAGGGGGTTTAATTGAACATTAAAAATTAGAGTAACATTTTCCTTTTAGTAATGGGTGAGTCAATGTCTCTCCTTCAAGCATTCCTATGTTAGAAATGGGTCCACACCACCATTTTGCACTGGGTTCTAACTTCCCTGGATTCAGCATTGTCCCAGCTCAGTCATTCCAAGGGTAAAAACAGCTGTGACAGTGGCCCACTTTGGCTCAGAACCCACTGGTACGTCGATTTACACACCACCAGATGTTAGCCCGGGACTGGTCTGGGGTGGGTAGGTGGTTAGCCCGGGCTACATCCTTGGAAAATCTCCGAGGACACAGCCTGGGCTAAGAGCTGCCCACGCAGGCCGACGCAGGCTAGCATGTGTGTTCAACTCTGTCTTACCCGCCTCAAGGCAGGGGCCACCATGGCCAGGAGTGGGGCACTGGGTGAAGGGGCATCTGCCCACACATTTGTTTAGCTCCCTGCCCTCCCTGTGCAGGTGGTGGGACAGGTCTCCGGCCATGGGCACGTTTGTTTGGTGTTCCTCCTGGACCCGGGCTGTGCCAGCTGCAGTTTCCTGCCCTGGGCTGGGCAGCCACCACACTGCCAACACATCTGTTTTACCCTAAGTGAGGCGAGTTATGGTAGCAGCAGCAGCAGCAGCAGCAGCAGCAATCAGGCTGAGGGAGTAAACAGGAGAGTGGTGGGAGTGAAGGAACAGGAGACGAGAGGGGGGGGAGAGAAAGCAAGGCCAAGTGTAGGCAGCAGTAAGGAGGATGGCTGGAGGGGGAGAAGGCCTATTTACCTGTGGAGGGGGGATAAGACCCACAGACAAAACAAAAGGGACAAGGTCTAAAATATTTGAAAACCATGGTTTTCATTCCATTTTTTCATGCCTCTCTGTAACAAGAACTGACAATCAGTATTGCAGGACATAACACCATAAAGCCTTCTAAGGCACTGTTCTCTGACTGTTACTGAGTGCATGTACCTCCCATTTATATTGCAATGGAAGTTTTGGGTGTTCAGTATCTCATAGAATCCGATCCCTTGATGGCTGTCTAGGTTTCTATTTTACAGAGGGATTTTGTGCTGCTACAATCTACAGCGAAAAAGCATTCTGTTTTAGCATTTACTTTTTATGGCATTTGAAGGAGCACTTTTCTCTACCTTTATGTGTCTCTTGTTGTAGAAAGAGAGACTTACTGATATTCTTATTGTGGGAACAGGATGAAAAAGGATGGTGGGGGAGGCGGAGTGGGGGGATTTCTGTTTGGGTTTTCTTGGAAGATGCACTGATCTTATTGGGATGCGAGTGTCCAATTAGTGTTTACTTGTTACTCTGAATAGTTTGTTTTCTGGACACCATGCAACCACTGTGCAAAGCCTCACTGTCACCACAGGCCAGGGCTCCTCCCCTTCACTGACTTGCAGTCAATCGAGATTAGCCCAGATAGGGAGGTCAAAAGGCTATTAGGGCAACGTCTGGCCCAGCTTTGGGAGCAGCCAATAGCCACAGCCCCCAACCTTCCCTGTGCTAAGCCTTCCAGAAAGCTTGAAAATCTGAGAACTTGAACAAAATAAACTTTCCTGCTCTTCATAAATGTAAAATTCATTGCAGAATGATTAATGCACAAGATTAAGGATTACACATTAACAAAGCAAGATAAGCATTTAGTTTCCAATATTTCTGCCTTTCAGCCTGTATTGCTTCCAAAGGTGACTAAAAACATGCTTTGTTTTTCAATATATACATAAAGGATTACAATTTCGCACTCTGCTTAAATAATATACTTAATTGTTTCCTTGCCACACTTACTGCTGCTTAAATTTGTTTCATGGGGAGAAAGTTATTTTCTGTGGTCCTTCATAGCAAATAAATTGTCTGCCACACAATCTGGGAAATAAAACCTGCGACATCAGCTTGCTACTGTAGGCCTGCATCTGCTCTGCTCCCAAGTATTAATGACGGCTATTTTCTTTGTTCCATCAGAAGCAAATTGGGTGCATAATATGAAATGTAAAACCAATATATTGGCTGGGGTCATTTTAATTGCCTTCCATTATCGCTGTTGTGTCACTAAGTAAATTATCTGCCTATGGGATTTGCATTATGCATTAAGTCTGAGATGTTATTTCCCCCCTCCCTGTATAATAGAGTACGTAATACATAACAACCCTTCACCCTCCCCCCTCCCCCCGCCACGAAACACTCCTGCTGATTTAGGTCAATAGCCTTCCTGCAAAGGTGTTAAACAGAAATTGAGCTGGAAAAATAATAGAACATTTAAAAGAAAAAAGGAGTGTCTGTGCTAAAACTGGAACATCCAGGTGAGAAAATTTGAGAACAGTTTGCTGACAGTATTGCTTTTTAGCCTTGAGTTTGGTTTTTGTGTTAGTCTCAAATATGAGAGAGTCAACAGGCAAAGTTAACCGATTCAGTAAAAGATAGCATCCTAACCAATCTGGATGCAATCTTCATTCAAAATCAATGGGAATTTTGCCATTGACTCCAATGAGTTCAGGTTCGAAGCTTGGGAGCACAATCCTCCACCATTAAATCAATGGGCATTTTTCCATTGACTTCAAAGAGTGGAGGATGGATGCTCTTAGTCCTTTTGTCTCTCTGATAGTTCTTTAGAGCAGAGCATGGGATTCAGTTATCCCTGAACTACGTGATCTGTCTTGGTGCAAAGGGTCCCAATACTGGCAAATCCAGTCTTGGGGTTTCCAGGTTTGGAGGCGTCTGTCTTCCATGTTGGGGCCCAAGCCAGGCCTGGGTAGAAAAGGTTCCATGATAAAACGCAACCCCCTTGCAGGGATAAATTTGGCAGTTGAGTTCTCTTCTAAAGTATAATCTGGAAGAAGTCACTGACATCCATGAAATAGAATCTCATCAACACTAAATATTGTAGTGAGGGTTCAATTCTTTGGGTCATATCCTTATTGAGTTCTTATTTGGTTAACATTCCTAATGATTAATGGGAGCTTTGTCTGACTGGAGTCTCAGAAAGACAAGAGGATCCCTTGGTATCTATATAAATTTCCTGATCCAGGGAAGTTGGGGCCCTGTGAAAAATAGTGGTAGGGGTCCCCCTTCTAACAGGTTGAGATGGCCTAGGTGCAGACAGTGGAATAGTGGCCCCCCCCCATCCCTGGGGCAGGAGAAAGGCTGGGGTCACTGAGGCAGAGTGCAGAGGCCAGGGGTTGCTGAGATGGAGCGGGGACAGTGGAGGTTTTGGGGGAAGGGGTGGACAGGCCATGGCAGGGGTTGCCTGGGGGAGGGGGCAAGTAGTGATGGAGAAGAGTTGGGGTTGCTGGACCAGGGAGTAGGTATAGGATGGTGGAAGTCCGGGGGAGGGGAGTAAGGCAAGGTGGTGTGGGAACTGTGAGGCTGGGTCAAGGGGGTGTGGGGATACACACACACACACGCGAACCTCCCTCTGCACAAGCACTCCCCACACTCACTCATATCCCCCACTCAAGTACACCCCCAACACATTCCTACACTCAAACACCCACAGGCCCTTTTTACACAGGCAGCAACCACACATGAACATGCAGAAATCTGAGTGTTACTGTTCATGCATGGATGAGTCTCGTGTAAAAACCGTGGCGGGTGGGTGGGTGTGCGTGCGTGCATGCACCGGTGAACACACATGCACACCGACCTTCACCCATGCATGGACCAACCGGTGAAAACAGTGGTTGCTCAGTGCATGGGTGATGGGTGGAGGTAGGTGGAGATCAGTGTGCGCCAGTGTGCACCCGTCTTCTACACCCTCCCCCCCCACCTCACACGGACCGACATGAACACTGACCCCACCCCTCCCAGCGCTGCAGTCCATGTAAAAAGGGCCACACTCCCAAGCCCCACCTCTCCAGCACCCTCCGTACTCACACATAAACCTGGGGGGCAGGGAATGAATCTAGTGGAGGAGAGGTAAGCCAGGACAGCAAGTCGGTTCCCTAAGCTGCCCAGCTGAGTGGAGGCATGCCAGAGAGCCAGCTCCTTTGCCAGCAGGACTGGGAAGCCTGCCTGGGCACATGGGGTGGGAGGAGGTAGGAATATTGGGTGCAGCCTCAGCAGCAGCTGCCCACACTCCGGAGCTCCAATGATGCACCAATGTACAGGCACCTTCTGCTTGGGTTTGTGAGCATGGCCAGTTCCTGCGAAGGCTGAAGTGAACTTGTATGAGAGATGGAGGGGGGGATGTATCCCTTGCCCCACCCCCAGTGAAGGGGTGATGTAGGCATGAGGGGGGAGGATGGGTTCATGTCATCACCCCCCCCCGTGAGGAAGGGGGGTGTACAAGCATGGAGGCTGATTCCTGGGGGGTACATGTATTGGGCTGGGGGGAGTAATTTTATATATTTAATTTGATGTGTTAAATTGTTTTGAAAATTCAGATTTTTACAACTAATATCATTGAAGGGTGACTGAGCAATGGGTTTCAGTTTTTATGTGTGTGTTTTTACTCTTTGTAAGAGTAATTGGAGGCTGAGGAGCATTTTTTGTTGTTGTTTCAGCCCACCTCAAACTGATCATCCTTGAGGTTTTATAGTTATATGTGAGAAGCTGAAAACCTTTCAGAAAATTCAGTCCTGCAGGCAACAGGTGCCTTGGCTCATTATTATTATTTTATTATAAACATTTATATAGCGCCAGTCGTGTGATCTGGTGCTGTACAGAACATAGAAATAGACGCTGTCCCTGCCTGTGGCTTACAATCTAAAAGACAAGGAGGGGGGACAGGGAGAGGGGACAGTGGGAGAGACAGGGGAGAAGACAAACAAACATTCAGGCGGATGCAAAGACTCAGGTGCGTGTGCTTGGCTTGGTTACAATCAGGTTGCAGCAGTCTGCAGAGGAGGGCAGACAGTAGGTATATGGGAGCGACTAGCAGGCATTGGGAAAGGTGGCGAGGAAAAGGTGAGTCCTTAGGAGGGATTTGAAGGAACGGAGGGAGGGGGCACGGCGGATGTGGGCAGGGAGGGAATTCCAGGCATGGGGGGCAGTGAGGGAGAAGGGTCGAAGGCAATTAGGTGAGCAGGAGAAATGAGGGAGAGTGAGGGAGGGGACAGATGAAGAGCGGAGAGCGCGTGCAGGAGTGCGTAGGGCGATTAGGTCCAAGAGGTAAGGGGGAGCTTGGTCGTGGAGCGATTTGAACGTGAAAACCAGGAGTTTAAACAGGATACGTTCAGGAAGGGGGAGCCAGTGAAGGGAGAGGAGGAGAGGCTGCACATGGTCGAAGCAACGGGCAGAGTGAATGACCTTGGCAGCGGAGTTTTGGACTGTGATAAGGGGGGACAGGTGAGAGCGAGGGAGGCCAGCAAGTAGGAGGTTGCAGTAATCGAGGTGAGAGATAACCATGGCATGAACAAGAGTTTTGGCCGAGGAGGTAGAGAGAAAGGGGCAGATCCGAGCAATGTTATGGAGGGCGAATCGGCAGGATTTGGCAACAGAGTCAATGTAAGTTTTTTGTTTTTTTAAAAAAACTTTTTAAAAAATCTGTATAGTTCTCTTTAAGTTTTAAGATGTTGAAGTTCTCATTTTATGCTATGGTAAGGAAAAGAATGAAGCCTCAAGATATGTGCGGTGGGTGGTGCTGACAGGAAGCAGCCAGGGAAGGGGTCAGGAGTGTTTGCGGTGGCAGCTACATCTGGAGTATTGTAGAGTTAGTTTTCTGTTGAATAGCACACAGCAGAAGTTTCTTCAAAACAGAACTTTACTAAAAGCTCAGAAGACATGCTTCCGTACTGTACAGACTGCATGGGACAAGATTGAGGAAAGAGAGAGGAGAAGAGAGGAGACAAGGAGAGAGAAAAAAACCTGTTTCATCCCCTGACCCTCCCCCTACTGGACAAACCTAATATTAAGCTTGCAGGGCTTGTAATGGGCTTTTACTTGTGACTGTTGCACAATCCAACACCCTTCTCAACAGTCACTAGTCAAACTCACTAGGTTCATTCTTCTTAATAGCTTGCGATGACGTTCCCCTGCCTGTGGCTTCGTGAACACATCTGTTGTCATATCCTCTGTAGGACAGTATTGCAGATCTATGAGTTCTTGTTCCTGTGAGTCTTTCAGGAAATGGTATTTTACGTCAATGTGCTTGGTTCTGGGGTTGAGTCTTTCTGTTTGCGTCAGCGCTATACATCCTTGGTTGTCTTCCAGGATCGGTATGGGTCTGTCCAATTTTTGCCCCTGATCATTCAGAAGCTGTCGCAACCACGTAACTTCTTGGTTGGTGTGTGCTGCTGCCACATACTCTGCCTCCGTTGAGGAAAGTGTCACAGAGGCTTGTTCCCTACTGCACCAGCTGATGGGTTCTCCACCAAGCAAAAATAGGTACCCACTGGTAGATTTTCAGTCCGAATGGTCTCCAGCCCAATCTGCGTTCACGTACCCTATCAGGTCTGACACGGAAGTTGCTGGGAGCCGTTGCTTGAGGTGCACACTAGGGGCGGGAAAACCGGTAAATCCGGTATCCGATAATGCCGGTACCGGGCGTACCGGCATTATCGGATTCGACCCGGTAATCTGGTCTGGGTACCGGATTCCGGGGTACCGGATTTTTTTTTTACATTGCAGCCATTTAAAAATGGCTGCAATGTAAAAAACTTAAAGCCCCACCAAAAAAGTTACAAAAAACAAACCCTCCCCAAGTCCAGGCTGTGCGGGTGGAAGGGGGGACACCCCCCACCCACCCTGCCCAGCCTGGATTTTTGTTTAAAAAAAGGCTCAGAGGCGAGCCCACCCCCCAGCACCAGCGGCCGCGGCGTCCCCGCAGC
>QEPC01007740.1:613715-658025 GCA_003113815.1 Sphenodon punctatus | reverse complement strand
GTGCCGAGCCAGGTTCAAGGTTTTGGTGTTGATCTATAAGGCCCTTTATGGTCTGGGCCCTCATACCTCAGGGACCGCCTCGCCCTCTGCGCCCCGGAGCGGCCCTTCAGTCAGCCAGGGGTGCCTTCCTGGAGGTTCCCCGCATAAAGCGGGGGGCCACAATGGAGAGGGCATTCTCGGTGGCTGGGCTGTGCCTTTGGAACTCCCTTCCGGAGGAAGCTCGCCTGGCCCCCAGCCTGTTGACATTCCGGCGGTGTTGTAAAACCTGGCTGTTCGCCCAGGCCTTTGGGGTGGGGGGAGGGTTAGGTTGTTTTTTTTATCTCCCCTACCCGGTTTATTGTTTAATGTTGAATGGGATCCCAGGACCCTGTTTTAAATACTTAAATTGTATTTTTGATGTTTTAAAATTGTTTTTATATTTGTTTTTATATGTATTTTATATGTTGGAAGCCACCCCGAGCTGTTTTCAGGAGGGGCAGGGTATAAATTTGGAAAATAAGTAAATAAATAAATATAAAACACAGGAGAACACAGAGCTACTAACATCAGCTGCAAGCAGGTATAAAGGCCCTGTGGCCACTTAACAGCCACCTAATGGCCAGTGTCTTTGGCAGCTGTTGGCGAGTAGCTGCCTGCAGAGCAGAAGAATTCCCTTATGGGAGCTGGGAGACAGGCAACTCAGGTACAGATGGGAAGCAGTCCCAGTCAGAGCAGCAGCTGCCACAGCAGCTCTCCCCAATCAAGGTGTAGTGAATTACGGTGTGCTTTACCAGGGGCACCGCTAAAATAATGTTTCATCTGGCACAAACAACTGAGTCACCCTCGAGCATCCCCTTTAACTAAGCACAGTGTCTAAAGACAAAATCAGTGGGAATAGTAAATACACTGTGCCTAAGCCATGGCAGGTTCAGGTCCTAGTGCTGGATCAAATGAAAGTCAAATTCACTATTAAACAATAGAGCCTGATGGAACAGGTCCCTCCTCTCCCCAGCGCCAAAGAAGAGCTTCATAGAACAGACATATACTCCCAGCTTTAAAGAACACTTGCACCCAGGGCTAGTCTTACTACAGGGTGACCACCCTGGGCCCTGCTCTCTTCTCTACTTTTGGGGGCCCCACAGTGGCCCCCATTTTAACACAGGAGCCTCATAAGGGCAGGAGACATGGGGGCCACTGTGGGGCCCCCAGAAGTCCGCCCCCAGAAGTCCTCTCCCTCCCAGCAGAGCCCCAAACATGACCCCGCTGAGGGTGCCCCCAAAGGGGTAGGCCACAGGCAACCTGATTGTAACCAAGCCAAACACACGCACCTGGGTCTTCGCATTCGTTTGAATGTTTATCTGTCTTCTCCCCTGTCTCTCCCACTGTCCCCTCTCCCTGTCTCCCCCTCCTTGTCTTTTAGATTGTAAGCCACAGGCAGGGACCGCGTCTATTTCTATGTTCTGTACAGCGCCAGGTCACACGACTGGTGCTATATAAATGTTTATAATAATAATAATAATGGGGCACCAGGGTTCAGAATTTTATCTTTGCCCTGTGCCCCATAAATTTTAATGTCAGCCCTGCTCACACAGGAGCCTCTTACAATAGACAGCCTCCCAATCTAGGCCCCTCGGGATCCTGGGCAGGCCTTTTGACTGCATTGCCACCTAGGGTTGCCCCCTGTCATGGCAACCCTAGGTTTCCATAGGCCAAAATGGGAGTGTCATGGTCAAAACCACAAGAGGTTGCAATCCTACTTGCCACCTGAAAGTAGTCCATGCTTGCAGTTACTTAACAGCAATAGACATTCATTAGCTGGCTGGTCTGACTGGCTATTTCCAGCTTCTTAAAGCCTGGATGAGAAGCAGGATGTGCCTGGACAATGCGATGGCTACTTAACTAAGCCTTGGATCTTCTTGTACTTCTTTCCTGTCCCAGTCTTCCTCACAGTTCCTACCCTAACCTTTGTCTCAGCCCCTAACTTGGCTCTCAGTTCTTGGCTCCTGACTTGGACTCAGCCCCTTGACTGCTAATGTATATTGTTCTCCTGGACCTTGATTTTGGTTTGTTCTATGGCTCCTGAGGTGGTTTGGCTCTTCTGGTTCTTGACCTGTCCTGACCCCCCAACTCCAGCTACTTATCTGACCCTGGTCTTTGCCTTCACTCCAAGTTCCATGTGGGAACCTCAAACAACATATCCCCTTCAACTCCATCACCTCACTCATGGGAGAGTCGAGATGTGAGTGGGGCATCCAGGGTAGTTTGTGGAAGCTCCAGATAGGCATGGAGCAGGGCTATGTCTATCCCTTCCCTTCACTGCTTATTGATTCTGAGTTAAAGCAGGGTCTGTAGCAGGGTGTCTTCCTGGACCTGGTACAGGCTGCAGTGCAGGGGAAGGCCACTAGAGAGCATTTGTGTGTGTAGATAAATCTTTTCCGAGGGTAGGCATGATTCAAACACTATGTAGAGTAGCAGGGAGGGACTTGTGATCGTATTGTATTGATATGCCCTAAAAGTTCATTCATACACCACTCTTTTAGAATGATTAGTGGCACAAACTCTCTCCCCTTGGATATCTGCCTAAACCCGAGCCTGCTCACCTTTCGGAAGAGATGCAAGACCTTTTTGTTTGGTCAGGCATTTGGCGGGCTGGGATAGAGTTGGGTGGAATTGGGTATGGAGGTTCGGGGGTTTTAAAAGGTTTTTATATGTGTTTATGTATGTTTTATGCTCTTATATTTTTATATATTGTGAGCTGCCCTGAGCTTTTGTGGGAAGAATGGGGTAAACTGAATAAATAAATCCACATTTTGAGTGTTGTGTGAAATCCTTACCCATTTCTGTGCTGTTCCATGATGATCCCTCAGTCTTTGCCACCTGATAGAAAAGGCTGCCATTGAAATCAGCAGCTGCGTTGAATGCATTGCTATGGGATAAGGCAAAACACAGAGTAAGCAACGAGTGGTGAGTCTACCAGGGGGCCAGAAGTTATATGAATGAACCCAAAGAGTGGTCTGAATCTCTGTGGCAAACAGGGTAACAGAACATGATTCTCAGTAACTTAGGGAACTGCTTATTTATTTCAATTTATATGCAACCCTTCCCTGAGACTCAGGGCAGCTTACAATTAAATAAAAACATTTAAAATACAAAACCCTAAACCCCCCACAAAACCCACCCCAACCCACCCACTCACCTACCCATCCGCCCCCTCACACCTCTACCCCCAAATCACCCACCAAATCCCACCCCAATCCCCTATCCCCACCCACCAAATGGCTTCTCAAATAAAAAAAGCTTACACCACCTCTGGAAGATGCTCAGGCTTGGACTCAAACAAGCCTCCAGAAAGGGAGTTCCAAAGCACTGGGGCAGCAAGCAACCAAGAATGCCCTCCACGAGCCCTTGCCGTATGAACAAGGCTAACAGATGGTACCCACAGGAAGGCACTCCCAGTCGATCGCAGGGCCATGATGGGACATGGAAGGGCAGGAAAACTTTCAGATATGTGGGGCCCAGACCATTTAGGGCTTTAAACATCAAAACCAGCACCTTGAATTGTGCTCGGAAAACTATAGGGAGCCAGTACAGACCAGAGCACCAGTGTAATGTGCTCCAGGCAACTCATCCCCCAAATGGAGGTGAGCCGCCACATTCTGCACCAGCTGCAGCTTCCGAACAGTCATCAAGGACAGCCCCACGTAGAGCGCATTGCAGTAATCTAGCTTCGAGGTGCTGCGAGCCTGGATGACGGTGGCCAGATCCGAATCGGAAAGAAAAGGTCGCAGCCTCCATACCGGATGGAGTTGGTAAAACACGCTCCTGGCCACCTCCACAGCCTGACAATTCAGGCACAGCAAGAGGTCCACAAGCGCTCCAAGGCTGTGAACCTGATCAACCAGAGGGGGCCATCAACAACAGGAGTCCCAATTCCCTCCAGATCACAAGGCAGGCCATCCATCATCACCTCAGTCTTGTCTGGATTCAGCTTCAATCGGCTCATCCTCATCCAGTCCCTGACACCAGCCACACATCGGGTTAGCACTGAAACTGCAGTGCCTGGTTTAGATGAAAAGGAGAGGTAGAGCTGAGTGTCATCAGCATACTGATGGCACTTCACCCCAAGCCTCTGAATGACCTCACCCAGTGGCCTTATATACACGTTGAACAAGAGGGGAGACCGAATAGAGCCCTGCGGGATGCACAGGGGAAGTCCCGAGAGGATGACGAGCAATTGCCAATTACCACCCTCTGGGATCTCTGTGACAGGAAGGAGTGAAACCACTCAAAAGCAGTCCCACGCACCTCTGCCAGGTCCTGCAGTCGTGTCAATGACACCTCATGGTCAACTGTATCAAAAGCTGCTGAAAGATCTAACAGGATCAACAGTGTAAAATTCTCCTTGTCAATCTCCAGGTACAGGTCATTGACCATAGGCCACAAGGGCAGTCTCCGTACCATACCCAGGATGGAAGCCTGACTGAAACAGGTCCAGGAATCCAATAGCGTTGAGATGAGCCTGAACCTGTCAAGCCACCACCCATTTAATACCACCAGGCCAATAGCTGGTCGGGGAGTCAGCGTCCAAAGATGGCTTCTTAAGCAGGGGCTGGATAACTGCTGTTTTAAGGGCGTCGAACACCCTCCCCTCCCAGCCAGCGACGATCCTAACATCTCCGGGCTTACTTTCAACAGCCAGTACGGGCAAGGATCTGGTCCACAGCTGGTTTCGCCCCAGGCACCTCCCTGCATCGGCAGGTGAAATGGATTGAAACTGACTCAGATAACCAGAACAAGACTGGCCTTCCATGACTCCAAATTCTGATTCTTCAGATAAAGTGCCAGCACCCAAGTTGTGGTGAATATGAGCAATTTTGTCTGTAAAATAATTAATAAAAATGTCACAGCAGGTATTAGATGACTCCATTCCCAGGCAGAGGCAGACCAGGTTAACCAGGCCCCATACCACCCAGATCAGCTACGCCGGATGAGGCTATGCAGATACTATGGGTGAAAACAGACATGACGCTAATCACCCTTTAACCACCCTTGGTGGTTATTTATGCATGTTGCAGGGCTGTATTGGTGCCCTATGCAGCCCTGAAACATGCATAAATGACCACCAAGGGTGGTTAAAGGGTGGTTAGCGTCATGTCTGTTTTCACCCTATGATAGCGGAGAAGAAAGCTTTCTTAGCTGCCATCATAGCCATGGCATAGTCCTTTAAAAACAATCTATGCCTCAATTGGTCAGCTTCAGCATGAGTCGAGTGCCACCTGCGCTCTAACCTCCCACTTCAGCCGCCTCAGGTCCTTCGTATACCAGGGGGACCTGTGCTGGCGGGAACAGATGCTTGGGTGCAACCGTGTCGATGGTCACGGTCAAGATGGCATTCCACAAGGTGACCAGGTTATCGACAGAGTAGCCACTAAGGTCAGTAGGTAAATTTCACAGAGAATTCTGGAAATCAATTGGATCCATTAGCCTCTGGGGGCAGACCAAACTAACCGGTCTACCACCCTGATGAGGGCATAAGAGGGCTGGGATCTGGGCTTTTAGAAGGTAATGATTTTACCACAACAACGGTGTTGTGACAACACTACCGATAATCAGAACCCCTGTATCCAGGTTGGTGCAACACATCAAATCCAACATATGCCCCGCCTCATGTATTGGGCCAGATATTATCTGGCATAGGCCCATAATTGTCATGGTGACCATAAACTCCTGCTCCGGCTAGTCTGCTGTGCTGGGCAAGCCCAGCAGAGCCTATTTTAATCTTCCAGCCTTGCCCAGGCCAGAGCTGTTTGTGGAGTTGGAAGAGGCAGGCACTTGGAGAGACAGCTTCCTCTTCCCCCAAGGCCTAAGTCCAGCAGAGCATTTAATAGGCTTTGCTGGGCTTGGGACTTCAGATGTTGGAGGAAGAGGAAGCTGTCTCTGTCTTCCAAGTGTCTGCATCTGCAGTGCCTGTTTCTCCTAGCTCCATAAACAGCTCTGGTCTGGGCAAGCCTAGATGGAATAAATAGGACCCAGGTTTTTCCCATCTAGTAGCCTTGAGACAGCTTCCTCCAACAGCTGAAGCCCCAAGCCCAGCAGAGTCTATTTCCGGCTAACCTTGCCCAGACAGGCATGAGCGTGAAACATTTCCTTAGTGACTTTTCGTAGTTCTGTGTAACATACTGGGATGGTTTTACATCCATTGAAAAGAAGTGGGATGGTTTTAGATCCACCTGAAAAGAAGTGGGATGGCATCGCACCTCATTCCACCCCACTTGGGGCACTGCACCTAGGACAATACTGGCCCAGACACTTCATCCAGCCAGGTCTCTGTAATGCATATGAAGTTGGCGACCTTGTCCGGAATCAAATCACGGATGATACAAGTTTTATTCACCACTGACTTTGCATTAAGCAGCAGCGGTGTCAGATTAGGGGTCCTACTGGCCTTAGCCCCCAAATATTCCAAGATTGGGGGGGGGGGGGACATAGGAACAGACACCAAGTGTCTTTCCTGACAATCCTGATGTACTGTCCTCCCCCTCCTGCCATACCTCCCCATGCCCAACACAACCCCAATAGCTGCCTCCCTCCCAACACCCTTCAAAGAGCGTCCCCCCAGAGGCAGAGTCGCATAAGCAGCGGGTGGGGGGGCGGGGGGGGGGCAAATCTCCCCCATCTCCCTACCCCCCCTCACAAGGGGGACAAAGGCAAAGCACTCCCTTCCCAATCCATATCCCAGATCCCTCATGCCTGCACTCCCTTCTCCTCTGCAATTAAAGCAAATGGGATTTTTGCCATAGATTTCAATGGCTGCAGGACTGCAACCTCTTGATGTATTTGTGCAAGATAATCCTCCACCATTCGAGTGAATAGGAGTTTTGCCATTGAGTTTAATGGGTGGTGACCCACTCCCTGAGCATTTCTGGGAAAGTAGGCAATCATGGGCTAGAATCTTAGTCAGTGTAAACAGGCATAGTTCCATTGACTTTGCAGAATGGGGATTCCAATAAAGCCTGTGTACTCTGGAGAGAGAATGACATCTTCATTCCAAAGCACCAATAGCCACAGTCCTAGAGAATCTGCACATGACAGCTGCATCTCATTGCTAGCATAGCATTTTTTATGGTTGCTAAACTTTAAAAATTGGCCACGCTAAGGTATATTTTTGACACAGTAAACAGGGAATTGCCCAAAGAACTCCCAATAATGCTATAATGGGAAATATTTATGCATCATAACAGCTGCTTTCAGGGGAATCCATTTCATTGAATAACCTATTAAGCAAACCAACTTGCTAACAGAATACATTTTCTGTGCACCAAACCAAGGCAGACATTCTACAGAAATACATTAAGCCCTTTCCAGTGGATGCCTGATAAATTAATTCATTTATTGGTCAATTCCCACTCCCACTGACATTTCAACATGACAGTTTAGCCTTTGACTTCTATAGGAATCAGAATGAATTTGCAATGGATGAAAAGGTAAAATGCAGTAAAAATTAAAGGTGGAATTCTGGTTCCATTGAACCCAATGGAAATTTTGCTATAGGGACCACTGGAGTCAGAATTTCATTCTGAACATAAAAATAGGCTTTAAATATATATGGAATACCAACTGGATGCATCATTTAAAAAACCCCTACTTTAACAGATCTACGAACTGAAAATATTTTTTTGAACAGCAAGGTTACTCTTTAACAGGCTGCTTATATATTTGCACAAGTTGAAAGAATACAATTGTATAGGTCCAAAATCTAGGGTTTGTAAACAAAAAGAAAATGGCTCTCTTTTTTTAAACCACTGAAAAGAAGGGTTTTTAAATTTCATTTTATTTTTAAAGAAAAGTTTAAACAATCCTCTTCAGTATTGGAGATGGAAACAAACTAAAATCTTCAGAGGCATGAGAAACAAACATAAAAAGGAAACGGACACATCTAGTTCTATTGTCCAGGCTAAATAATACATAGAACATCAACAAACAGCAGCCATGTTTGTTGCTGTTGTGTTTGTGTTTGTTGCTGTTGTGGATTATGCTATAAAAATATTTTGTCTCAGTATCAAAGGCATTAAAACTCAGTTTAGGACAACTTGTGGTTGGGCCATACTTGTGTTTATCATGGCAATAACATTCCTAGAAATAAGACGGCAAAATACTTCAAAGAACTTCCAGGATACAATCCTGATGCCATTGATGCTGGGGTAGTCTTACTGATTTTAATAGGACTACTCCAGAGTAAGCTATTTCAGGGCTACAGCATTCAACTGGGTCACTCCCAGGTACTGCACCTACTCTCGGTCGGGTTATTGACCCTCTGGGCTTACCCTTTTTAGCCCTGAGCCTACAAGCTGCCCATGCCCCGGCTGCCCTAACAACTTGAGCTGCTCTCAGCTTCCTCACCACTTAGGCAGTTATCCCTACCATGGATCTGGCCCAGATCATTAGTGTGCTGGAGGGGGTATTAGCCTCACAATAGGACCTTCAAATCAGGTCTGAGAACTCCAAACTGCTCACACGCCCTTGCACCTGTCTGATGCGGTAGACATTTTTGAGGAAGTACCTGCTCCGTCAGCCACTGGACCTGCCTTGTCTGTTCCCGACCCCAAGGTGCCATTGCTGGAATGCTTCAATGGGGATTGGTGGCAATTCTGAGGCTTCATAAATCAGTGCTGCCTGCTTTTCCTAATGAAGCCTCGTATATAAGTCATGGACCAAATTAAGGTGGGCCTCATGATCAGTCTCCTTTCTGGAACAGCTCTTACCTGGGCCTCCACCTATTGGAACAATTAAGCCCTTTCCTGGGCAACTTTGCATAGTTCTGCAGGCCCTGGCCCCTGACTGACCTTTGCAGTGACTCCAATTGTGCCCATACAGCTGACTCCTCATTGTCAACAGTCTTGCATTCTGGAAATCCAACTGTCAGCAACTACAACCACTTGGCATCCAGGAGGAAATCCGGGCCCCAGTCGTCATATCCTGAAGCATGCTGAGATCCCTCCCGAATACCAAGATTTGGGTGATGCTTGATAAAAGAGAGCCGCTGTGCTCCCCACACATCGCAAGCATAACTACAGCATCCTTAACAAGGAATCTTTCACCATCAAGGCCGCATTTGAGAAATGGCAGCACCACTTGGAGGTTGCTCGCTAGCTACCCAATATGGGTGTTCGCTGTTCAGAAAAACCTTGAGTTCCTCAGGACCGTCAAGAGCCTTAATCTGTGTCAGGTCCACTGGGCTATATTTTTCATGTGTTTTAATTTTATTATCACATACTGACCCGGATCTAAGAAAGGCAAAGCTGATGCCCTGTCGCAGAACAATTAATATGACATACCTACTCCTCCACCTCACACCACTATCCAGCACCAACCAACAGTGACAGTTGGCGCCCAACGAGAAGGGTCAAGCTCAGCTTGTGGACCAATGTGGAACTGTCACGAGTTGGAGGTTCGCACCCCCACTTTACCGGGTTTGAGTGACTCAGTTTCCCTTGTGCACAACCCACTTGAATTAGTTTTCTCTCTCTGGCTGATTCAAGCCTGCCGCAGGGACAACTCCTTTGTCACCCAAGGGCCCGATCCTTCCCGTTTACAGACTCTTTAATCTTTGGGTTCGCAAGAGCTTGAGAACTCTTGTTGCTCACTTGTATTCCAATGTTAGACACAGACACTTCTTCATAAAGATAAGAAGTAAGTTTATTGATTACATAAGCAAGATTGTTGATACAGAGTGGTTGTCAGAGGGCGCTCCCGGGCCCCGCGGCATCACCTACCTTCCCAAGTGAAGGCTGCCGACTGTAAGCCCCAGGAATCGGGCCCTGCACCGATGCTGCCAAACCCCCTCACCAGCAGGGACCTTGAGACTGCTGTTGCGGGGCAACAGCAACAACAAAGACTGCCGACACCGCCTCCCAACGCAGCGTGGGGTGTAGAGGCGGGGCCGCCAGCGCGCCGACATTCAGTGCACCTCCAGGCACGTAATGGGGGCGTGGCTTCCCCCTCATAAGCCAGCGCTGTGAGACACACAGCGCCAGTGATCTGCTGAAACTGGCCCCCATGCAAGAGAGAGAGAGAGAGAGAGACCTTTTGATTCCTGATCCTTGGAGCCCTGGCGAGTTTGTTGCTGGTTCCCCTTCCCTTCCCTGGATGGCTGTGTGGAGTGCTTCGGTTGCGTGAGTGATAGCGTGTGTGTGTTTACCTGCCCTTCCCCCCTTGTACCTAATTCCTTGGGTGAGTGGTTCCCTTATAGGGTGAGCAGCGAGGGGTGCGATTCAGCCTTCCCCGTCCTGGGGGTTCCCTCCCCCTTCCTGTCTGAGTGTGAACGGTCCCCTAACCTTCCCCTCTAAACCTGGGCCCTTTCCCCTGTGGACCCCCACGCTGTGCACAAATTCTCCTTCCCCGTGAGGTGGCTGAGGAGCGTGTGAGGTGGGTGGTGGAACAGACGGAGTGCTCCAGCACAGGCAACCCGGCACCCTATGATGATGCAGGCCTAATCCCTCATGGATTTCAAGGGCCACACTGTTATCCTGACAGACACTTTATAACCCCAAAGCAATCCCGGTGCGCCATGCTGAGTCTCTTCTTCTGGGAAAGTACGCCGAGTGTCTGTGGGTTTCTGATATTGGTGCAGTCGTGTTCCCCTATCAGTTTGCCCCCACCCCCTGTGACAGTGGTTACTAGAAATCAAAGGTAAATATAACTCATTCCTAACCTATACTGGTTGAGTTCCTAAATAAGCATCTTACCCTACAAAGGTTCATAAGTTCTTTTCAGTCCTTGATGTAAGCGACTGGGTCTCCAGACTTAGAGTTGCCAGAGAGCAAAGTCCTGTCTCTCAGTTCATAGTTCAGCTCAGCCCTCCTGGCTTCAAGATGTTGAGTGAGTTCCCAATAGTCCCTGCCCCCTCTGGGGTACCACTCCTTATATCCCCAGGAGGAAACTCCTCGTATCTTCTCAAGGCTTCTAGAATTCCTTTTGTTCCCTTTATCAGCTTTTCTGTGTCTCTTGCACGTAGGCAATGGCTACCTGCATTAGCATATAAATGTCTCTGGCCATCCATCCATCTGGGGTNTAGCAAAGCTGGCTTAATGGCCTTTGCTTAAGTGTCTTTCATGGTCTCTTTGTCTCAGGTTTTCCACCTTGGATAAATGTGAGACCTGCCACGTAGGCAACCCAGGCAAACATGAAGGTTGATTTTCATGGCCAGGGTTCCCAAATACACATTCTTTTTATCTCTTTGCATTTCCTGGCGCTTGGTCATGTGTCACAGTCCTGATTTGGGTTTTACCGTTCTGAATTGTAACATTACATATATGTGGAACCTTTGGCTTTACATATTTACGAGACTTGTAGTCTATGTGTAGGCCTGTGTTACATTTGTGTGACCCTATGTTCCTCCGTGACAGTGGCAGCAGGAGGGAGTGCCATGACTGGGCAGGCACAGGCTGAGAACAGAAGCCCCCAAACCCCCCAAATATGCTGCTCCCCCAAAATGTGCCACCCTAGGCAGGTGCCTATATTGCCTGCCCCTATGTCTGGCCATGGCTAGCAGTGCCTCTACCACAGGGGGCAGGGTGGGGAGACTTCTGCCTTTTGTTCTGGCCCATGGAATGATCCATAAACTGTACAAGGAACTCAGTAGGGTGGGAGGTTGAGCATGCCAGGGCCAACTGTAGTCATTGGGTTGGGGGGCAGAGCATGCTGGGGCAACCAGGTTAAGGAGGCTAGCGTCACCAAGGTGGGAGGGGGGCATGACAGGGTGCCAGACCCTGTCCCCTTATGTCCCAGCACACACATCCCACACACTCAGGCAGGATTTGCCTTCCTGCACTGTTGTATATCTCCCAACAGTCTCTACGTAGGAGGGACAGCCCCTTTTTGGGTGCTTAATCCCACTGTTGTCCTTTCTATCAGGGTCAAAGTCCCTCTCTTTTAGGAGAGAAACAAGAAGAATGTGGGCATCTCTTTCCTGGTTGCATCCAACATAAAAACCATTTGAGATGACAAGGGGGAAATGATGGAATGACAAAAACTAAATGGAATGATCTGCAGGAGAGATTCCGTCCCTCTTTATGCACCGGGAACGTTGGGAAGAGTGTGGCACATATACAGGTTACTAGGCGTCTTTAGACATAACAAAGATCGGATGTCAACACCCCTAAACACGTCTGGCCGTTGTGTGTAAGCCGCACTTTAGCAATCCCAATACCAATTTGGCCACCTATTGAACATGCGATGGAAACAACATTGTATCATAAGGACAATTTGCGTGTTTTGACTGAACACACGGCCAACGTTGTGTCTAATGATACTGTATGGCGTACTAGCAGGTACAACACAGGGAACAAGGTGTCGGCACTTGGGTGTTGAGATTGGGTGGTGACCAAAACACGAATTTGCCCCAAGATGGGTTGTGTGTCTAAGCAGCGCCGCATGGTGAACACAGGGCCAAACCAGTGTTCATATCAAGGTCAAAACACACATTCAGACACCTGTTGACATTATGTTTAAAGATACCCACTGTGTGAGAGGGTGGGGCTTATTGACTGAGGGGGCAGGGCTTGCCCTTCTTTGGCTGCTGAAAATGTTGGGAGATATGCTCTTGCATCCCAGCATGTCTCAGTCTCACCTGCTGCCCCAGTGTTTCCAAACTCTCTGCCCCCATGGCCCCCACGTTCCCTGGACTGGAGATTCCTGCCTGCCCATCCCAGAGTGTTTTAGTGAGCCATGCCCCTGGAGAAATACAGGTTCTCCAAACCTCGCAATACTGCGTAGTCCAATTTATGTGGACCCTGTAAAAGGAGTGTGAGGGTTGAAGACTTAGTGCTCTCCTTCCTTCCCGCTGAGTGCCCACATAGGATCAGACACAGTTTAGCTCAGAGGTTAGAAAACATCCCATGTATGTCACTGGAAGGAACAGAGAGTTTCAGATTTCAAACACATCAACAAAGCCTGAAATCTTGGCCCCAGTGTTTTGCAACCAACAACAGCAGCACCAGGATTTTAGTCATTCTGCACAGGGATATGAAAAGCCTCTTAACTAACCTGCCTAACTGAGTCAGACCAATGGTCTATCTTAGCCCAGTATTGTCACAACCTGACATGGGAGCTGGGGTTTCAAATTTGGGTCCAAATGCAGCTTTTAGACAGAGACCATCCCAGCATGCTACCAGAGATCCTTCCAAGCCCCCAGCAGAGATCTCCCTCAGGTGTACTACGAGGGATCCTGAAGCAGAGATGCTGGGGATTGAACCTGGGACTTTATATATGCAAAGCACACACTCTTATCACTTGAGCTATGGCCTCTTCAGAGACCAGAAATTGGAACACTGTAGGCTGTGCTGCTGAGTTCTGTTTTGGCTCAAGAAATTAAGAGCTGATGCTTTCCCAAGACTCAGAATGGAATTGTTGATCTTGCAGTCGTGCCAAGCAAGCGAGGGGTATTTATTCTATCAGCACAGAACCTGTTGTGTTCCGCGATAAAAATATCTTGATCTGGAACTCTGATGCTTTAACTGATCTATTTACTTTCAGCTCTTGACTAAGGTTCAAGATGAAGGTGCAGCATTTATTGTGGACACTTGCTTTTATTAATAAAAGGGCACTGCCAGAAAAGCCTAAGACCGCTTTTAGAGGAGACAAATTTGCGCATGATTGGTGAAAAATGCACGTGTTTTAATGCTCGTTTAAACACCTAAACCGTTTTAAATGCGCATTTGTCATGATCGTGTAAAAGCCCAAACCGTTTTGAATGCGGGTTTTAAATAATGCACATTTTTTAAAACCGATTTTGAGCCCCTTTGATGATCGGGGGATGCCAAAACTGTTTTTTTAAAATGCGCATTATTTAAAAAACACATTCAAAACGGTTTGGGCTTTTACACGATCATGACAAATGCGCATTTAAAACGGTTTAGGTGTTTAAACGAGCATTAAAACACACGCATTTTTCACCAATCGTGCACAAATTTGTCTCGTCTAAAAGCGGCCTAAGCTAGTAGGCAGCAGATTGGTAGCAAGCAATGCATTCTGTTTGTATGGAGAAAAAATATAACAAGCAACTTTTCTGGCCCCACTTCTTTCAGCCATGATAACCAATGACCTCCTGAAGGGATTCCCACAACAAAAGAGAAGACCAGTATGTAAATACCTGGGAAACATGGAGGCAGGAGACATGGCTAGCGAAGGCAGCATAAATAACACTTTGTGGTGAGAAGGGGGCGGAGGTACAGGTTGACTGTCTTCTGACTCTTGAGGGCACAGAGAAGTGGAGAGCTGGCTGTATAGCCATTTCTTGCACTCCCCGTCATGCTACAACACCTGTTCTATGGGTTCTTCTCATGAGGGCGCCAGTGTAGCCTAGTGGATAAGGTGCCAGACTTGGCTCTGGCTACACCAGGGTTCAGATTCTGGGCACATTTGCATGAGATTCTTCTCCTGGTTGTACTCTTTGCTGTGAGAGTGTTAGGATTGGTGCATTTTAACTGTTCCCATGTTTATTCCTCCACTTCAAAAGTTCCTTTCCATTTCAAAATTTAACACGGGTACTGTCCCAGCCAATAAAAGGTGTCTCATTATTATGCTTTTTGTTTTTTCTTATTAACACTACATTGTCTCCAACAGTCAAGCTGTGGGGATTCATCCCTTGAAGGGGAAATCACCTTTATTCCTCTTCTGCAGCAATTGAGGCTGGCTAGTAGGCAGATTAATCCTGTCACATGATAGGGGAAACATGGAAGATGGATTCAGCATGAATGTCTCACTTTTTTGGCTTAACTTTTAGGACTTGACCTACATCACATCTGGTGTATCCTGTGCCCTAAGTCTTGCTCACATTCACAAATAAGGTAGAGGTGAGGGGTTTTTCTTTGTCAGACATTTTATGTGAATGAAGAAATGATTATTATTAGTAGTAATAGTAGTAGTAATAACCCTGAACTCACTGGGTGGGTAACCTTGGGTAGGTCACTATCTCTTGGCCTCAGTTCGCCATCTGTAAAATGGGAATAATAACAGCCTGCCTCACAGGGTCCTGGTGAGGGTTAACTAAAAAGTATTGTGAAGCTCTTGAAACACTAAAAGTGATGTATAAACAATAAGTAAGAATATTTAAGATAACAGCACCCTTCAAAGGTCACCAGCAATTTGTACTATCCTGAATTAATTTAATTTTTCTTATTAAATTTGTATCAAGATAAATATATTCCGGGGGGGGGGGGAGAAATAAGAAGTCCCCCCCCCCTTCACAGTCCCTCTGAATCCTGTTTGTTTAACCTCTAATATGATCAGAATAAAGAACCACATGTGTGATTGTGACTGGGTGTGAAACAGAGAGTACACCAATAAAGTAAAGGTGCAAGACACGGGTCCTTTTTACATGGACCGCTGCATGGGGAGGGAGGGGGGCAATGTATGTGTGTGCTGCTGCGGGGACGGTGTGGGGGTGCAGGTGCAGATTGGCGTGCTACCATCCTCCCCCCCATCCCCATGCATGGAGCAACCTGTGTTTTCACCAGTTGCGTGGAGGAGCAAGGGGGGATGCGTGGGTCGCAGGAGCACCCACCTATGCATCTCCACTTTTTACACAGGATGCGGTCTCATGGAAAAAGGGCCTCTGGCTCAGGCAGAGGGAGATTTAGGACTGGCAGCACGCTGAGACAACCCAGAATGAATTATCACCAGTAATTGCCAACAGGCAACTATGACCTGTAAGGTACAGGGCTGGGCTGTAAGTGGCCACGAAGGGATGTGCCTCAATGGACATGTAGCAGGGAGGTCTCCCTAGCACTTTGTCTGCAATATAGAGCACTCGTGGAAAATGCTAGGATGCTGTTATAACATTTGGGGATAATGCTGTGAGGGCTCATGCAAGGGTGCCCACATTGGGGGAGAGGCTAAGTGTCAGACCCTGGCCTTGAACCCCCACCCTCAGAGTCTCTGGAGTGATAGTCAAGTCACCTCCACCACCTTGCTACAGGCCCAGCTACTTTTCCCACAGAGCCCTCCCTAGCCTGCCCCGAACCTGCCCCATCTCCTGTCTGAGCCCTTGTCATGCCTTCCAGCTTTTTGGCTGACTGTCAGCCATCATACAAGGTGGGCTGGCAGCACCAGGAAGTGGGATGGAAGAACGCACCCACCAGTGGTGGCCAGAGAACATTTAGGCTGATGGGGCAGTGGACTGGGCTGGGCTACTTAAAATTTGATTTGTGACTATAGACTAGACAAAAAAATGAACAACAAAGCCCACACTGAATACATTTCTGCCCCTTCTCTCAGCAGACAGTGTTCCTCTGAGGATACATTGCAAGTTCAGCATCTGGGTTTGGTATGCAATATGCATCTAATCTAGAGACTCTCCTGAAGTCTTATCTGACCATTTGCCTTTGGGGGTCTTTGGGGGTCTGAAATCATCTGGCTGCAGGAGCAAGAGATGTAACTAAGGAGAAGAGAACTTGTTTTCTCTTTCCTTCCATCTGCTCACTCACACAGGGAATGCAATCATTTTAGAACTGGGGCTGAGAAGGATGGATTACTGCAGGAGAGAGAAAGGCAAGACTAGTTGTCTTTCACTACAGCTGCTTTCCCATGAGGCTGCTTTTCAGTCTTTGGTGCCGCTGCAGAGCATGTGCTATTCAAATGTAGTGCAGCTCCTGTCTTGTGGGAAAGGAGGAAGTGTGGCTCTCCCGCTGGCAGGCTCGTGCATCGGACAGAGTAGTGAAATCCTACTCTGTCCGATGCCAGTGAGAGAACCGCATTTGAATAGCGCATGTTCCCGTGGCGCCAAAAGCTGCTCATGGGAAGGAAGCTTGTGGTAAAAGGCTGCTTGTGGGAAAGCAGCCTCAGATGTGTGTCTTGCTCTTGCAGTCAGACAATTTTGGTTTAAAAAGGCAAAGTCGTTCCTCAGATCCAGCTGCAGGAGAGTCCCTGATCAGACACAAACCATACCCATAGGCTGAATTTGCAAGCTATCCCTAAACCATCTCTCTCCAATAACAAGCAGAGGGGTAGACATGGAGTGACAATGGTTCTGTGAAAATCTGATGACTGAGAACAATGCTGCTCCTGTCCCAAATGTTTTCCCATTCTCCCGCCACTCCCAAACTCCTCATTTTGGAAAGGCAGTTTGCTATTTTCCCTGAGCTGACAAAGCAGTAGGGCTGAGATGAGAGCAAGTGTTCCCGTTCAAGGGAAATGTCAACCTTTCAGGAGTACTCAAGAGTGTCTGTCGGTACTTCAGCAGTTTCTGGTAATTCTGCACTTCCATCCTTTTTGTCACTTTCCAGGACTTTTTGGCACTTTCATCACTTTCTGGGACTTTTATGACAGTTTTATGACAGTTTTACAGCACTTTTATGGCAATTTCCAGCACTACCTCAGCATTTAGCTGGCATATTTTCATCTCCACAACCCCTGGAGGTGATCACAAGGCACACATTGGGCTTGAGACCAGCCTGTGGCAGCATGGTTCAAGTTGTAAAAAATAATGGGAAATGGCAAAAACAGCAGGAAAGCTGGTAAGTTTTAGGGATGGGCGAACAGATCGCGTTTCGGGTTCATCCATTCGGTTCGGCTGCGTTCAGTTCATCCGTTCGGTTCGGCTGCGTTCGGTTCGTCCGCGTTCGGTTCGTCCGTTCGGTTCGTCCGTTCGGTTAGTTCGTCGGGTTCAGGTTCAGCCGTTCGGGTCAGCCATTTGGTTCAGCCATTTGGCCGTCCTGTTCAGCTGTTCAGCCATTCGGTTCGGCCGTTCGGGAAATGTTATGGGTCTTTTTTTTGTTTTTTATATGTTTTTTTGGTTTTTTATTGGGTTTTATATGGTTTTCTTTTGTTTTTTATTTGTTTTTGTTTTTTTATATGGTTTTTTTTTTTCTAATAAATATATCTATCTACACTAAATCTAACTGCTATTAACTATTCTAAATGCTATGATCTAAATGGATTATCTAATAAGTACACAGGCCTACTCCTACAAACACTAAAACTAAGTCGCTAACGCTATCTCTATCACTAAGCTAGCTCCTACAACTACTATCCCTAACCTATCTCTCTCTCTATCTATATCTATATCTCTCTGTCTCTCTTTATATGGGATGGGGGGGGGAATCACAAACACAAGGTTTCAGTTTAAGGTTTAAGTTTCATTACAGTACAAAACTGAAATGAAACTTAAAGCAATCTAATAATCCTACTCAACGCCTGCTGTTCAGGAACAGTGACTAGCTCAGAAGGTGTTGGGAAGGGGGGAGGCAGATAGTTTCATTTCTTGCAAGCCTCTCCACCGGTGCCTGGAAGTCTGCTCCTCAGTGACTAGTACTACCCCTCCCTGTCACCTTACAGTGAACCTTTTTTTGCCACCCGAACTCACCCGAATGCGATCCGAACTGACCGAACTATTTGGCCATTTCACCGTTTGGTGTTTGGTTCTGTTCGGTATGTTCGGGTTCGGGTTCACGTTCGGTTGTCTGAACAGGTCGAGTTCGGGCTGAACTCCGAATTTCCAAACCACGTTCGCCCATCCCTAGTAAGTTTCCAAAGTGTGTAAATCTTGGCGAATGTCCTGCTCAGCGAATGCCCTACAAAGCAGTTCCTCTCCCACCTTGCTCAGTTGCTGGCTGCCAGAGCCACATGCAGGAAAGATAGCAAGAAAGAGCCTTCACAGGACTATCACCTGTTGGTCCATATATTACATTTTATCTGCTGGGTGGCTACAGCAAAGCCCAGAATTTATGTCCTGCCCTTTTCAGAAATGCAAACACATTAACAGTGCAATCCTCTGGCAGAATGATGCACATGCAGTTAGCACAAGTCCTGTTCACTTCTGTGGGGCTTAGAATAAGGTTCACTAGCACATGAGCTGTCTCATCTGAGACGTGTCTCAGATTTCATTTCATGACCTCCCATTAAGGATGCCACCTCTTGCAGTTTGACCCTGAGACTCCCATAGGCTAAAATGGAAGTCTCAAGGTCAAACCATGTCATGCCACCCCTGATTTTCATTTGTTATTAATTAATTATTATTACTACTACTGCTGCTGCTGCTGCTGCTGCTGCTGCTGCTACTGCTAATAATAATAATAATAATAATTAATATAATAAGAATTTATATGAAAATTTGTAATAGCCCACTAACTAGCTTTGGGGCTGAGCTGGAAAAAAGGATGTCTGTGATGAGAAGCTGTGCTTGTATGTGCAAGACTGATAGTTCAAGTTAAAACTCAGCCTATTAAAAAGTCAAAATTCTCAGATGGGTGTATTGACTTTGGCTCTAAAGTTTTAGTTTTAAAGACACTTGGAGAATCCCGGGTGGAAGCAGCTACAGCCTCTTTCAGCAGCTAAAGATTCAGCTCTCACAAACACAACCATCCTTTAGGTCTTCAAACCACCTTAGTGGCCTCTCTCAAACACAGCAACCTGAGTTTTCAGCTCCCTCCTGCCTGGGTGTTATCTTTCTTTGTTCTTTGATAGCCCTGCTTATCCCAAACTTATTAAAATAAAAAGGTGCAACCCTGCCCTCCACAGCAATGAATGAGTCAGAACCTCCAATCTTAATTGCAGTTTCCTTTCCTTTCCCTTTAGCTGCCTCTTTCTCCAGCTGGATTAATGAGGTGTTAATGACTGCCATTGTCTCCTGAACTCAGTAGAAACCAAACAACGGGTATTTTCAGACGAGATGCTACCACACATGGCCGCCATGGAGCCGACTGCCCATCTGAAAGTGGAACATGAGCCAAGGAACACCCACTCATGGCCACTCACAGTAGAGTACTGCCGAGAAATCCAGAGTGCTGTATACGGGGCCAGCTAAATATACCTCTGTGGCAATGAGTGGTCACAGAGCCCCTGCCCATGTGAACTGAGGTGGCCAGCCAAGTCACAGGAACTGGCCCGGAGCACCGGCAGTGCTCACGCCAGGGACATGTCAGTTGTAAAGGCCAGCCCAGCACACTTCCCCCTCCCCCATTGTCTGTGGCAGAAGGAGTGCGTGGTCATGGTGACTGACCTCCATGGCTGGGGTAGCCATGCTGGGAGCTGCCCATCTGAATCGCTCCCCACGTGCTCCACTTGAGTGGGTGCTCCACGGCCGTGTCACACGGCAGCCACAGACCGCCTCCCATCGCCTTGCTCATATAAAAACACCTAATGCTTGGAGCCCAGTGCAAGATAACAAAACCTGTTGCAATATTGGGCAAAAAGGTCCTATTGGAGGGTCTGAAACAACTCTGCCCAAAAGGAGCATTATTTTGGACACAGGATGTCAAACTGAGTCAGGAGGCTGAACAATCTGCTCTTGTATCAGGACCCAGAGTATCAGGCAGGAAGGGGGTTTCAAGAAGGTGCTTGTCCACCTCTGGACCCCCCCAAAATTAATTCCATTCAGCAAGAACCCAAACTCACGAAGTCTGATTTCCTAAAGGGAAAGGCAATGCTCAACATAAGTCAATGGCTCCTTTTCAGCTACAAAAGGGGACATATCTTTCTTCTCTTGTTGCAAATGTTTAGGTTGATCCTTTATTTTTGGAACTTCTGCTAATCATCCAAATTTGGCTGAAATTGGTCTGTGGAATCCAACGTTTCTAAGGGGGGAGAAGTAGTTCAGATGCTATCTTTTATTGGACCAGCTTCTGTTGGTGAGGGTATGCAAGCTTTCAAGCTACACAGGCACTTCATCAGGCGATAGGCAAGTCAGACAGAACATACACTCACTGTACGAAGGCTGAAGCCTTCTTTCCATAAGAAACTAGGTTAAAAAGCAGAGCATGGTCTGGATTAGAAGCCATTCTAGCTGCAAAAGATGGCAAAGGAAAGGGTTCCTGCTTAAGAGGCTGACTTTGGCCCACTGCAGGTGAGTTAAACAGAGAGGATCTGGTACAGCAGGTTGTTTGTTCTAGTGATAAAGATCTAGAAAAGAGACAGGGTGAAGGCATTCCCCTGCCCCTTCCTAACATTGTCATGCCCCATATGGAGTTCTGTAATGTCATGTTGCTTTGTAGGATGTGGGTTTTCCCACAGCTTGAGAGCCATGCTGACCCATCCCAGGCCTCATAAGCCTTTCCTCCAAAGAGCCTATAGATCTCTAAGGGCCTCATGAGAGGGAGACCCTGATCTGGTAGAGGTTGGTTGGCCCTGGCAGTAAGATCCTGAACCAGGGGGTCTGCTACCAAGAGAGCCATCCAAGAAATCAAGTAGAACCAGCCATTAAAGGTGTAACATGAAGACGGCTGTTCTAGCATCGCTGCCACCATGTAACAAAAAGACTTGGCATCTGGGAGGTTTATTTAAGTTTTTCATTTATTGTTAGAGGTTAAATGAAGAGCAATCCATTGCTAGTTGCTGCTGTGCAGCCAACTTGCCCACCTGGCTGGGAGAGAAGGGCTGAGCTAGGGAGTAGGGCGAGCAGAGACAGGGAAAAACCCTCCCACAAGGCTGGACTGTACCACACCCCTCCAGGCCCGAGGTGTGTCCAGTCTCCCTGAGCCTGGGCTATACCAAGTCCCCCTATAACAAAAGGGATCACTCCAGACCTAGAGGACAGGGATACAATTGGCCTTGTACAGAGGATACTTTGATAGCAACTGTGACCAGCTGAGAGAAGGGACTGGGTAAGCTTTGTTATATAGGTACCACTAGAAATTGTTAAATTATGAGTGCATTGGAAGGAACAGGTGAAGGAAATCTAAGCCTAAAACAGTGACAGTTACATTGTCTCTGAAGCAGATGGTTTAACAAAGCTGAAGATTTGAACGAGCAGGCCTCAGCTTCATTTAAACAGCCACTGGAAATTAAAAACGACAGGCTGGATGGCAGGAGCTGGAGTTTCCTTTCCATGTGTTTCTTCCAGTGCTGTTCTAACCTGTCAAATTAGACTGTGTGCAGGCTCCAGCTCTATATTTGTCATCCGGAAAGATAAGCCCTTAGCTGCTCACTAGTTATGCCTTCTGGACCTTAGCGACCACCTGCCAACAAGAAGGAAGATGTTTGTTTTAAAATAAAACACTATTTGGAGCTGGATGCTGAGAGACAGAAGCACTGATAGCTGGTATTCTACAGGGCTTATCCTTGTAGTCAGATAATAAAGACAGGAAGGCAGCGCAGCAGGCTGCTGGGGTTGGTGCTAAGTTAGCATATTGTAACACCAGCAACCCTGCCCCTCAGGCAAGCCCCCGTCGCCAACAAAATGGTGGCGACGGGCATTTTGTCGAGCCCCCCCCCTTGTTCTTAAAGAGCGCGGTTTTTTCCTGCCAGCATGGTCGTTTGAGAGAGCCCTGTTAGAAGGGCTCTCTCTGATTGGTGTTGCTTCGGCAATCAGCCTGAGGCGCAAGCGCAGTGCACAGCGCGGGGTGTGGGGCTCCTCCCCTTTAGAAGGGAGGATCCCCTGAGCCGCGTGAGAGCGGCATTGCGGTCGGGGAGGCAACGAAAGCAGCAGCAAACGGGACTGCTGCTGCGTGGAGAAGAGAAAGAAATGGGGAAGAGTAAGAAAAAAGGGGATGGGAGCAGGAAAGAAGGCACTGGGAGGGGCGGCCGCCCGACCAGCGGGGGAATCAGAAGGGAGCAAGGGGCTGAAGGCTCAGCAGAGTGCCCCACCCCTGGAGAAATCCTCAAGAGGCTCTTAATGTGCGAGGCCCAACTAAGGGATAGGGGGCAGAGGGGAGAGAGTAACGAGGCCAACGAACGCGAAGAAGGGAATCAGGGAAGGAGCACAGAAGTGGCCTCCCCACACAGCATGGAGGCTTCCCAGTTAAGCCCCATAGAGGAGCAAAACCTCAGAAGGGGGGAGAGGAACATCATCCCCCCCAGGCGCTACAGGGAGGAAGGGGATACCATGGAACCAGGCCTGGGGACCCCTGCCATGCCCCGGGAACAGCGAAACCGGGGAAGGGAACTGCCCAACCCGCCCCCCTCTGGGCAGAGGCAGGGCGGGGTTCCCATAACAGATGCCCTGGAGGGGGAAGGGCTGGGTAGAAATCTGGGAACATAAGACCAGCCCCCCCACAAAGAGGGATTCAAGCAAAAGAAAGGGACCAATACCCCTATGGCCTCCCAATACCCCAGGGGCCACAGAGGAGGAGGCTGGATGGGGAGTGGGTATGGGTGACCCCAGCCCCCCCCACATGAGTCAGGCACTCATATGGGAGGAGCAGGAAGGGAGCAGGAGCACATAACTGGGTTGCAGGGAACCGCAGGGACAAATCACCCAAAGCAAATTGTAGGAACGGGGATGGCAGAAGCATCCACTGCCACTCAAAGCTGCCCCCCCCCCTCCGCCAGGAGGGACTCACAGTAGCGTTGGCGCCTCCTTTGGAGAACACTTGCTCCCTGCCACAAAGGAAAAAATTTGGCGGGGCGAATACGTGGATGTATTTGCCCTCATGTTTAGTGATCCAATACTGGATCATACGGAAAAAGAGGAAGAAAGGGAGAAGGAGAAGTTCCATCATCCTAAGGCTGACCAGAACTGGGCGAACTGGATGTCAGCGTTCGCAGTATACATGGGGGTGTTGCTGCAGGCTGACCCCGGGAGAGGATTGAAGCTCCACAAATATGTGGACATCGTCAGGAGGGCATATGCAACGGGCCCCCAGGGGGCCTGGTTGCGATATGATGAGGCATTCCAACACAGGGCCGCGCTAAACCCAGGCATGCGCTGGGATACCTACGCGATAGACCTTTGGTTGGAATGCATGGTGGACGTCACCAGGGCACCTTTATCGGAAAGCGGCCATGCATTAATAAAAGGGGGAGTTGCGGCTTCCAACGAGTTTTTTCGTGGCGACAGCAAAAGAACCTCACAAAGCACCCAGGGATATTGCTGGGAGTACAACAGGGGCAATAGGTGCAACCAGAGTGCTTGCAAATTCAAGCATGGGTGTTCGATGTGTGGAGGTGGTCACCCAGTTCTCAACTGCTTCAAGCTCAAACCGAGGAATGAAAAAGGGAGGTTGCCGCAAGGGGGCAATTCAGGTAGGGGACCAGCAGGACAGTCAGGAAACACAAGACCGGGGCAGGGGGCCAACGCCGGTCAGAATTGACCGACTGGAGCAAGCCCTGCGCGGTCATCCTAACAGACGGGAGGTAGCATACATAATAGAGGGATTTAAGTACGGTTTTAGAATACCGGCTACACATGTGGAACCAGTGACAGCAGCTCGCAATTTGAAATCCCTTTTTGGGATGGACCTTGTAGTTCGAAACAAGATAGACAAGGAAGTGACAGAAGGGAGGGTAGTAGGCCCCTTCAAAGAACCCCCCCTACCAGATTTGTTTATTTCCCCATTAGGGGTGGTACCAAAAAAGACAGTGGGGGAATTTCGCCTGATCCATCACTTGTCCCATCCGAGAGGCAGATCTGTCAATGATGCCATACCAAAGGAACTTGCCACCATCAAATACGCTTCCTTTGATGTGGCAGTTGAAAAGGCCAGAAAGATGGGACCAGGAGCATGGATGGCAAAATGTGACGTAAAATCCGCTTTTCGACTGTTACCAGTTCATCCGGGGAGTTTTCACCTGTTAGGTTTTCAATACGAAGGGCAATATTACTTTGATCGGGCCATGCCTATGGGTTGCTCCATTTCTTGTTCAGTTTTTGAGAGATTTAGCAGTATGATAGAGTGGGTATTTAAACAACGGTGGCAAAAAGGAGAAATCACAAAATATTTAGACGATTTCCTCATCATAGGAGGCCCTGACGCAGGGGAATGCGCAGCAGCTTTGCGCTTATTCCAGGAAGTAGCAGCGTACATAGGGGTTCCGCTTGCCCCTGAAAAGACGGAAGGCCCCAGTACTAAACTCACATACCTAGGAATAGAGCTGGACTCAGTAATGGAGCAATCTAGGTTACCGGCAGAAAAAATTGAGGGTATCAGAGTAAAAATACGGGAGTGCTTGTGCACACAAAAGGTCACGGTTCAAGCCCTTCAATCACTGATAGGCAGTCTAAACTTTGCCTGTCGGGTTATAGCACCTGGGAGGGCCTTTTTGACTCGTTTATATGAAAAGCTAAGAGGGGCACAGGCCCCCCATCACAGGATAAGGGTAACAATCGAAATGAAAAAGGATCTGAACACATGGCTAGAATTCCTATCTGATTTCAATGGGGTCAGCTTTTGGAGAACTAAAATGTTGCTGGGGGCAGATTTACAGGTACAATCTGACGCGGCAGGTGGTTTGGGTTTCGGTGTTTATTTCAGAACCCGGTGGTGTGCTGCTCGGTGGCCCCAAGAATGGCACCGTCAAGGGGTGACACGAGATTTAACCTTTCTAGAATTGTTCCCGATAGTTGTAGCAGTTCTTGTCTGGTCGGGGCAGTTTACAAATCGATCAGTATTATTTTGGTGTGACAACCTAGCCGTTGTCCACGTAGTAAACTCCTTGTCGTCTCGTTCGCCCCGGGTTATGAGATTAGTCCGAGTATTGGTGCTGACTTGCCTGAAGGCCAACATCTTGTTTACAGCTAGACACGTCCCTGGGATCGATAATGGCATAGCTGATGCCCTTTCTCGATTCCAGACCGCCCGTTTCCGAGAGCTGGCACCAGAGGCAAGGGCGGCCCCCGACCCCCTTCCACCAGGGCTATGGAGCCTTGGGGAATAAGTGCTCAGATTATCATGCAGGGATCATTGGCCCCGCGAACGCAAGTCGCTTACGGTAGGGCTATTAGGGAATTCCAAGAATTTCGGCTTTCAAGAGGATGGAGTGTAGGATTCCCCATCAATGAACCTGAGGTAATACAATTTGCAATGAAGTTGAGAGATAGAGGATTGACCCCAGGCACTATAAGTGGTAAGGTGGCCGCCTTGGTATTTGCAAACCGCATATTGGGTTTTCCGTCCCCCGACAAGGGATTTTGTATTAAACATATGCTGGAAAGCTGGGCGCGGTCAGTTCGGCCCTCACCCAGAACACGAGAGCCACTCACCACACCTCGACTAGTCCAGATGGTAGGGTCATTGCCGAGAGTATGTTATGGGCCATATGAAACACAGCTTTTCACTACCGGCTACGTAGTCACATTCTTTGGGGGATTTCGGATTAGTGAAGTTGTAGCAGCCAACGCCCGGGACAGGTCCGACACTCCCCTTCAGAGCACAGATGTTACCAGGGGTTCAGATAAGATAGTCATTCGCCTACGGCGGTCTAAGACGGATCAAAGGGGAAAGGGTCAGGACGTTTGCCTGTATAGGTGTGGACTAACCTCGATATGCCCGGTTTACAACATGGAACAATATTTAGAAAGGAGACCTCGTCAATGGGGCCACTTGTTTATGCATCGTGATGGGGCTTCCCTCACCAGCCATCAGTTTACGGTTGTGTTTCGGGCAGCCCTCAGGGAGGCTGGACTCCCCCCGGAACAATTCGGATCCCATTCCTTTAGGATAGGAGCGGCCACGACAGCGGCCAGGGCAGGATTGCCCGAGGATGCGATCAAGCATATGGGGAGATGGAGGTCTGGAGTGTATAAGAAATACATCTGACCTTACCCTCACTAATGATAAATGTTTCTTTTCCTACAGGATTGGGATTTCGGTGCGGTACAAGACGAGAAGTATGGATAGTGGGGCACAGCATCGTCCGGTGGGCGTGTAGAGCTGCCACAATGACACAATGGGGACTACACTTAGGCCTAGGTGATCAGGCACGTATTAGATGGATGGGCACCAGTGGGATGCGATGGGCTCAGCTCCTGCCAGTGATTAAAAGAATGGGGGGATGGTATATACCAGACATAATAGTCATACATTTAGGGGAAAACGACATCACTTCAAATAAGGGGGTGGGCTTATTAATTCAAATTAAGTCAGATTTATTAATAGTGCAGAAATGGTTTCAAAGGGTGCAATTGGTTTGGACTAATTGGATACCCAGGAGAACCTGGGTGGGAGCAAGAAAGCCAGGGAAAGTGGACAAGACCAGAAAGGGCATTAATAAGGAAATTTCGAAATGGATCCTTAGTGTAGGCGGTACTTCCATTAACCACGAAGGGATAGTGTACACAAATAACACTTTGTACAGGACAGATGGTGTCCACCTTTCTGAGCAAGGAAACCAGGTTTACCTTACCTCGCTTGCAGGTCACTTGGAGGTGTTGTTGGCAATTTAGGCGGTGGGGGTCGGTGCAGTTCAATAAGACTGCCCCTGAGTGGCGGGGGTCCAGCACGCTAGGTTAGGATAAATAGGTTAAGGATAGTTAAATGAGTCATCTCATTAAGAGATGGGGTCGTGATACCGTGAGCAATGCAGGGCACAGCATGCACATGGGTCGTAACCCTGGGAGGGGGTGCTGGGCAGGATGAGTAGGGGCGTGCACAGCCTCCGGATCCTGCGCAGCACTTACTGACTTACTCATGCCCACAGTGGGCACGCCCCCCTTTGGCCATGGCCCCGAGGCTGTCAAAGGAGGGGATGGTTTTTTCATGTTTAAAGTACTGCTAATGGAAGGCGCTTCCGAGCAGTACTCAGTTATAGTTAATAAGGATGGTTCGCTAGCATGCTGGACCCATGTTTGCTATGCAAAGCCCCACCGGCCTTACGGTTGATTACCGATTGATTAAAGAGTGCGGCCATGCTGTTTAAACCAATATTATGTCTCTGCGTCTCTTTGGGGGGTGCGCCGACAAGAAAAAGATGTACCTGCCTGTTAACAGGCTTGATTAACTCAATGTCCAGTTAGCCTATATAAGCAGAGACAGCAGCTTGGAGACGGGAGATACTGGGGGAGAGAGCAGACAACTGCTGCTGATGAGCCAGGCCAGGCCTAGGAGGTTACAGGTATCCTCAACCTCGAGAATGAGGGCTAGAAGAGACAGTGGGGCGGGGTATGATGCTCAAAGCAGTGTTTACACTCAGTCCTCAATCCAGTATTTACACTGTATCCGTTATACTGCGCATGAGTTGTGTGATAGAACCTGGTGAAGGACATCTTACCCCTGGTACAAGAAGTGTGGTATTTAAGAAGGGCAAAGAAGCCAAAGGGCTAGGCCGTATCCTGCATATATTCAGCCAACCATGTTTTTGGTACAAATGGGGCCGACGGTTGTAACTGGCTCTTTCCTTGTTTGGGGAATGCTATGATGAAAGAGCAAGTCTTGTAGCATCCACTTCAATGAGGTTTGTGACAGTGGAGCCCTTTGAGTGAGGCCTGGGCTGCCTGAGCTAAGGGCATTGACCGGGACTGGCAGTGTGGCTGCACCAGGGCTCACAAGCTTGAAGGCCTGTGCTCCTTGGTACAACTGTGTCCCCTACTGCTGCTGGGAGAGGGGAATGGGCAAGTCTATTCCATCTTCTACACCAGAGCCCATTCCAACTTCGCTATGCCCTGGCCTGAGTAGACAGTTAAGAGTGGAGCAGATGGGGCTCTTTCCAGGATTCACACAGGGTGTGGGGGGAGGCATAGTCTTGGAATTATTATTAAAAAAGCTTTATCCCTTTTGTTAGGGCCAACTTTAGGCATTTTACTAGCCTAGGAAGCAGGGTTGGGGCACCCTTGGGGAATTGCTACCACTTGTCATTTCTATAGTGCTACTAAGCATATATGTTGGTGTTGGCCTATAAAGCCCTGCACGGTCTGGGCCCCTCATATCTTAGGGACCGTCTCGCCCTCCATGCCCCAGGACGACCCCTTCGGTCTGCCGGGGGTGCCTTCCTGGAGGTCCCCCCTGTAAAACAGGGGGCCACAATGGAGAGGGCATTCTCTGTGACCGTGCTGCAACTCCCTTTCGGAGGAAGCCCGTCTGGCCCCAGGTCTGCTGGCTTTTCGCCAAGCCTGCAAGACCTGACTGTTTGCCCAGGCATTTGGAGGGGAGAATGGGGTGGGGGATGTGTTTTATAGAATTTTAAAATGATATTGTTGTTTCTATTTTTAAATTTTTTATTGTTGATATTTTGCCTTTGTAAGTCATCCTCAAGATGCCATGGCATGAGGGAGCGACTAAAAAATGTAAGTAAATAAAATAAAATTTACAGTCCCAGATGTTTGAAGACAAGTCCCTGCCCAGTGGACTTGCAATCTAAGATGGACAAGGGTGAGGGGAATACAGACACACACGCATTCCCATTTAACAGATGGGGAACTTGTCCGAGGCCACACAGTTACTTCATTGGTTAGGGTGAGATTCAAATGCTGGTCTCCTAGGTCCAAGTCCAGCACCTAATCCTCTACAGCACACTGACTCTCAGTGGAATAGAAGTGGGGTGTGTTATGGGGAGGCAGGGCTGATCTGAGTGGGCAGTAGGGACACAGGGCCTGGCAACTCTGCCATGGTGCTCCAGGCAGGACGACCTACTAACCGAGTGCTTGGTCAGGTCTGCCAGGCCTCACTTCCCTGCCCCCTACCCACTCAGGTAGGCCCTGCCTGCCCACCTCTCTATTATTATTATTATTATTATTATTATTATTAACAAACAGTTATATAGCACCAGCAGTGTACCTGGCACTTTACAAAGTAATAAAATAGACACGGTCCCTGCCCCTAGGGCTTACAATCTGAGAGACAGGAGCTGGGGGAGAGACTTAGGAAGGGGAACAGAGGGAGAGACAAGGGGTCTAACATTCATGAAGATGCGAGGTCTCAAGTGCACGTACTTGGCTTGGTTACGATGAGAATGACAGCAGGCAGGTCCATGTTGCAAGGATAAGGGTAAACCGATCGTAGGTATAGGAATAGTGGCTCAGCAGGATAAAGAGTCAGACAGAGCAGAGCGAAAGAGGTGAGTTTTAAGGAGAGATTTGAAGGTATGAAGGGAGGGGGCAAGGCGGATGTGGACAGGGAGGGAGTTCCAGGCATGGGGGGCAGCAAGTGAGAAGGGACGAAGGCGCTTAGGGGAGCAGGGAAGGCGTGGAAGGGTGAGAGAAGGGACAGAGGAGGAGCGAAGTGCACGGGCTGGAGTATGGAGGGCGATAAGTGCAGAGAGGTAGGGGGGAGCGAGGTTGTGAAGAGCTTTATAGGTGAAGACTAGGAGCTTGTGCAGGATTCGTTCAGGAAGGGGAAGCCAGTGCAGTGGACAGAGGAGGGACTGCACATGGTCGAAGCGACTGGCGAGGTAGATGACCCTGGCAGCAGAGTTTTGGACGGAGATGAGGGGAGAAAGGTGAGACCAGGGAAGGCCAGAAAGAAGGAGGTTACAGTAATCGAGGCGAGAGATGACCAGAGCATGAACAAGAGTCCGAGCATGCCTCAGCTGTTCCCCTACCCTCTACCTCTCTGTCCTAGAAAATTGCCTACCTAGGGTGGCTATACCTCCCCTTTAAAAGAGGATGCTTATGAAAAATGCATGATGCAGGGCTGCATTGGTTTCAGTGTGGCCCTGCACCATGTATTTTTCATAAGTGCCCTCTTTTAAAGGAGAAGTATGGCCACCCTATTACCTTGCCTTAATGTTAGAATTAACTCTGCCCCTTGTATCTAAACCAAGGCTGCTAATTACTTTGATTTATTTTCTTTAGATTTTTAAATGCCATGTACTGGACAAACAATGTTGTTCTGGTGGGTCTGTCTTTGAAAAAGCATGGGACTATCTTGTTAAGCGTTTTATAAATCATTATTAGAACTTGGGAGTGATTCCGTTAGAAGACAAAGAGTCTGTCAACAGCGCTTGTCTACGCTTGTCTCTTCCTGCACAAGATGCGGGCCGCAGCATTGCACTGTGCACCGGCAGTAGTTTGTTTGTGTGAGCTACTTATTTAGGCCTAGAGATGAGCTGCAATAATCCAGTCTGATCGTAATGAATGTGTGGGCTGCTGTAGCGCCAGGTCACTGAGAGGAATGGACAGACTGATTTAGTAGCATTTGTGGTGATTGCTGCTGTTTGTTCACAGTCAGTGATGCATCTAATGTGACTCCAGGGTAGTGCCGAGGGCAGATACCTGAGGACAAGGGGATGGTGACTCATTGGAGCTGCTGCAAATGTTTGTGCCAAAGTTTGAGTTTCACAGCTTGAGAACTGCAAATTCCAGTTTGAATTTCTGTGTACGTTTGCAAAGTTTGTATGCTATTTAATTAGACATTGTGAATTTTTGGTATTTGATTATTTTGCAACTCAGGGTTTGGTAATTCGTAGCATTCTGTAACACTGTTTCTGCCACCACTGGTTTAGTTCGGTTTATTTCAAAGCAAAATAGGATTACAGTTTTGTGTGGTTTTGGTCTGTCAATCAAAATAAAAATCTCCAAGTAACCAAAACTGCTTGAAGTCTAAGGCCGCTTTTAGACGATCGCGGCGGCGCCCGCGCTTGTTTTTCAAAACTACCGGGAGGCGGGTTTACACGTGACACTGCCGCCGATTATGCGCATGTGTGGGCACCGCGCATCCATTTCCGGCCGCGAGCTGACCGGGACGCCAATCGAGGGTGGACATACGCGGCCGGAAATGGACGCGCGTCACCCACACATGCACATAATCGGTGGCGGTGTCACGTGTAAACCTGCCTCCAGGTAGTTTTGAAAAACAAGCGCGGGCGCCGCCGTGATCATCTAAAAGCGGCCTAAGACCACATTCACACCTTCAGCATTGGGCCAGTCCACGCATATTTTGGCTCCAGGAGAGAATCCGGAAGCCAAAACATGTGCGGGGTTCGGCTGATGTGAAAGCCCTTTCCCCACCCCACTTGGCTTTGCCAGCAAACATCAGGAAGGAGGTGGGTGAAACTCTTCTGAAATGCCAGTAACTAGTTCTACTTATGAAGGAAAGAATTGTAAACTGGCTCCCACCAAAGCCTTCTGAGTGGATCAAACTTCTCTGTTCAGTAAATGTGACTAGATAACCAGGTACAGTAATAGCTATTCCCAGATGAGGCCAGGATACTGCTTACACAGTTTACTTTAGCCATTCATTCCATGGCTTGCATAGCTTCCCCCCCCCCCCCATCGAGCATATTTTTCTAGCAACAGTTCTTGGAACACTTTTGCAACTCTGGATCCTGTCCTCAGAACATTTGTTTTCACTATGGGCTAATATTTTCCATTAAGTGCATCCAAAGAAAATATGGAGCACAGGCCCAAGATAGAGCTGGTGGCTGACATTCTTCTCCCCAGTGGTGCTTGATGATGAATATGCCCCTTAGCAAAAGAAAATTGTATTTTGCAGCTCTGAACCAGAGATGCCAAATGCTGCTGCTGCTTGCTTTTACTTCATCAGGCATCGGAGCCTGTATCAAATGGCAATGATCATTATATACCGCAAATTGGAGGAGAGGCCTTTTTATTTTATTTTTTATTATTATTTTTTAAACTGCTCTAAAGTTTCTTCCTGTCTTTATATGGAGAAATACTTGGATCTATTCTTCTTCTTTCTTCTTCTTCTTCCATAGGAGCACAGATGATATAAGTGGGTATAGTTCCACTGATTTCAAAAGAGCTTCAGTGATTTTCTACACTTGTTAAAGATATGTCTCTTCCACTGGATCATTATCTTTCCATTAGACCACATGGAGAGAGAATTTATAGTCTGCCACACACATGATGAGAGTGGCACCCTCGATCAGCGACCTGGTCAGCTCGCGGCCGGTGGAGGAGGTGGAAGAACAATTATACTGGGCTCCCAAAAAACGATTATTAAATATTTAAATATGATAGGCAAAATAATTGCAAGTAGAATATATGTAAACGAAGTATCACTATGGCCTTCACAAATTCATTCCAAAGCTTATGACAGGGGCATGAGGATAGGGGACATACAGCTATCAGAATATACTGGGGCTTTTTAATTCCCTCCAAGGTGGTTTGCACTTCTAACCCCTTTCCCACCACAATTGTTGATTTCCAGCTCCAATTTAGCTGTTACCATCCTTGAAGAACCATTTTTAGTGGAGACAGAAATCATGAGAGGGTGTCCTGTCTTAGCAGCTGATACAACTAAGGCCGCTTTTAGACGATTGCGCTGTGCGCTCGCTTGGGGTTTCAAAAACCCCGCGAGGAGCGATTACACGTGACGCCGCCGGCAATCATGCGCCTGATACGGCGCCGTGCATTCTTTTCAAGCCGCGAATGACCTACCTCGATCAGGCTCCTGGTCAGTTCATGGCTTGAAAAGAATGTGCGGCACCGTATCAGGCGCGCGATTGCTGGTGGCGTCACGTGTAATCGCTCCTCACGGGGTTTTTGAAACCCCAAGCGAGCGCACAGCGTGATCGTCTAAAAGCGGCCCTAGTGGCCTACTCTGTCCTGCTGCCATTGTTCTCCTACTGGGACCTCTATCTCCTGTCTTCAGCCAAGCAATGCAGGCATAGAGCTGAAGAAACTTGATTCAATCTTGAAAGAAAGAATAAAGCAAATAAATAAATAAATAAATAAAACAAGGCTGAACCAAACCAGCTGAGATTCCTGATGAAGGGGGAAAGTGTGGTACCAATACTGGTCCTGTGCTCTTCTGCCTCCACAATGCTCTTTGTAGAGTTTGGGAGGTCCACCTCCTCATCTTTAAGTAGGAGGGATGGCCTGATGGCACTAACTCAAATAAACAATGTCCTGCTAATCTGGAAAACTGCCGTGTCCGTAAATCCACAATAGATTTGCTGCTTTATTTCTGAGACTTCACCTAGAGTCGTATGTTTAGTTTATTCTATTCCGGTAATTCAATGGCACTCCTCACCCCCAGTTTCTGAACACATTTCAATAGTGCATTAGGCAGTGTGACTAACATCTCTCCTGATGCCTTATGCCAGGTCTTTAATTCAGTCCTTTGAGCTGGCCTCCTCTATACACTTGCAGTGCATGGAATAAATCATTTGTTTTTAGCAATGGGTGTAACATTAACTACTCAGATGTGGAGGTGGAACTTGAAGTGAGTAATGTAAGTTTCACAGGGGTGAAAGTGGGTTCATTATTGCACACTCATGCTACAATTACTGGAGGAGAGATTTTTAATGTATAAACATTCCTCCTTCATTACAAGAATAAGGGGGCATTCAGTGAACCTGGAGGAAAGCCTGCATACTTAAATTGATTCAAGGAAATACTACTTTGCACAACTCCTTGCCAGAAGACATTGGATGATTTCAGATGTGATGGGGGGCCTATTGGCCCCGTCACGGAATCACCTTTTGATTCCCCGCCGAAATCAAAAAGTCATGTCCAACAGACGTGCTGGCTGATTCCGGTGGGGAATCGGGGGGGACGGGGGGGTCTGCGCAGCATAATGTGTGACCGCACAGCCCTGCCACCCGCCCCCCCCCACACTCCCCCCAGCCACCCGCCCTCCTGGAGATGGACGGGCGCAGCAGCCAATCCGGCTGCTGCACCCTATTCCGACCCGGGGTCTGGGCCATGGCCCAGAACCGGCAGCGGTAACAGACGTTACCGTCCGCCGATTCCCGGCCGTGGTTCAATTAACCACGCTTTCAGAGATGGTTGCTCACTGCCGATGGTTCACCATGGTGAACATCTGGCAGCGAGCAACCAGACGTTACGGGACCATCCACCACCACGGGGGATTCACTGTGGTTGAGTGTGGTATCGTAACATCTGAAAATACCCATTGTTGTGGTCAAGAGCCTAGCAAGGTTCAAAACAGGATTGGACATTTTCATGGATAATAAGAATAGCCAGCGTTACAATACTAAGGATTTTAAAAACCCACGTGCATTTGCAAGAATACAAATCTCCATGCTCCAGGGGCATGAGACACCTTCTGAGGTTAAAAGCTGTCAATGTGAGCAGCTCATTCCTTACCTGCCACCTTCAGCATTCCCTGCTCTTCCTCCAAAAGACTTGGTATTGGTCACTTCAGAGACAGACGGTACACCTAAGTGTTGAATTGCCGTGGTAGCTAGCTAGCCGCAAAATTGAGGGCAGGCACCAGTAGAGTTAAGGAAGTTGGTGTCCCATATGAAATGGTAGAGGGGCACTTTTTAAATCTAGGAATGTTTAATGGGCTCATACTGACTTACTGCTTAGAAAAAGGAAAATGTTACTGTAATTGTTGATCAGTTAAATGATATCCCCTTCAGGGGGTGGTGCTCCCTGCATTGCGGGCCTTGAAGACTCTTTCTTTATGTATGTTTTATTCCTAGTTTACTCATGTGCACCAAAAATTGGGGGAGCTACCCCTCCTGAATCACCACACGCCCTTCAAAGACTAGGGCCGCTTTTAGATGAGTGGGTCGCTGTTGCGCGATATTTCAAAATCCCGCAACGCGGGATTACACGAGACGTCGGTAGGGGATCACACGCATGGAAGGCAGTCACGCATTATTTGCCAACCGCGAATTAAATACCTCGATTGTGAGGTATTTAATTCGCAGTCGGCAAATAATGTGCGATCGCCTTCCATGCGCGTAACCCCCTACTGGCGTCTCATGTAATCCCGCGTCGCAGGATTTTGAAATATCACGTGAGTGGGTCGTGTGACAGCAACCCGCTTGTCTAAAAGCAGCCTAGGACTCCCATATTTTATGAGATGGAAGTACTTCAAATGATATTTCTTATTGGACCAACTTCTATTGATGAGAATATGCAAGCTTTTGGGACATACAGGACCCTTCCTCGGGCATGTAGCGGTATGCCAGTCACACACATGTTGTCATTTCAAGTTTATTCATGGAACCCATGTATTGTTGTGGAAGGCTTTGTGCCCCCCCGCCCCACACACACACAGGGCACACTGCAGTCTCAATCTGCACTTGCCTGACTCCAGTCTGGAGGGGACAGAATGTAACGAGTGAGGCATGAGGGTTTCATTATATTAATGATGATAAACTCTCTCCATGTCTTTACCTGTTCATAGCACCATTCATCCATGATCTCTTTGCTTCTTTTCACGTCTCCCACTTGCCCCTCCCCTTTCCTCAACCTCACTCCTTCTGTGACCTTCAGTTCATCAACCCTCTGGACTTTGCTTCCTCCCGTCTCTCATCTGCTTCTCTTCCACCTGCCCTGTCTCTGCTGTCTGTGTCTCCAATGCATCCCTTTCCTACCCCCTTGGCTCCCATGCTCCCCCCTCACACCATCCTACCTGTAGCATCAAACCCCATTCTTGGCTCACCCTTACCACCTGCCACCTCCAATTGTGCACTCACACCGCAGAGCACCTCTGGCGGAAGCTCGTGAGCTTGCCGACTTCCTCCACTTTAAGTTTGCCCTCTCATTTAGCAATGCCCTTTCCTTGGCCAAAGAATGCTATTCACTCCCACAACCCCTGCCCTCTCTTCTCAACCTTTGCTTCCCTTTTGCAAACTTCCTATCTTCCTCCCTCTCTGCACAGGATCATCTCTCCTTTTTCAACAAGATTTATAAAATCTGCCCTGACATTGCTTCTCAAATCTGTCCCTCCCCTCCTGCCTCTTATCCTCCTTCTCTTTAGCTTCCATTGATGAGGTCACCTCCCTTCTTCCAACCCCTCCACCTGCACCCTCAGCTCCATCCCCCCTCTTGTCTAACAGCAATTGTTCTCACTGCTGCACCCTCTCTGCATGCACATCAACCAATCTCTCGTTCTCTGCTGAGACCCATCATGTTTTCCCTAGCTCCTCATAAGGAGAAAATTTCCTCTTCTTCCCTACCTCAGAATCCTTCGCTTTCCTGTAACAGATACCACATTACCTTACAGTGTAATGATACTCGTGAATGGCAGGGCTCAAAATCCAGCCCTGTCATTTATGAGTATCGTTGCAGCAAAACCCCATTTGCACCAGAAGTTATCCCGGCCTCTGCCTCCTTCCCCCGCTGCATCTTTGACTTGTGGGAGTGCCGCTGCTGCACTGCCATAAGGTGTGAATGAATGCGGTATAAGCTAAGCATGTGCACCTGCAAGTTCTCAACTTCATGAATGTATCTCCCTATGTTCCTCTCTTCCTTGTCTTTCTTAGATGGTAAATCCCTTGGAGTAGGAACCTGTCTAGAACTATTGACTGTACAGTGTGCATTGCTTGTGCTATATAAATAATATATTAACCAAAACAAAAAACTTAACAGTTTAAAAAAACCTTAAATGCACAAGAGTTTTCTTAAAATACAAAAAAAACCCCAAACTCAGTACAATAACAATTCAAAAAACCTTCCACTCCATACATTGCAACAAAACATAAACGCCAAAAAACATAGAAATTATTTCAGAATTTGAGCAATATTTAATATTTTAGGACATCAACATATATGTACTCCCTTAGCATCGCTTCCTGAAAATTAACCTGGGGTATTGCTGCTGATACAATTCATGTTCCAAAAGCAGGCAACCCAGTGCCATTTTGGCAATCTCCCCAATTCAGTTGCCCTGAGGAAAGGAGTTATTGTAGTAACAACAACAGCAACATTGGTGTGAGCAGTTGGAGGGGGCATGAAGGAGCAAGGGGGAGATGGGAGAGAGGGAAAAGCAGGAAGAGGGTAAATAAATAAATATTCCTGAAGTGGGTGGGGGCATGAAGTACCACAGGAAGGAGGGGGGCAGTGTAAATAATTTGATAACGACTGGCTAGCAGTATTGCTTGAGACAGCTTAATTTGGTGACTGCATTTTGAAAGGACCTTTCGTTTTTATCCAGTGCATTCATGTGCCTACAAGGCAGCAGATACTTTTGTAAGGTCACAGCTATGCTTTCCCAGACTGCCAACTGCAGGAAAGTATAAGAGTAATTTGAAGACAGCGTCATGAGATGACGCTATCTCTAAAATAATCCTGCTGGCTAACAGCTACTGCGCATTCAATGTTACATAGAATTGCCCTGATTATTATAATACCCCTTCCTAATATGTGCTAGGCTAGCAAGAATGGTACTGTAACATGGGAGGATTGTTTATGGAAATGAAATTAATAAGTGGGTGTGATAAGGTGTTTAGTTTGTTTGATTCATAAAAATCTGCCTGTCTTTTGCTGCAGGCATATGTACAGGATTAGACAAAGAATTTCAACCATCAGCACGGATTGTCCTGAAATCAACAAATCCTTGCTGTTCTGGGTCAAGGGAGGAGAAGGATGGAGACTGTCAAAGTCTCTTATAAAAGGCTGTTAAAGAAACCAATTCCCCAGTCTTTAGGGGATGTTTGCATTGGAAGTGATAGGCTTTAGTACAGCCTATTGGGTGAATGTGTGCAGCTGGGAGAGGAGGGGCTTGGAACAGGGGAGAAGCTACCGCTTGTGCCCACTCATTGGCTGTCTTCATCTCCCCAGGTATATTATACAGGGGCTGTGGCCCTTCCCACCTAGAGCAAATCATGGGTCGGATCCCGTCGGGGGTTGTTGGGTCGTTCCAGCTTCTCCCATCCTATAGAGATGTCCAGCGATTTATAGTCTACTTTAGGGTGCCCCGTTTTGCTGACAGGGTTCTGTCACAGACTTGTTTGCTGTCTACATGGGGGGTACACGTGGGGGAGGTTTTTAAGGACCTCTGGGCCCGGTCGTTTGCACCCCAACCATCTAGCTTACAGTTAGGTGCTTTGGCCCCCCCCTGTTCCCAGCTCAAAGGGGGATGATCCAAGGGTGGAAGGGACTGTGTTGGAACAGCCCCTACAGACTTCTTCTGTATACTCCTCCTCTAGTCAGGCAAGGCTTCAGAGTCTGGCTCAGGGGATTGACAGGGGGAGGGGTTTACTGTCAGATATTTTGGCAGGGGAGAATGTGGTGGTGCCTGATCCCCCCCCCCCGGGGTCCCCCCACCTGCTGTGTGCTCTAAAGCGCCTACTTCTGATAACATACTTTCTGGTCCAATGGACCAAATAGGGAAAGGGGACTCTCAAGTTACTGAGGCTTTGCGAGTTAGCGCTTCCTCTGTGCTGGTGGGCTCCAGTTACATCTTGAGTAACCTCCCCTTGTCACTCCCAGATATGCCTGAAAGAGGAAATGAGGACCTTATAACACGTGCTGGACAGGCCTTGGGTTTAGCCCCATGACCATCAGCTAAGGATCAGCAGGGGGTCATTCGGCTATGCTCTTGGAATGTAGCTGGTTGGGAAAAACATAACGAGGAGATGAGGTCCTTAATTGAAGAACAAGCCTGTCAAAAACCTGGGCTAAGACCCCCTGGGACTTAGAAGGTTATGTCTCATATGATGTCCCAGCTGTCAACTACAACCCCAGAGGTAGGGCCTGTGGGGGCCTACGTTGTCTTATTATAGAAAATTTAGATTTAAGGGAATTTAACATTATTCGAATTTCTCAGATAGCTTTGGATTTTTCTGCCAAGTTAGGCTCCATTACTCTGATCGTTCTTACGATCTACATTCCACCAACCAATACTAGCTCATTTAGGGATTCGCTATGGAGTGACCTTGAGAGTTTATTGGAGGAGCTCACTTATGTATATCCCGATGGGTTTTTCTTTGTTATGGGCGATTTTAATGCAAGGTTGGGTACGGATGATGCGGCCATGGTTCCCTACTGCGATTTGAGTCCTAGGGACCTGACTGATGGGTTGGGCCCTAGGGCCTCCAAGGATCAGGGGATAAATCCCTCGGGAATCAGGCTGGCTAAGCTGGTTGCCTCATTCGATTTGCATATCTTGAATGGATCTGGGTTTGGGAACAAGGATGGCGAGTTCACCTACATGGGAGTGGCAGGATCCAGTGTGGTGGATTATGCCTTGGTATTTTCCTCGGTCCTCCCTTATATGGTAAATTTTGAAATCGGCAAAGAACTGCTAGGAGACCATCTCCCGTTAATTCTTTCTGTCTGTTTCCCCTCAGCCAATATGGTGTATAAAAACTTACCTCTTAGGGAAACCAGCAACCTTGAAGTTCATAGGGTTCCAAGATGGGATGAATCTCTGGCCCAAGCTTTAGGAGCCCAGTTGATTTGCCCAGAAAATGTTCAGCTTCGAGAAGCTATGTTCCAGGAAGCCAATCTAGAAATGCTAATAGGCTTCTTTGAACAGATTATGGCCAATTTGGCTCATGTAACACGGGTAGAGACCTACGGGGGCCAGATTCCAAATTTAATCAGCCTTGGTTTGATAGGGAATGTCGCAGTGCTTGAACCAAATTCATTTCTATTTATAGGAACTATAGGAAAGCCTCTGTCTCAAAGTTACCCTCGGAATATTTTGTATATAAACAGGACTATAAACGACTGATCAAGCAAAAGAAAAGGTTATATGCAGAGGGAAAGTGGCCATGCTTAATCCAGGCAGCGGACAAAAAGGACGATAGGAAATGTTGGCAGTTAGTAAAAGGGGCAACTTTGCCATATAATAGGCTGGTTGCAATTCCCATTCCTCCACAACTCTGGGTGGAGCATTACAACGTAGCGCAGGAGGTGATGGTCGCTGCAATTAACGACTCTTCCGAAATTATTTGGGACGATTTTCATCTCTGGCCCCCAGTTACAGCAGAGGCGATAGGACAGGTAGTGGGTACTTTTAGGAACCATAGGGCCCCTGGCCCAGATGGTATTCACTATTCATATAGAATTTATAAAAGTGTTCTCTGACTGGTGGTTCTTATTACTGGCTGTGCTGTTTACAGCGGTAAACAACTCAGGAATGATACCGGAATTATGGATTAGGGCGGTGGTTGTTTCCATTTTCAAAAAGGGCAAGAGATCGAACCCCACCAATTATAGGCCCATCAATTTACTGTCAGTTATTGGGAAAGTTTATGCCAAACTATTGAGCAGACTCTTAAGACTGGATGCAACAAGAGAACATCGTGGCAGATGAGCAAGCGGGGTTCCAGAGGGGCTGCTCTACGATCGAGCAGTGCTATATTTTAGATCATCTAGCTCATAAGTACCGGGCCTGTACTGGTTCCTTTTTCGTTGCTTTCCTGGATCTAAGGTCTGCCTTTGATTCCCTTGATAGAATCATTTTATGGCAAAAGCTTCAGAATACATCTATTGAAGGTAGACTTTTCAGTTTGCTTAAAGCTTTGCATGCCAAATCATCCCTAGTGGTCAAGATAGATGAGCAGGGTCACATTACTGAACTGATATATACATACATGGGAGTCCGGCAGGGTTGTGTGCTGGCCCCGGTCCATTTCAATTTTTATATTAACGAGGTAATCCCAAGGATGTCTGACAAAAGTTTCTTCCCACCTAAATTAAGTTCTAGAGTGATAGGTTGTTTGGCCTATGCGGAAGACATTGCATTACTCTCGCAAACCCGGATTGGCCTGATACAGCAACTTAAGGCCTTTGCCTTCTTTCGTGAGGACCACAAACTGGTTATCAATTTTGACAAAACTAAAGTCTTGGTCTTCTCAAAGGGGAGGAAACAGATTTCCTGGGACATCCAAGGGCACTTGATTCAGCAGGTGGATTCTTTCCGCTATCTGGGGCTGCAGTTTCATAGATCTGGCTCTTGGAGTGAGCATATCGCCAGAGCCATTTTGACAGCTAAAAGCACGGCCCGCTCTATTTATGGCCTTTTTAGGCGTTTGGGCAAGATTGCTATTATCCCAGCACTGAAAGTCTTCAATAGCAAGATTGGTGGCCAGCTTATGTATGGAGCAGAACTGTGGGCCCCCTCTCAAGTGCATAGACTGAATGCAGTTCAATCTAGGCTTTTGGCCGCTCTCTTCGGGAGGTCTATTGGCACCCCGAATGCAGCCTTTAGGCTGGAAACAGGGAGAAATAGCCTGCAAGATCGTGCTATGGCACAAGTTCTGAAATTTTGGGTTAGACTGTATACCCAGAGTTGCTCAGTACTATTAAGAGAGGCTAGTAGGGACCCCTTTTCGCTCCTTGGATGCAGATGATAGAAAGCCATCTTAACTCTCTTGGGTTATCCAAAGAGTATCTGGCGCACAAACCCATAGGTGCAGTGCGCAAGGAGATTCTTAGAAGAGCTGCAGACATAGGGTGGCAGAAGGACGTAGGCAGCGTGAGGGCCTCGCAGCATCTTCGCACTTATCTTGATTGGGCTCCCACCCAGGGTTCGGTCGCAAAATACCTAGAGTCCTCAATATCAGAAAGGGCCAAAGTTTTGATCTTTCATGCCCGTGTAAATGCCATGCACTCTTGGGTTACTGAGGGCAGAATGCGGGGCGTGCCTTACCCTGATCGTTTATGTCCTTTCGACAATGAAGCGGTGGAATCAGTGTCCCATGTTCTGTTATACTGTCTCCTATATGATCCAATTAGAGAGAATTTCCTTGCATCCTCCCTTCAGAAACTACCTGGGAGATCGGATGAAACCCTGCTAACTTTACTATTATACAGTGCAGTTCCACTAGTTATAAAAGACGTTGCAGTATTTCTCACGCATGCTTTTCATTATAGAGAAAATTTTCTAAAATTTAGACCTATTTCAGGTTGAAGAACCCCCGCCCCCAATAACTTAGGCAAAATAACAAGACGGCTTTGTCATATGTTTTTTTTAGTCTCTGATGAGTGGTCTTCTCTAATGGCTTTGTGCTTTTTATGGACATTTATTAATTTAGAGTATATGATAATTTGACTAAACATGTTCTTTGTTTATTACTGATTGTTTCTTAAATCTGTTTAACATCCCACCTTAACAGTGACTTATATTTGTATAGTCTTTTCTTTCTTTTTGTAATATATGTCATGTTTACTTTAGAGCAATGGCCAGGAGCCATGCAATAAACAATGATTGATTGATTGATTGATTGATTGATTGATTGATTGATACAGCCTATCGTGTGAATGTAAGAGAGAAATTATTGTTAGGGTGACACATTCTGTTGCAGTCTTGCCAGTGCTTTTTCTTAGGATGCAAGCAATTTTTTTAGTCTTCAGAGAAATACTGTACTGATATTGGTTTTATGATGCAGGCTAATTTGGGGCAAACTTATGTTGCAAGTGGCAAGGAAGTCGGTTCCCTTCCTAAATTTTCACTAGTGGACTCTCTTCCTGAATTTTCAGCTCTTGGGGCAGATTTGCATCCTGGAAGATTGGCATTGGTGTTCAGGCTGGGATTTGTATGAGGAGAGTTTGCGTCTGTGCATTCTGTTAATAAATGTGATCCAGGACTGTGCAAGAAAAGTATAAAATTATGGCTCTAAGACAAATATTCTGTATTATCAATTTCTCCTCCAATGAGCAACTGGGTTGTATGGCACCAAATTTGTTACCTCCCAGCAGATGGACACCCACATTCCATGCCTCTGGGGAAAAACTGTGTGTGGTCTGTAAAGAGGAGAAGCACTTAGTGAGCTGATGTAGACCTTTTGGAACTTAAATCAAGAGGATGTCAGAGCCAGGGAGTTCAGTGATGGGTGGGTTCAGCAGGGAGGCGCAAGTCAGATAGGGTTGCCACTTCTGCACATTTTTAAGGAACTCTTATGAAAAATACATGTTGCAGGGCCTGCATTGGCACCAGTGCAGGCCCTGCAACATGTATTTCTCATAAGTGTTCTGTGAAAATTTGCATAAATGGCAAACCTAAAGCCAGATGAACTGTAGACACGAGGAAGCAAATCCCACCTATTCTGATGGTAGGATAGAAAAGGAGTTCTGAGTAGATTCTTGGGGGAGGGGAGGAATGGCTTCTCCCAGGTGCAGCTCCCCCCCAGGACGTTTGGGGCACTGCCCCCCTAGCACCCTGGGGGACCCCCGCCACGCCACTCTGGCCAAAAAAACCAAAACAACCCCGCCGCCGCTTCTGACAGCCGCAGCAGCCTCTGACCGGCTTCAGAGGCTGCTGCGGCTGTCAGACTCTATTCTATCTCCCTTCCACGACCCGCTCTCAGAGCTGCTCTGAGAGTGGGTCCTGGAAGGGACAAAAAGGCTGAGCTGGCTCAGCCGCCCAAACCACGTTTTCTATTGAAAATGCGATTTGGGTGGCTGAGCCCCTCTGTCCACAGAACGCCTAGGACACAATGGAGCTTCTTGCCTGGGCACTTGTTACAAACACCCAGGCGAGAAGCTTTGAGCTGGGCGGCTGAGGCAGAGAGCAGCCTCAGTCGCACCGTGAGGGACAACTTAGGAGGCTGGCTGGCGGCATGCTCAGACAGCCTGCTTCCTGGACCTCCTGGACCCTGCTGCTCTCCCCCCCCCAATCTGCCGCTCGGAGTGGCGGGGGGGGGAAGCGAAGGGGGGAGCAGCAAGGCAGGGAACTTTGTTGTTGTTGTTTTATTTGTTTTTGTTTTGTTTTACATTGCCTGTGTGTCTTGCTCCCCCCTCTCCCCACCCTGCTCCCACCTGAGGGTCCCACCCCGAGGTTCCCCCCCCCCCCACCCTGCTCTTGCCCTCCGAGGGTGTGCTCCCACCCGCTGAGGGTCCCCCACATTGCTCCCACCCCCCGAGGGTGAGATCTTTAGGTGTGTGTTCACAATGCTGGAAATGGGATGCTTTTGAGATCCCGAGATGTACCTGAGTCTGGAGAGCTTTTAGGTGTGTTCACAATGCTGGAAATGGGATGCTTTTGAGATCCCGAGATGTAACTGTGAGTCTGGAGAGCTTTTAGGTGTGTTCACAATGCTGGAAATGGGATGCTTTTGATATCCCGAGATGTA